>ML685777.1:7459933-7634568 GCA_007922175.1 Pelusios castaneus
AGTCCCATGGGTGCCCCAGAGAAGGGGGGACAGGAACCCAGTCCCATATATGCCCCAGAGAAGGGGGTATAGGTACCCAGTCCCATATATGCCCCAGAGAAGGGGGTATAGGTACCCAGTCCCATAGGTGTCCCAGGGAAGGGGGGGGACAGGATAGTCCCATAAGAGGCCCATAGAAGGGGGGACACAGTACCCAGTGCCATAGGTGCCCCAGGGAAGCAGGAGACAAGGAACCCAGTCCCATAGGTGCCCCAGGGAGGATTAAGTTCCCGAGGGGTAGCCGTGTTAGTCTGTATACAGCAAAAACAAGGGGAGTCCTGTGGCACCTTCAAGACTCACAAATTTCTTCGAGCGTAAGCTTTCATGGGCTGCAACCCACTTGGTCAGATGCATGGAGATGCATCTGAGGATAGAGGACTAAGGTGCCCATGCCATAAACTCCCCAATGTGCTGGGCAAGATGAGTCTCTAAGGCAAACAGCCTCCTCGACCTCTGCCTCAGCTGGATTTCTAGGAGGAAGCCTGTGGGGTGTTTCTGTCCCTCCCCTCTTGCTGTGTTCGGCATTGCTTGCCAGGCAGTAGGTTAACCCCTCCCCTACCTGCCCTACTCAGGACCCATTTTTCCCTTCCCAACAGCACTGGGTGTGGATGCATCCATCCACACAGTGCTGAACCGCTCCCTTTGCCCTGCGACCCCGGCAGCACCACGGGAGCAGGGCCCTCCCACAAGTGCCCTGCTGCGGCCTTCCCTGGTGCATGGTGTCAGCAGTGGTAGAACTCACTGCTGGCTCCCACGCTGCCCGCTTTGCTGCTCCAGCGAAAAGCCAGGATGGTGAGGGCCAGGAGCACTTTGCACTCCAGCTACCCCCAACTGTGGCATGGCCTTTAGAGGACGGCAAGAAGCTCAACACTGACGGTGGATAGAGACTCGGTGAGCCAGCTTCAACACCCTGACATTCAGCTGTCCCAGCAGAAGCTGGCTGGGGAAGGGAATCAGCCCCATAGATATCCTGGCACTAGGGGATTTAAATCCACTCTGTTTCTACAATGGTGCTTTATGGAAGCATTTGGTTTGTCCTCAGATTTCTCCTTCCATTCTTTTTGTGCAGTTTACTGTCTTTGTCTATCATCCTCCACCCTAGAGACAGCTGCATTTCAACGGCATTGTGTATTAGATGTATAGTAAAGTTTTCTTTAGCAAAAAGAGCCTGATGCGTATGCATAAGGTATTATTAATGTAAATGACATGCTCCGTGAAAAGATGTTCTTGACTGAAGTCAGCACCAGAGGGGCTTGAGTCTGGGACTCCCTGCCTGGGACTCTGTTATCACTTACGTACCATTGAGGGGTCTCCACAAATAAAACACACACATTAAAAGCCAGGCAGCCGGCGCTACAATAAGCAACAGCTATATGTAAATTTGCATCTGAGAAAGTGGGTTGCAGCCCACGAAAGCTTATGCCCAAAGAAATGTGTTAGTCTTTAAGGTGCCACAGGACTCCTGTTGTTTTTGCTGTATACAGACTAGCACGGCTCCCCCTCTGGAACATGTAAATTTCTGTATTTGTTTATATAAAATAAAAAGCGAGCCTTCTAAAAACCTAGGGTCATGCACAGGTTTAAAGGGAGTCTGTCAAGTATCTTACACAGTAGGTTGCTTCCAAGCTGGTGGGCAGTATGTTCTCCAGATATTTTTTATAAGCATCTCTTGTCACATCATGCCACAGCTCTCATTCACTCCATTGAGGCTTACATGTGTGATAACTGTTTGAGTTTATTTTAATGTCTCTATTCTATTATTTAAGGTCATTAGATTATTGTAACCTCATCTCTGGCCTTTTATGTGGCCTCCCTTTGAGATGCGAGATCCTCACATTAATTAATTTAGCATCACAACATTTCAGAAAGTGTATCCCCATTCTACGGATGAGGACCTGAGAGATTAAGTGACTTGCCGGTGGTCGCACAGGAAAACTGTGGCAGAGCTGGGAATTGAATTCTGTTCTGCTAAGGCCTGGGTCAGACATGAGCACCCTGCCCGTCCCCTACAGCTCATATCTCCCCTTCTATGGTGCCGCTAATATCATCTTGCCCGAGCGTGCCCCCCGCAGCCTGCTCCCTGAATCCCTCAATCTATTTTTCTACAGCATCAAATTCAAGCACCTTGGCCTAATCCACAAAGACCTAGATACCCTGTAGCAGGGGTGCTGCTCTTTAGACTAGAGATTCAGGGCACAGGCTCTGGCTCTCTTCCCTCCCTCCCCCTCCTTCTCCCGGTGATCTTCCCCTGACACTGCACAGCTTCCCTTCCTCCCACCCCCATCCCCATGCATCTTGCCCCTGCCCTCAGCCCTGTGTACTTCACCCCCAGCCCCAAGCTCCTTCCCCTGCCCCTCAACCCCACGCACCCCCCCCTCTAAGCCCCCTCCCCCGCCCCCTTTCTTGCACACCCAGCCCCAGGGGCCCCCCCCCCCAGCCCAGCAGTTACAGGAACACAGAGTCTGCTCCCTCCTTGCGGAGGTGGCATGTACATTTCCCCCCTGCTCTGCCATGGGCTACATACCTGGGAGCACAGCAGGGAAGGAGATTTAAAACGGCCCTGCTGGCCCACGCTCTCTGTTGCGGCTCTGGGCACTCTGGCATATTCGCCACAACACCACTGCCCCATAGGCTCTTCACAGCTTAATTTCCTATTTCCACGTTCAGTCTCCCACCCACTACAATGTCCCCCCCACCTGTCCCTCAGATGAGACATAAAACTGAGCTCACATGCATCTGTGGTCATTAAAGATCTTAGTGCACATTTTTGCAGGAGTAGTTCTGTTAACCCCAAGGATCCTAGTAAAATATGAACTGAGGGAACAATAGAGCTGCCAACTCTGGGTGAGCATATTCCTGGAAATTTCGTCACATGACAATCTTCCATTAAAGATTAATCTTTAATTCTTGGAGACTCCAGGGCAATCCTGGAGGGCAACCATAGGTAATTACAAGCTCGCCTAACTTCTTCCTGGCAGTTTCAATCAGCACTACTCTTCCCTTCCTCCTTTAAGGTGTTAGGTGGTGTTTCTGTACACTGTTTATCAGCTGCTATATTCCACCCCAGAGGTGCTTGCATTTCAATAGTAGTTGAGGTTATTTTCAATTATAATTATTATTTAACATTTATTCTGAAGTAGCTCCTCAAGGCCACAATCAGTGTGACCTCCATTGTGTTGTACAAACACAAATAAATGGCACTCTTTTCCAAAGAGGTTACAAGCAAAAAAGACACACGAATTCTGTGTCTTTGTTACCTACTTCACAGAGGTATAAGAAGGTTTAGTTAGCAAATATCTATAAAGTATTTCGAGAAATGTATTTATCAGAATTCACTGTTTTCAAACTAAGAAGGTGTCACAGACAGGTCTTTAATAGAAGAGAGAGACAGTATTAATTGTACTTTAAATGTCTCTTTAAAGTAACTTCTCTTTTTTTTATCCTACTATAGTGCAATAAGAGCTTGCTTCTTTCAGAGCAAAATTATTCAATCTGGATTGCATTTTTTATGTTTTTAAAAATATTTAGTAATAAATGCCCCACTCAGGTCAATTAAGTCAGCATCAGAGAACAACAGCTGTTCATGTACTTGCTGGAGCAAAGGACCTAAACGAAGTTCTTGGACAGAAACTCATCACTAAGTTTGTTGAGTTCTCCAGGGACTTCAGTAAATAGTAAAGATCCTTCCAGGGCTATGTCTACATTTGTTAATTTAAGTCGACTTAGCATGTGCACACTCAAATTTTAAGTCGACTTAGAGGGGACCCTACAAAATCGACCTTGACTGTCCACACTGGACACGTAGGTCGACATGTAGGGGCTAGGTGGACCTGGGACAGGTCCACAGTGACAGTGGGGGCACCCCTTGCCAAGTGCCAGGGGGCTCAGCCTTTGCCCCATTTTACCTTGGTACAATGGGGCAAAGGGGGACAGGGACCCTGGCAGGGGGGGAAATGCCAGGCTCTGGCTGTACCAACCACCCTGGCAAGAAGGGCAGTGGGGAAGCCCTGGAGCCCCCTAAGTTGACTTAAAGTCGACTTAGGGCTACTCCATGTCTACACTGGCTAAGTTGACTTTCTAAAATCGGCTTAGCCAGCAAAGTCGACTTAAAATGAGGTTTAATAAAGTCGACATAATTTTTCCTTAAGTCGACTTAAGGAAAGTGAGTGTAGACACAGAGTAGCTTAAGTCGACTTAATTTACAAGTGTAGACGCACCCCAGGATTCTGGCTACCCCATAGTATTGACTACATGGGTTAATCTTTAAGTAAAGGGCCATATGGATGATCCAATCAGGTCTGGCCTATCAATATTTTGTTTGCTCAATTGCTAGAAATTAAATTGTTGGAGGTCAAGTGAGTTTAATATCATTCTATTTATTTTGTTTCTTGTTGTCACTAAATGCAGAAAACAAACTAACATTTGTTGACCATCTCCTCCCAGCACCTTTCTCCTCTAAATCATCCTGTCTCCTTCTCAGCCAAATCTGTGGGGAAAAGACATTTCTATTCTTCATCTACCTCTCCTGAAATGAATTCTGCTTCATTTCCAGTCAAACATCTGCTCTTCTCACAGAGTGAAACTATCTTACAGTATCAAATCTGTTCTGGTTTTTAAAACTTGTCCCAATTTACCTCTCTCTCTCTTAATGGCTATGTCTACACTTGTTAATTTAAGTCGACTTAGCATGTCCCCATTCAAAAATTAAGTCGACTTAGAGGGGACCCTGCCAAATCGACCTAGAGCATCCATACTGGATGCCTAGGTCGACTTCTAGGGGCTAGGTGGACCTGGGACAGGTCCACGGTGGCGGGGGGGTACCCCTTGCCAAGTGCCAGGGGGCTCAGCCTTTGCCCCATTGTATCTTGGTACAATGGGGGCTGAGAGGAACAGGGACCCTGGCAGGGCTCTGTCCTGCCCTGTGGGGGGGGGGGGCATGCCAGGCTGTGGCTGTGCCAGCCACCCTGGCAGGGAGGGCAGTGGGGAAGCCCTGAAGCCCCCTAAGTTGACTTAAAGTCGACTTAGGTCTACTCTCACTGGCTAAGTCGACTTTCTAAAGGTGACTTAGCCAGAAAAGTCAACTTAAAACTAGGTTTAGTAAAGTCAACTTTAATTTTCCTTAAGTCGACTTAAGCAGCTGCTTAAGTCGATTTAAGGAAAATGTAGTGTGGATGCAGATTAAATTAAGTCGACTTAATTTGTAAGTGTAGACGCACCCAATCTGCTTTCCCTCTCCCTTCCTTTTGCTTATCCGGCCGTGGCCTTCTACATAATCTCCTTCTCCTACAAAAGCCTTTCCTTCAACATCTTCTTGCATCATCACTCAGTTTCATCCTCTGCCTGAACTATCCACCACATCAAGCAAGAAGAATATCCAAGAACATGCCATGTAGATGCAAGAGGGGGATTTTGCTTAGCGTCCAGGTGCAGGGGGCCATGTAGAAATTCTTCTAGGATGTTAGCTCAATAGTCTGAGAATTTAAGTCTTTGGATGAATTGCAGGCATTTTGATTTATCTGTGGCTGTCCTTAAACAGGTTTATACTAGGTCAAGGCTTCAAAGAGAGACTTCAGAGTTAGAATTCATATGCAAATTTGATACCGTCAACTCACGTTTGAATAGGGATATTTCTTGGCTTTCTCATTATAAACAAGTTTCAAAGGGGGAGCTGTGTTAGCCTAGTTCAGCAAAACAAACCAGGAGTCCTGTGGCGCTTTTAAAGACTAACACATTTATTTATCACGTGAGCTTTCATGGGAGAAAATCCCACTTTGTCAGACGCTTGAAGACGCTCTTCATTATAAACAGTGTTTGTCACCTCTTTCACCCGCCCTTTCTGTTGTTTCCTCAGTTTGAATCAGTGCAACCTGTTTGATTTGCTGAAGTAATCTGACCTGATCCTGTGATTACACTTACTTCACTGCATTTATCCTTTCCCCCATATTTTTTTTTCCATTTTCAAGCATCTGATGAAGTGACATTTTCTCCCACAAAAGCTCATGCAATAAATAAATGTGTTAGTCTTTAAAAGTGCCTTCGTTTTGCTGAGCTAGACTAACACAGCTCCCCCTCTGGAAATTGTCTTACTTCTGTTGTGTCTAGTCATTCTCTAGTCAATTGTAAGTGTTTTACAATGTTCCTTAGTACATATGTCTGTATTAATGTGTTAGGGCGAGTGAATATAGAATTATGGAAATAAAAAGTTTGCGGGGTTTATTTCCCCTCAGTTACAGATTATAGTATTATGTGTTAAAATTGACATAGTCCCCATCATTCCAAAGGGTGCCGAAACGATGTATCAACAATAGCCTCAATCCTGTAATCTGATTCCTTTTAGCAGACCTTCGCATCCCCAGAGCCCATTGACTTCAGAGAGTTTCTGCTCAGATCCACCTGAAGGACCGAGGAGTAAACAAATGGGATCACGTCACCCATCACTGACAATACTGCAATTTGGAGAGGTCTGTTTGCTTAGCAGCTCATGGCACCATGACATAATAGCTAAAGATTTGTGTATCCAATCGAAACTGCATGAGGATATAGGGCAAGCAGAATAACATTACCCATGCTGGAATTTTGCCAAGATAACAGAGCTACCAATGCTACTCTGGTTAAAATAATGTGCCTTGAACTATATCATGGAGGAACAATTAGTCAGCAGTCAACCAATAATTGTCATTGGGCTTCAGAGTTAACCACACTGACCCCCATTCATCTCAGATGCCTAAAGATGACAATTCGCTTGTCAATAGCTAGCTCACTGCTGATTAAATCAAACCACTTCCCATGCCTCATTAGGTGTCCAGAGCCCCAAACGTCACTTACCCAAACCTCTAGAAATTCTGGCATTGACACAAATACTGATGACACACAGAAAACTGATTTTAGGAGCAGAGTAAAACGCATCTAAATTTAATATCAAAGCATATGACACAGAGAATACCACACAGATCCGATTATTTTCTTATTCCATTAATTAAAAGCTTAAACATTTTCTCATTTACCAGAAGCTACCACCAAATTTCCAGCTGCTACCAAATCATAGAAATTGGAAGGGATCATGAGAGGTCATCGAGTCCAGTCCCCTGCACTCATTGGTCCACTGTGCACGCCTTGATCAGCACTGCCCTAATAACTACCGCTGTCCTGATTTTATCAGCTGAACTGAGCTACGTATTATTTTCCTTCCCGAGGAGTATTTCTTTTAAAACCGTGTTGTGAAAACAAACGTGTTTATACAATGGTATGATCCATGATGGGCCAACAAAGTAGAAGCTTTTGAAATGCCAGGATTACGTCTCCTGGCACTGGATTTTGCACTGCGGTGCCAAGCTGCAGTTACCAGAATGACAGCTTCAGCCCCGTCAGCAAACTTCTTTATTTTTGCATTGGAAATAGAACAAATACATAGTGTTTAGTGTTTACATTGCTGCAGCGCTGGAAACAGAAGATCCAGAGAGCCGATGTGACTCACAGAAACAAGAATTAGGAGATGGTTTAGGAAAGGAGGGGCTGTGCTTTTATTGCTTTAAGCATCTGGGTTTAGTTTAGTTGATTATTATTAATTGTGTTCCTTATAGTTGTTCCTATGGAAACCACCACGATCCGCGTCCCTGGAGAGGAGCGCCCCCTGGTGGTGTCAGGGCAGTCCCAAATGCCACTTCTCACCTCAGTTTCCCATCCTGGATCCCCAGATAAATTTCACACAGGGCTTTTCCAGTCACAACAGCCCTCGTTATGGTCTGATTTATTAACTTAAAGTGCAAAATGAAACTGAAATCTTCCCTGCTGGTCTGGGCAGAGTCAGGCTATGCTCAACCCTTCCTCACTAGAGCATTTCCTCTGATCTCAAGATCTTCCCTTCAGGTGCCTCTCTCCTCCTGCTCTTTATAGGATAGTGGCGGATTCCTCTCAGATGGGGCTTAATCTGTAATCAGGACTGGAGGCTCCAGCCCAAGGGCAGGCTGCCTTGTACCAGACCCTTCATGCAAAGTGCTCTTAGACTCTAAGATCAAAAGAGACCATTATGATCATCTAGTCTGACCTCCTGCACAATGCAGGCCACAAAACCTCACCCACCCCTCCTGCAATAAACCTTTAAACTATGACTGAGTTATTAAAGTCCTCAAATCGTGATTTAAAGACTTTCAGGTAAAGAAAATCCACCAGCAATTGAGTCATGCCCCATGCTAGAAAGGGAGGGGAAAAAACCCCAGGTGCATGGATATAGCAAAAGATAGCCCCTGCCCCAAAACCTAAATAGATGAGACAGACACAGTGTCGGAGGAAAGGAATATAACAGGTGCACAAAGTGATCAGTGTGATGGTGGCCGGGGATATTTGGGGGGCACAAGGGTGGGGTTTAGGTAGGAGGGGTTAGCTGAAGGGAAAGACAAGGGAAAGGAGGGCATGAAAGGGATGGAGCAGGTGAGGTGAAGAGACCTGCGGCGGGAAGGGTTCAGAGTAAAAAGCCTAAGTACAGAAGCTAACATTAATTTAGCCTGAAATGGCAGGTGCCAGCCAGTCACGTCAGTACAAACTACACGTGTGAGGACGGGTTTACAGGACCAAGCCCTTCCTTGATGCTCCACTGCATTGTGTATTTATTTATGCATGGGCCAAGAGAGCATCATGGGTGTCCAGATCTGGATTTTCTGCTCCTTTGGTGTTTGACCACTGCTTTGCCCAGGAGTAAACTGCAGCACAGGGCAGTGGAGATCAGGCCCAGTCATTGGAAAGTACTGACAAGATGGAAGAGTCCTCAGTAACCCACATGGCAGCAGAAGATACAAACATCCGTGGGAGGTCTGACAAATGTCGGGAAAAGAACGCTGCTCGGTTACAAGAGGGTGGGTCAGGGATACGGACACTGAAATCAGTGGGCCCAATTCTCCTCTGCGCATCTCTAGACACTTCATGTAGCTACTTACAGGTGTGAAATGTGATCTCAATGGCGGCATTTTACACCCATTCGGCACAGACGGACAACACAAAGTGCTAGGCGGTATGAAAGCGGGTATGTCCACACTAAATTTTTTCCCTCTGGTCAATTGATTTTCCACCTCACTGGAAGCAATTAAAAGTCGGGAAAGACTAGTATAGACACTCTGAAAAAACCTTTGTGTTAAGGTAAAGCCGAGAAGTTAGAAGCCTAAAACAAAAATGTGGGGAGTGTCCAGACAAGCTTTAATAAACATTTTACCTCCCTTGAGTTTACCAGCAACCGGGTAAAAATCTCTTGTGCAGACAAAACCCGGAGTTAAATGGAAAGAGAAGAGCATTGGACCCTACTAATTCTACTTCTACAAAGTAAATTAAAAAAGCAGGAAAACTATTATTTGTAGAGTTAAATGTACGCACACAACATAACAGTATAAAGTGGCTTATGCCACTCTAGTTTATTCCTATAAAGGAAGGGGAATAAAGTTGGCCGTGTAAGTTCATCTGTAACGACATACATTCTTGAGGTTGTACCAGTTTAATTAGTTCAGTGGAGAAATCTCACCTCTAACCAACATACAAAAAACATACATAAGACTAACCCTTAGAGCATATCTACTTAGGAACACGCAGGGCTTGTCTACACAACACAGCAAAATGCACCAAAGAAGTGTGATTTGTAAAGTGCTCTAATGTGGTGCACTTCAGCTGCTCCCCAAGGTCTGTTGGCATGCTCTAAAAAGTATTTCTAGGACAATGTTAACATTGTCTGCTGGTCAGGTCTATATGGAACAGTTAGAGCTCTTTACAATAGGCTCACCAAATTTCCCTGATTTCTGGGAACAGTCCCCAATTTAGGTACTCTATCCTCGGCAATAATCTAGCCCTGGAAATGTCCCCAGTTGGCTCTGTCACCAAAGAGAGGTTTAAAAATTAGGCAAAATTGTAGTAAATAAATGTGATACAAATAATAAAATGTAACCTCTGCACTACACATCAGATTTTATTTGTATTTTACCCAGCCAGAGTGCATAAGAGTGCCACCCGGCTTCCAGGGACTCCGGCAGCTGACACCTGCCACCCCGCTAGGAGCTGGGACTGGGTAGGACATGGGCATCTGCTGCCCAGCTTTCCAGGAAGCCAGCAGATGCCACCCAGTGCCCCAGGACTGGGAAATCAGATGTCCCCAGAAATCGTTTCAAAAATCTGGTCAGCCAACTTTGTAAATCACACTCCTCATGTGTGTTTTGCTGGTATGATACAGACAAGCCCCCGGGAAAGTTAATTTGAGTTAAATTAAAGGAGTGAATTTAAAGATTAGCTAAGCCACATCATCAGACTTTTCCATGTACTCACTCATTGCGTGCATCTACACTTACAAGTTAGGTCGACTTAAGTCGACCTAAACTACTCAGTGTCCACACTGGGCTTTCCTTAAGTTGACTTAAGGAAAAGTTAAGTCAATTTAATAACACCTCGTTTTAGGTCAATTTAATGCTTATGTGGTCTTCCAATCTCTGCTTGTCCTTCAGCCTGCGTCACTCACTGAGGCCATGCAGATGCTGGGATGGTTTTCTGCAAAACCTGTGTACTTGCTGATTCCCCTTCCTGGATGATGAAGGCCAGTGCAGAAGTACAGTACACTTTTGCCTGAAGCACAGCGCTGTTTTCCACAGCAGTAAGGGAAGGATAGAGAAGGGTACTAGTAGCTCCTTAAGGATCCAAGGAAGTACAGACCAGTCAGCCTCACCTCAATCCCTGGAAAAATCATGGAGCAGGTCCTCAAAGAATCCATCCTAAAACACGTGGAGGGAAAAAGAGTGATCAGGAACAGTCAGCATAGATTCACCAAGGGCAAATCGTGCCTGACCAACCTGATTGCCTTCTATGATGAGATGACTGGATTTGTGGATGCGGGAAGAGCCGTTGACGTGAAATACTTCGACGTTAGCAAGGCTTTTGATATGGTTTCCCACAGCATTCTCGTCAGCAAGATAAGGAAGTATGGGTTGGATGAGTGGACCATAAGGTGGATAGAAAACTGGTTAGATCAACAGGCTCAGTGGGTAGGAATCAATGGTGCGATGTCTAGTTGGCAACCAGTAATGAGTGGAGTGCCCCAGGGGTCAGTCCTGGGGCCGGTTCTGTTCAACATCTTCATTAATGATCTCGATGATGGGATAGATTACACACTTAGTAAGTTCGCGGATGACACCAAGATGGGGGGAATGGTAGACACTCTGGAGGGCAGGGACAGGATTCAGGGCGGCCTAGACAAATTGGAGCATTGGGCTAAAAGAAATCTCATGAGGTTCAACAAGGACAAGTGCAAAGTCCTGCACTTAGGATGGAAAAATCCCATGTACTGCTACAGGCTGGGGACCGATCGGCTAAGTAGCAGCACTGTAGAAAAGGACCTGGGGGTTATGGTGGACAGGAAGCTGGATATGAGCCAACAGTTTGCTCTTGTTCCCAAAAAGGCCAATGGCATATTGGGCTGCAAAAGAAGGAGTGTTGCCAGCAGATCGAGGGATGTGATTATTCCCCTCTATTCAGCACTGGTGAGGCTGCGTCTGGAATACTGTGTCCAGTTTTGGGCTCCCCACTACAGAAAGGATGTGGACAAATTAGAAAGAGTCCAGCAGAGGGCAACGAAAATGATTAGGGGGCTGTGGGCACATGACGTACGAGGAGAGACTGAAGGAACTAGGCTTATTTAGTCTACAGAAGAGAAGACTGAGGGGAGATTTGATAGCAACCTTCGACTACTTGAAGGGGTGCTCCAAAGAGGAGGGAGCTAGGCTGTTCTCAGTAGTAACAGGGGACAGAACAAGGAGCAATGGTTTCAAGTTACAGCTGGGGAGGTCAAGGTTGGATGTTAGGAAAACCTTTCTCACTAGGAGGGTGGTGAAGCATTGGAATGGGTTACCTAGGGAGGTGGTGGAATCTCTGTCTTTAAAGATATTTAAGGTCCGGTTAGACAAAACCCTGGCTGGGATGATTTACTGGGAATGGTCCTGCTTTTAGCAGGGGGTTGGACTAGATGACCTCATGAGGTCCCTTCCAACCCTATGAGTTTTAAGTTCATTCATAGATTTCAAGGCAAACAGAAACATTTCTAAAAGATACATGCACACACACACTCACGCCTACCTATATATAGGAAACAAATCTCACATGGAGATGGTCTAAGCCAAACCAAAACAGAAGCAGCAGTTTAAAAAATGAGCAAGTAGGTCGTGATCGTTTACCAGAAATAAAGCCAGCGTTGTGCTTTTCTATAATATAGAGAACTGGACAGAAGATGGAATTTATGACCTATGAAAAATGGTGAGGTTTTAGAATTTTTTTCATCCTGAATCAGGAGGAAAATCCAAAAACAAACATTTTTGTGGGACTAAAACACCACAATATTTCGAGTTGCAAACGCTAAAACAGTCCCGCAGTGGGAATTTTTCAGTGTTTCTGAAATGTGTTCTGTGGTTGCTCCCGGGTAGCCTGCCTGTCTTCCTGGGTTCCAGGGCCCCTTGGATTCTCCAGCTCCCCATCTGACTGGGTTGCTGAGAAAGTGGGCAGCCGAGGGACCTGACTGCCCAGGGAACCAGAGTGCCTGTCAACTCTTTTTCACTCAGCACATGCTTAGCATGGGGAACTCATTGCCAAAAGATACCGTCAGGACCTAGAATTGAACAAGATTCAAAGAGGATTATTTGGATAACAAGAAAATCCCAAGTTATAACAGTTAATCGTTAAAAGAAAGGTTCAGAAAGGAATACATAAAATCTCGTGCTCTGGGGTTTAAGACAATCTCTAAGTACTAGAGGTGATGATGGAACCCTCAAGGCTGGCAGGTTACCCTATATCTGCTATGCCTACTGAGGGGTTTCCTGAGCCTTTCTCTGAAGCACGCACAGTGCTGGCCACTGTTGGAGACAGATTACTGGATTAGATGGACCATGGATCTGATCTGGTATGGCAATTCCTATGTGCTTATGTCTAAGTATGACATTGCAATAGTGGTCAGTTGGATGTGGAAGCAGTATATTAAACACATTTGCAGCATTGCCATGAGTCAAATTCCTCCTTGTCAGTCCGTATAGATCAATGCAATGTGTGCACACGTTGACTTTGTGACAGGGTTCCCCAGTGAAGGTGGATGTTTGGGGTGCAGAAGGATTCAGAGGATTATTTCCAGAACTGGCTAAGTAACAATGACTCTTGTGTAGGACACAAAAGGAGATAGTCTCGTGAGTATATGCTCCCTATTTGTGAAATGATCCGGTGTAATAATTAGACACAGTATGGCATATATAAAGATCTAAAATGCTCAATCCCTTAAGACACGCACATCACTGCAGGGCAGAAGGAACCATGAAAATTTGTGTCATGAAGCCTTTCATCTTCAATCCTTTAAAGACAGTTTAGCTCCTTGAAAAGTGAATGTAAATAAATTACCATTGAATGGTTATTTAGCACATCCTTTGTACTGTGTCATCATTATTCATTATAACCCACAGAAGTACTAGGTCTTGTACAATCAAATAAGAAGACTTGTAAAAAGTGGTGGTCATGAGTTAGAAATTCCATTCTGTTGGAAATTTGGGGGGAAAATCATTTCATTTTGGAACAAAAAATAGAAACTTTAAAAATTACCACAAAAAGGAAATTCAAAAAAAAAACCCTCCTTTTGAACGTTTCAAAATAGATTAATTAGATGAAGTCAATTAACTTAGCCTGAGTAAGGACTGAGTAAAATCTTTTAGATTACCTTTACATAGCGCCATCATTATAGCATCTAGGAGTGAAATTCAGACTTGATTAAGACAAGCTTCTCATGGCCTTCCCTACTCTACACTAAGGTCTAACCAAAGGAATCAAATCAGAATCCAGACATTGCTTAGTGAAGTCCTGGATCTAACAGCAATAGAAAAAATTGGAAAAATACTTTTAAAAAATGATTTTTCTGAGAGCCACTTTAATAAAACCAATTTCACAGATTTGCCCATGTAACACTGATGGTAAATCTTGCTTTAAACGCAGCATTATGCTAGACAAGGTGATTGACTTCATGATCCAGCAAGAAACTCATATCAAATGATGCCCAAGAATGATGTTCCCCTACAGCCATCTACAATCTTGTTGTTTCCCTCCAACACCCAAACCACACTATTGCCACATTCATCCATCAGAGATGTAAGGATTACGACACGATAGATGCCAGAAGCAATTCCAGAACGTTCACTGTTTTAGTAGAAATTGACAAGATGATGGTGGTTGATGTGTACAAACCACTGAATGCAGATTGGCCTTGTCTTTCATTACACACAGCCTATCACTCAGCAATATGTCAGTGATTTCAGTAGCCGCCATGTGATGTGACGCTCTAGTAATAATTATACTATGAACGAAGTACTTGCGGAACGGTCAGCAAATGAAGACATTTATATGTCTTCTCTTTTATATGAAAGAGCAACATTTTTCATTTTGCTTGCTGCCTAAAACACAACATCCTGAATCTCTGCTTCCCCACCAAAGATGAGTTCAGAATTCCTCCCAGAACTATTCTGGACCTCTTTCCAGACAGACAGCACTGACCAGTGACAATCCACATTGCGGCTGAACTCTTTTTAGTTATGTCATCACCCAAACCACGACGGCACTTTTGAAAGACAAATTGGTCAATTGAGGCCACAGTGGGTGTAATTCCAGCAAGCCCAAACATATCATTTGTTTTACCTGGATCATCCAAATAGCTGCAAGGGTAAACATTTCCTGCCTTTGTTCAAAAGGCTCTATCCGTGCAGGAAACAAGAAATAGAAAGGTTAATAAAGGAGAACCCAACATCTGGTGACCTACACACTGCACCATCCCTACTGGTGTCCACGCCATCAACAATCAATCAAGAAGAATGAAGTGCTGGACTTTACTCAAAACTTGGCTATTGTTGAGTAAACTTGTGGCTACAACCCCAGTGAAATATTAGAATCCGGAAGTCTCAGCTGATGCAATTTCAAGAATTGCACTGGGGCCAAGTCTAAGTACAAAGTGCACAGAGAGTTCCAACAAATAGTTCACCTGCCTCCTTCTCCCGGCTTTGTCTTTGCCAATGAAAAGGTAAATAGAGTTGTCTCACTCACAAAGGCCATGAAACCTACAGGACCTAATAGAGTCTTTCCAGAATTTCTTAGAAACCTTGGAACCAAACAATGGAAATGGCTGGCAGAATTGTCCTCCAATATCCATTTCTCAGGGCTTATCCCGAGGATCCGGCACAAAGCTATCATTACTGGAAGCCGACCAATAATCCCTTACTGTACCAGCCCATATCGCTCCTCTGTATATTGTGCAAGCTCATGGAGAGAATGTTACTGGCCAGGATTATACAGATTGTAAAAGCAACATTATCTAATGAACAAGCAGTTTTCCAACCAGGCCTCAGCTGCTCTGACCAAGTATTATCCTTCACCACACACACTGAGGAAGGGCTCCAGAAAAAAAAGCAAGACTAGACAGCTTTCTTAGACTTAGCTGTAGCCTACGACACTGTGTGAAGAGATGGCCTTCTCCTGAAAGCCAGCAAAATTATCCCACACAATGCAACAATCACATTCTTCTGAGAAGTTCTGACCAACCATTGTTTTCTTGTTTCCTTGGTAGCCTATTAGCAAAGCTCATACTTCCAGTAATGGCAACCCGCAGGGGTCAGTCCTAGCACCAATCCTGTTTAATATCTGCACCTCTGACTTTCCCTAAACATGCTCACAGAAATGTCTATGCAGATGATATTGTTCTGAATACACAAGAACAGGATTTGCCTGCCCTGGAAAAAAAAACCCAGGACCATAAAACCATGGGAAATTATTTATATTTATATTGCAATATAAAAATGTTGTGTCAGCATTTGATCTAAAGAGTTGAAAGGTTAGAGTGGAACTTCATTTTTCTGACCAACATAAAAGATATGATCCCATCCCATAATATCTTGGTACCGAGACTGAAGCATTACAGACCACCAACCCTTGTAAAACATTGATAACAAAATAAAGATGTTATGTAAGGCTCATCCAGAAACTGGCAGGTCTGACCAGGGGGTGGATGCAAAAGCTCTATGAACATCTTTACTAGTCTTTGCCTACTTGACTGCAGAATACTGGCTACATAGTATATGTGCATCACATGTTGATTCCCAACTTAACATGTGGATCATTACAAACACAATAAAATCAATGCCACAACCAGGGTCTTCTGTATTGGCACTCACCTATCCATCCCGAATTCATCACCATATGATCATATCATCCTAGATGAGTTCCACCATATTCAAGGAAAGAAGGATGTTCCAATACATGAAAATCTAAATAATATACCGAGATTCCCACTCAAATTCAGAAA
The DNA here is from genome assembly GCA_007922175.1 of Pelusios castaneus. Lineage (NCBI taxonomy): Eukaryota > Metazoa > Chordata > Testudines > Pelomedusidae > Pelusios > Pelusios castaneus. The sequence goes on from ML685777.1 coordinate 7,476,306, forward strand.
GCTTTTCTCAGACTTTGAATTTGCCCCTGAAGATCAATGGCAAGCAAGGTGCAAGGGAGCCAATGTCCTGAACAAACACCTCATCAGAGACCCAACCAAAGAAACCTGTGGATTTTCATTCCTATGGCAAATATGGTCCATTTTCAACCACATCCACACAAAACACGGCAGATGTACCTGCCTCCTCCATAAAGGTTGCCCAAGATACAGTAGATGCAGGTAGTGGAAACTGACTCAATAGATTCTAAGGTCAGAAAAAACCAATATGATCATCTAGTCTGATCTCCTACACAAAGCAGGTCACAAAACCTCACCCACCCACTCCTGTAATAAACCTCTAACCTATGACTGAGTTATTAAAGTCCTCAAATCATGATTTAAAGACTTTAAGGTACAGAGAATCCAGCAGCAATTGAGTCATGCCCTATGCTACAGAGGAAGGTGGAAAAACTCCATTGTCAGACTAGGAAACCCTTCATCACCAATGTCCCAGCCAATCCTATCCTGGTGGTGACCCTGCCATCCACTCAATGTGATCAAAGCAATCAACTGAATCACAAACCTAGACTCGGATATCTAATATTGCTGTCTTTAAGCCATTCAAAGAAATCTATTATGGACCCTGCTTTTGGCCTAATGATCTGTAAAAATTCTGCTGCAGACTACGTGGGTAAAGAGCTTTTTATGTGTTCATAAAGTAATTAGACTGGGTTACCTGAAGTATTTTCTGGCTCTACTCAATCTGCCTGTCACTCAGGTACATGTTCAACTCAGACCTCCTTCTAGGTTCTCACATCCAGGCTATGTCTAAATCTTGTCAAATTTTTCTGCATACCATCTCTAAGACACAACATTTTCTACTTAGCTACACAGTGAAAAGTCTCATCCAAGCTCTCATAACCTCAGCTCTTGATTACTGCAACATCTCTCTCTCTCTGGCCTTGACAAATGCCCCACTCATGTCCATTCAGAATGCCAATGGAAAGATCATTTGTCTAGCTCATCATTTTGAGCATGTCATCCTTCACTCTGAATCCATCCATTGATTCCCCTTTCTCTATCACATCAAACATAAGCTGGCGCTCACTTTCAAGGATCTTCACAACCTTTCCTCACCTGACCCATCGTGTCCCATTTGCTGGCACACTGTCAAGGCTTGCCTCGATCAGCTCATAATACCAGTCTTCACGTCAAACAGGCACCTTTGGTTTTTTTCCCATGCTGCCCCTTACACTTGGAAGGTGCTCGCCATAAACATCTTCAAAGCGGCTTCATTGTCCATCATCAAATCCCTCCTTAAAACTCTCCTTTGACATCATGCGTACAAAATTTGACAGTGGTTACGCTGCTGATATTGTGAGATGGCCGGTGACCAATAGTATCTCACTGTACTCCCCATCTGTCCGTATCCACCCGTTACCTCTTGCACTTGGTTTGTAGGCTCCTTGGGACATGGCCCATCTTTTTATTCTGTGTTTGTACCTAGCACAATAGAGTCATTGTCTCTGATAAAGGCTCCTAAGGTGAGTCTACACTTACAAGTTAGGTCAACTTAAGGAGGCTTAAGTTGACCTAACTTACTCCCTGTCCACACTGGGCTTTTATTAAGTCGACTTAAGCTGTTCCTTAAGTTGACTTAAGGAAAACTCAAGTCGACTTAATAACACCTAGTTTTAGGTTGACTTAAGACTCCTTAAGTCGACTTAAGCCAGTGTGGATGGAGATTAGTGCCTAAGTCGACCGTATTAAGTCGATTTAAAGCATTAAGTCGACTTAATAAGGTCGACATGGGTAATGTCTACACTAGAAAAAGTTAAGTCGACTTTGTTAAGTCGACTTAATAAGGTCGAGTTTAGGTTGACTTAACAAAGTCGACTTAATTTTTCTAATGTAGACATAGCCCTAGGTGCTACATTAATACAGCGATAAATAATAATCAATGATAATGAAGAAAAACAATAATATTTATCCCTTTCCTCTACTCCTCCCCCACCTCGTAGCCACTATTATTATTAATTCTAACCTGATTTCAGTCTACACAGGGTTTCGTGTCAACGAAGACCATCAGAATGGCATTGTAGAGTTATCAAGTTACTGAACTAGATGCAGCAGTTGCTGAATGAAATTCCATGGCCTGCGTTATACAGGAGGTCAGGCTGGTTGATTATAAATGTCCCTTTGGTCCTAAAAACATCTGTGAATCACAGCGCACTGCTGAACTCATGTGTTGCTATGCAATTTTTCTATAAATAGTTTTATCTTTGAGATCTGAGCTTTGCAGACAAAGGGAAGAGAAATAACTCTGATGTCAGACTTTTCAAATGCATAGGGCCCTCGGTCTTGGGAAGCAAGCGTACTCAGTAGGTTTTAGCCACTACATATGTCAGCTGGCTCCTGGGGATAGCATACAACAGCTCATCAACAGAATAGTTATACGATGGGAAAGACTTGGGTGTTCAATCTGCCAGTACGTGATCACACCCTACTGGGTATCAAGTGTCAGTTTGAGTGTCGCACTATTTGGAGGCAATTACATAACAGTAGCCCTTGGCAAAGCAAGGTTAGCATCACGGGCCTCTCAGAAAGACAATTAGGGTGGAACTACACCCATTTCTACCAGCAGAGAAGCTGGCCCTTGGTCTGAGCTACACGGAGGCCCTGTCTACACTATAAACTTTGCTCAATGCAAATTATGTCGGCATGCAGCCGCCTGATTGGTATTTTGCTGTACCGCTTGCATACATGGCTGTTTGCGTCAGTGCTCACCAGGAGTGCTTGTATTGAGGTTATGTGCAGTGCATCGTGGGTAGGTATCCCAGTATGCCACACACTGCCATCCAGTGCATGCCTTTGGGAACATTTTCTGCAGCATTTTGTGGACTAGTAATGATTTGCCCAGGGATTTCTGGGAGCTGGCCGATCAAGCTCCTAAAGTGCAATTTTCTCAATCCCAAAATACATTCCACATCCCATAATTTTCATACTATTTTTAAAAAAATCTGACAAACATGGGTGATGCTTTTTGGTCTCTGTCACCTCTGACAGAAGCAGGACACCCGTAGAGCCCTGTGCTGTGCTCCTGGCTGTTGCAAATAGAGGACATGCTCTTCTCCTGTATTGGTAGAGGAACCACCGCAGCAATCAGGCTCACCAAACAAACAAGGCATTGTTCAAGGCTAACAAATGTATTTATCGCCTGAGCTTTCGTGGGAGAAAATCCCTCTTCCTCAGCGCTTTGGAGATAGGAACTTACAGAATGGGAGGATCCTCAAAGCGTCTGACGAAGTGGGATTTTCTCCCACGAAAGATCATGCGATGAATAAATTTGTTAGTCTTTAAAAGGGCCACAGGACTCCTGGTTTGTTTTGCTGAATTAGACTGACCCGGCTCCCCCTCTGGAACTTCTCAACAGGCTCACAAAGAGGAAGATGAGGCTACCTTCAACAAGAATTTGTTTATGGAACATAGAGAAAAGCTCCCGGGTGGCTGGGAGCAGCTGCAGTGATGGAACATCACTTCTAGACCTGAGACACAAGCCGGGACTGGTGGGATCGCTTCATGATGCAGGTTTGAGGTGACGATCTGAAGCAATGAAGGGCCACGTTGCTGGCTCTGTTTGCTGAGCGTAATACAGAATGAAAGTTGCACTTACAGATAGCGTCCTGGAAGCTTGCAACACTGGATTGCTACCTACCCCTGGATCCAGCCCTCGCCGCCAGTTCCTGGCTCCCAGACTGGATCTGGACCCCATCCTCTGCTGCTGCTGCCACCTGCCAGCCCCCGGCCAGTTTCTGCCTTTGCCCCGGCTGGTCCCTGGCCGGGGCCAGATGCCGTGACCAGCCTCCTCCCACCCCGGCCACCCTGGTTGGGGCCAGCCACTGCCCCCTACCTGAGAGGAGGGATTTAACTTTCCCTCCTCTTCTCCTGCTCTGCACCACGGGCCGCAGCTACATGCTGCAGAGCAGGAGACTTAAAAGAGCCGGCGCACCTCTTTGCGCCTGCATTGCTGGCTCGGGACTCAGGGCACTGGCTTGGACATTCTGGGCTCGTGGCCCCTGTGCTCAGCACCAGCGACGCCCTTGGAGTAAACCCTGAGGCCTGTCTGTGTTCGAGGCCGAGGAAGGTATTTAATACCCAGCCCAGAGCCACTGATGGAGAGACGCTGAGTGACGCCCTGGCAGGGGGTAGCGGTGGGGACCAGCAGCTGCCGCACACTGGGTAACTGCAGAGGAGAGAAACTGCTGGGAGGGTGGGGGGATTTTCATCCCCCAGCCTCACCCCCCCCCGAGGTACAGACCCTCCTCCCCAGGGCAGGGGGGGGTGGCCAGAACTCGTCCTGCCCCTGCAGGGGGGGGGGGAGTATGAGGGGGCGTAAATGTGATGTCCGATAGCTGAGTACCAAACAATTTCTGCCGATACTCCTTGGAGAACCTGACCTGAAAAATTACGTCAACCCCCCCCGTGCCTGGCGCTTGCCTCTTTAAGAACAGGGGCCTGTGGAGAAAGCTGCAAGCAGGGACGTTCTTTCCCAGACAGCGGAGTACCATCGGCGGTGCGGAAATGCCAGTCACCCAGCCTACCCTTGGCTCCCCTGGCTTCTGAAGCCAGCGCTGGCCATCTGGATGGTGCCAATTTTGAAAGCTGCCACCCCAGCTCAGTGGGTGCAGAATGGAATATATTAGTGGTCGTTTGAAAGGCTGCCGGCATTCTCACTAGACTAGATCCCAGCAAGAGAAACATCCCAATGGGTAGATCACCATGTTGCATGCGTGCATTATATGTGTGAGGCAAATGGAGAGAAGCTGCCACCGGTCGGACTCCCAGGCTGTTACCAGAGCCCTAAATGGAGTTGTGTGTTGGAGGGCACCCCTCACCAACGGGAGGGAGGGAGCAATTGCCCAGGGCCATGGCAAGTTAAAGGGTCCACGCTTCTTTCGCACACGGCACCGCCCACACGCCTTAGTCGGCCTCCCTACCGTCGCTCACCACTTGCCTCCCTTCTCTCCTTCCCCGCACACCCCATTGCATCCCTGCACCACACTCACCTCCCTGGCTTTTGCTTACCACCTGGGGGATGGGAAAGTGGAAGAGAGGGGGGAAGCGGCAGAGGCGGTGGGGCAGGATCAGGGCATGGGGTGGAACAGGGGCAGATTGGGCGTAAGGGCGCAGGCAGAGGAGACGGGACAGTCCTGGGGCCCAGAACTGCTGTCAGTGGTCTGTGGGCTTGTTTGAGGGTATCTTTAAAGGTTCGTTTTCTCAGTCAGCCCCAGCAGTGTTTTCTCTTGAGATAATGTCTGTCTCCTGGTTTTCAAATTATGTGTGTTTTGGTTTTTGCCTGCTGGAATCTATTCTACTGCGCCTGCTGTGAGTTATAAATACTGCTGGGCCAGAGGCGCTGGCGACTGCCTTGAGTTGTGTGGTGCCTGCTGTCCATTTATAACTCTGGCTGAGGGCTTTCTTGACGTAACTTAACGGGGTGAAACTTCTTCAATGCCGATTGAAAAAGAAGTCAATGTTTATGTCCATATGTGCACACAAAAAGGTAGTTCGATGTAGGCTGTTGTGGCAACACCTACACTAATATGTGGTTGTCTCAATCTGTGCCAGTGTTTCTCAACCTTTCTGAGACCAGGGACCGGCTTCCTGTATTGTGTCAAGAAGATCTTAGGCTTCCTATACTGTGTCAGGGAGATCTCAGGGACCGATGCCAGTCCAGTCTCCACTGGTCGTTGAGAAACACTAATCTATGCAAAACTGTGTTTTTCCTTGCTGTCCCCAGATGGGGAGGTAGGGTAAGGATGTGGGCCATGATGCTATGTGGTATCTTGACGAAGGCAGGGAAGGTAAGAAGGAACGACCATGATGTTCTCCAAGGAGTCAGAGGCTGATGAGTCCAGGATTTTAAACCAGGGTCTGGAGCATTTGGATTTGCTGCCTGAGAAGACCCATTTTGTCCCGGTACATATCCTACTTCTTGTCCTGGCTGGGATTCCTGGGCCCTTTTCCTGTTCTCTCTGTCTTTCTGCACGCTCGTGATCATATTGGTCTGCCAAGCCCTTTGTTCACAGTACAATGCAGCACTGGCCTGGAGTATCTCACAGAACATTTCTCATAGACTTTAAAGTCAGAAAAGACCATTGTAATCATCTAGTCAGACCTCCTGCACCTTGCTGGCCACAGACCCTCACGCACTCACTTCTGTAATAGACCCTAACCTCTGGCTGAGTTACATGACATCTTCAAATTATGGATTAAAGACTTCCAGTTACAGAGAATGCACCATTTACATTAGTTTAAACCAGCAAATGACCCATGCCACATGCTGCAGAGAAAACAAACCAGGCTCTCAACCAATCTGATCTGAGGGAATATTCCTTACTGACCCCAAATAAGGCCATCAGTCAGACCCTAAGTATGAGGGCAAAGCCCACCAGCCAGATGCGCACTGCACACTCGTTGCTCCACAGGCCACTCCACCAGCCACCCGCTGTGGACTAGTTGCTCTACCACCATCTGCTTCTCCACAATGGCCTCTGTGGGTTGGTCTCTTGAGGTTCCACCCAGCTCTTGGATTGTCAACTCTCAGTGGCTGAACCTCACTGCTGCAGCTGGGCAGGAGCGCTGTCCCACAGGGGAGGAGGTCAGCTTTAGGGAATACTCAACAAAACAAAAGACTCCCAACAGAGCTTAACTAGCTCTGTCTTTGAGCAGTGGGGAAGGGGAGGACGTGAAACCATGCCCAGGGTTTTTAGACAGCGGCCCCACATCCAGGCATTCAAGCCCTTTCTTAGCCATTCAGTTCAGATGAGAGAGACCCTCAATCAGAGAAGGCTAAGCACTCTTCTGCTGCCCTTTGCTCGTGCAATAAGGGGAACAACATTTCGTTACCTCTGCATTTAACACGAAAGTGATTTGTAACCCATCCCCAGCCAAAGGGGCGGTTTGGGCACCCCACCATGCTAAGTGCATAAGCAGGGCAGCTGTGCTAATGCAAATACAGTCTGGCCCTGCCGCCTGTTCCCCTCCCTGCAGCCAGCTAGGCAGGATCCTGCAAGGAAAAATGCACACCCACACTTACCTGAGCTCCCTTCTACTTCATCAGAGGGTTCATCTGCACTTGCCTGGTGAGACTTGGACTCCTGTGGTGTTTCCAATAGGTCCCAGCTTGCAGCATGGTTGGTCATCAGCGGGATTGTCCTCCCCCTCATCCTCGCTGTTCACATGAAGGATCTTCATCTGAGGTTCCTCTGAGGTATTTATGGGGTCCTGGTAGCATCACTGCCCAGTATAGCACACAGTTTGTTGTAAAAGCTACATGTCTGCAGGGCAGCACCAGATTTCTTGTTGCCCTCCCTCCCCTGATGAAGCTGCTTCATTTTTATGTGGCAGTTCTGCTGACCCACCTTCCCCTGCAACCCTCATGCAATCAGCTTGGAGATGTCCACGTTTCTATGGCTGGTCCATGGCTATGCATTCACAACCTCTTCTCCCCCCAAGCCCCAGAGATCCAACATTTCTTGCCTGCTCCTTCAGGACTTCATTTAGTCCCCGTGTGCATGGAGCCGGCCACAACTGGATGCAAACAGCAAAGGCAGGCTCACAAGAAAGGAAGGACATTTCAAACACATGTACGGTGTCATCTGTGCTGCTGTAAAGTCTCTAGTGTAGTGGCTCCTATGCCTATGGGAGAGAGCTATGTTGGCAGAAGAGCATCTCTCACCGACGTACTTACTGCACTTTAGTCGGTGAAATTTATGAAGGTCAGGTGGGTGTTTTTTTCACACCCTCACCAGCAAAAGTTTTATCAACAAAAGTGTAGACAAAGCCTTTAACGAACTTCATCTCTGTCTTTACAACTGAACTAAGAGGGATATTTCTGGTACTAACTTGGGCCTTAGATGTGAGGCCAGCTGCCGCGGTCATCCCATCTGATTCCTTATCAGGGCTGCCGGCGTTATACATTGCCAAGACTGACAGCAAAAATTATCTACTTCATGAAATATTATGGTTAACAAGTAAACTGGAGCCATTGGATGTGGCCATAGACCTAACATGGATCCCAGCGATAGCTGGCCACGAACCATCAGACAAAGAGGCAAAAAATGCTATTTAGCATGACCAAGTAGACCACGAGAGGCCCTTATGCAAACTGGGATTTAAACACAATCAAAAAATAGCTATGGAAGGAATGGCAAGAATTGCGAGCATGATATGAAAGGGAAAAAAATCCATGATGTTTGTCCAGCAGTTGAAAATACTGATATAATCCAAGGCCCTGAGAGGAAGAGGAAAAGTGAAGTGTCTTTATTAAAAATGTTAACAGATTATTGCCAATTAAACAGTAATCTATTTCTAATAAAAATGATAGAGGAAAAAATATAAGGTCCAGGAAAGAATAGCTCATCTCCTAAGGAACTGTAAAGATGGGAGATATTGCTATGGAAAACTCAAAAGCCTTATGGCATGCGTACTCTGTCAGGGCTATGTTGGTACAGCAGAATCGAGTCTGCAGGATTGACTGAGTGGGTAATGGAGACCCACTCAATCTATCCTGGATGTTCTCACCAGTTGATGCCGTAAATCCACCTCTGTGAAAAGTCCAGAGGGCACTGGAGATGCCATGGTAAGTAAAAGTTAGTAAGTCAACAGGAGACACACAAGCTACATTATGTAGATTGCGTATCTCCCGTCAACAGCCCAGCAGCGTAGACCAGGCCTTAGAGTAAGAAAATTTTCTTTGCAACACTTACCAAGGACACAAGTAAAAACTGGCCCAATTAAAAAAGCTATCCTGCAATTCTTTATGAATACTGGGAAAGCTGACAGACTTTAAGTCATAACCTAGCTATGAAGCCCAGTGAATGATGGTCATACACTTGGGAATGAGTCTGTTGCACCACAAAACCAAGAAGAAGAAGAGGAGAGCAGCGGAGAGAGATTCTGCAGTCACTCTCTGGGATTCAAGAAAGTGGTGAGACCAGGAAGGTCAAGGAAGAAGCCTGAAGGAGAGTAGCATCCGGGATCCTTTTCTGAGTAGGCAGGTCAGGCAGGAAACCAGGGGAGAGAAAAAGCAGCTACTGGGAATGGAGCAGGTTTCAGGGGTAAGCCCTGAAAAGGGCATGATCTGGACCCTCAGGGGGAGAGAGCCTGGGAGGTGTTCAGTGAAGGAACAGCAAAGGTAATTTAAGAACCATGAAAGGCCAAGTCTGAGGTGGGTGGAAGTTGGCTTGAATTTGTACCTTTAGTTTGTAGTCAAGGAATTCCAGGGGAAGACTGAATTCTAGCCCTGAGTGTGAGTGAACCCAGAAATGTTGTGGAAGGAGAATGTCTGAGAAAGGCCGAGTAGGAGGAAGCCCAGGAAGACACCTGCAAAGAGCTGGACAAAGCTGGTTGCTGATTACAGGACTGAAATGTGATGTAATGGCCCCAGCCCAGGTTCCCCTGCCAGCCTCCAATATACTGATATGAGGCTGGAGAAGGGGACATGACAGAGAGACCTGAGAAAAACAAGTGAGGAACATGAGGCCCAGAGTAGGAGCCGAAAACCTGGTAGAAGTTCTTGAAACTTGGTTCCTTGGACTTTTCATTATCCTCAAAGGCATGGACTTAAATTGATCCCTGGCTGGAAAACCATGTTACGGGATGTAATGGGCCAGTGGAGGACCAAAGAGGCTTTGAGCGAGGAGCGGCAGAAGGGGAAAGAGCTGTTGCAACACCCCCCAGCCACAAGGAAGCATTCTGGAGGTGAGTCACCCCCTTCACATGCAGGTTGAACATTTTCCATCAAAACTGGTTTCTGATGGAAAATTGGATTTTCAACAAACTGAAGTTTTTCACAAAAAATGTCTCCTGCAGAAAATTGGAGCTTCTTTTCTGAAAACCTGAAAACTTCGGGGGGTTTGTTTTTTGACGAAAAGTCAGAATTTTCCATGGGAGGAAGGGCAAAAAGCCCACTTTCTGACCAGCTTTGTTCTAATAACCCGAAGGACTTTCATAAGTGCTTTGCAGCCACAGATGTCAACACATTTAATAATAGAAGGGAAGCATCTTAATCCTCATTTGAGCAGATGAGGAAACGGGGAAACAGGGCAATTAAGTGAGATGCTCAAGGCCAACCAGAAGTGGCAGAAGCAGGCACAGAATGAAGGTCCCCTGAGCACAGGCCCCTATGAATGTCAACTAGACCATGTTCCTCTTCTAGTTCACCAGCTCTTAAGTGTCTAGAGACCTTCAGTTCAATTGAGCTATGCTAATGAAGACCTGGCCCTAACCATTTCCTATTCCAGAGCTTCATCAATTCCATACATGCTTTACCACATTAATAATTATGCTGTTGAACCCAGTCATAGACAGCCTGGTTGTCAATAGAAGCCTTCGTTGGGACTTACCCATATACAACACAGTAATTTTAAAAGCAGCAGACCCCAGAATCCCAGGAGATACAATTTGGCGGAGATAAACTATGATCTGTTAGTTTAAAGGCCTTGAAAAAGTTGACAAATGGTTTTACAAATGTCTTTCCTCTGTCAAAACCAGCCATTGGTCAAGGGTACTGGCTGTGGAGTGATAGGCTGTGTGGTGTGTTTTGCTCTGTAATCTGATTGGGAAGCAGCCAATTCTTACATACAGTGATAAAAGGGATTTTCAAATACTCATTTGCAGAGATTTTTGCCAAAAATGTTAACACTCTTGTCCGGTTCTCCCTGTCCCAGAACAATCTTTCATCAACTCCTCTATCATCCTGTGCCACCATGAGACACTCTGCAGCCATGTGCTCTTCAGGCCAGATCCTCAGCTGGTGCAGAGGGGCATAGCTCATTTTCTCGGTTGACATGAATAGTCCTATGACCATTGACACGAGCAGAAGATCTGGCCTTATTCGCCACTAAACCCTTTTTCTCCCCCTGCTCCTCTCCACACATATTTCTAGTTAAGAGCTGGTGAAAGGTACCTGATGGACAGCCCTGGAGACGGAAGTCCTCTCTTTATCCACACTGAACATACACAGCAACTGTGCAAGCTTAGATTGTAAGCTCTTTGAGGTAGGGGCTATCATTTTGTCCTGTGCGTGTACAGCACCTGGCACAATGGGCCTGGCCCCTGAGTGTGGCCTCTAGGTGCTACCACAATACAAAAATGGATAGTAATAACTCTATCCCACCCGTGTGTCTCCTGAACTGAGACCATCCATCGGCATTAGGTCTACATGGCCATTAATCCTTTGCCATGTCTACTGGGCCTCCCAACAAGGGCCAGTTAGGGCCAATGATGGTATTGCAGTGTCCACTGGACCAAATGCTCAACCCATTGCCTGTAGACCAGTGTAGCATCCGTGTCGCATATTGAGTAAGCAGTCGACGGGAGTTACGCAAGCTACACAGAGTGACTCACATAATCTCCATCAATTTCCTAACCTCCCTTCCGCACGGCATCTTCCCTGGGCTGCACCACTTGAGGGGGTGATTTTACTAAATCAATTTCCAGATCGACTTAGCGTATCTTAAATGGCCGGAAAGTCAATCCAAAAAGATCAATCTGATGGTGACGACTTTGAGACCATCAGTGTAGATGTGGCCTTACTCCTTGGGAGAAATGGCATTGTGGGAGGACTGTAGCCAGAGAGGGACATGAGTTCATATTAAGGCTGCCTTTGATGTGCTGCGGTTCCCCTGTAGCCATGGTGTAAGTGAAATCCTGCTTCTGCTAAAACTAATGAGTATCTGCACAAAATTCAGGGGGGGGATCTGAGGGAACTATGGGAAAAATAGACTCTTCCTCCCCAGTCCAGAGATTAGGTGGGAGGCAGACACAGACATGTGGGCTAGGAACTCCACAGTGTGTGGACAGGGCTTGATTCTGCCCTGTGCACTGTCAGCCCATAGAGTTTTGTTCATGTTACTAGTTTAACTCTAGACATCATATGATTTTTTTATTGAGGGGTCTTATTTCCAGCCACTGGGGTATGAAACAAGGGGTTGGATTGTGCATTAGCTCTGGAGCCAATAAATATAAGCACATATTGAAAGCGATAACTTATATTTGGCTTAACCAGAAACAAAATTAGGTCAACAAGACATGGAAGAACCACAGTTCTGTGATCTCACTGTGGAAAAAAGAAAAGCAACACATGCTGCTGAGTGTTTGACTCTGGCTCCCTAGATGTAGATGACCCTCATGGTTCAGGTCTTATAATGGACTACATCAGTCAAGGTCTGCATCCAGCTAGCAGGGCCTGGATTCTTCCTGTACCTGCTCTCTCTGGATTTAAAAGGAAAAATCTGCTAAGCCACCCCATCCTGCTTCCTCTGAAGGGGACATTTTGAAAGAAATATGTCTCCTGAAAGATGTGGATGAGGGAACAGCTAAAATAAATGGGATAGCGCAGGGACCATAGAAGACCCTCCCTTAATACAGGAGGCACCATACTTGTTTCAAAAAGCTGGAGGGATCACAGACATACGGATGCTAGGTGAGAAAGAGTTGGGGCTGACAGCAGTAAGAGATGGTGTGTGAGGAAGTACCTGGCCAGGTTTACGCTGGCGGCAAAATTCAGTGGAGGTCAATGGGAGTTAAGCAAGCTATGCAGCGTAGCTTGCATAATTCCCGTTGAATTCCTAACTCCCCATCAGGACGGTGTCTTCAGTGCACGGTGCCAATGGGAAACGTGTTCCTGTTGACGCAGCACTATGCCACATGAGGGGGTAGTTTTATTAAGCTGATTTCCAGATCGATTTAGCGGGTCTTAGTTGACTGCTAAGTCGATCTGGAAAAATCAATTTGTGCCTTCAGTGTGGACATGACCATAGGGTGGAGATTATGGCAGCGTCCTGAAAGCAAAGTCTTTAGAGCACTTTCTGAAAGGTTGGAAATGCACATACAGCACAGGCCTCAGGGCTGCACAAGGAGTGCCAGAGCTGCTGGTGCACATGGCGGGGGGACAAGGGGGTACGTAAAGATCACCCAGTGAAGATTATGGTTTTCTCCCAATTCCACCAAGGAAACGAATCTACCAGTTCATCCATGAGAGCTCCTTTGGCACAAGTTGTATCATGGTTCTGTGACTCAGTTTCCCCCTCGTGGTGGTGGATAACTGTACCTTCCCCCTAGGGGTGTTAAGAGGCTGGGCTGGTCAAGGTCTGTACAGCGCTCTGGAGAAGTAGGGTGCCCTATAAGAATAATTATATCCTATGTCCTCATGGGATAAGGATGTGATCTGCGATTAGTAGGCGATGGCACTCCTGCACGGATTGCTTCCATTTCAGCCCATTGTCTCATTGCTGTTGAGAAGGTTTTACATTCTGCGTTGTGATCAGTGGGGTTCTTTGTATGGTCTTCATCAGTCCCTGCATGCTCCCCCTATGTGGCTGAAAGCAATAGCTCTGGGACTGTTAGCTGTGTCTTCTGCAAAATGTGTGCGTCTTTCTTCCACCTCCCATTTGCTCTAGGGATGCTGGCAACGTTCAGGTATTGCTAGCTGCCTTAGGCATGCGTACATATTTTACAGGTCCTTGCGCGGTTTGCTCCCTCTGCTCTAGAGAGCCAAATGCATGTTATTAAACACAACTCGAAGTTAATATTTAGCACCTGCCCAAACATAAATATTATGGAATTGCAACCACAGTGGAGTAAAAAACCCACAGAGTTACCCCTGTGCAATGCCTGTGGAGTCTTTCTCAGGAGGCATTGTAGTCCATGCTGGAACTGAGCGGAGAATTTGGCTCACAAACTGCCTGCCACTGAGTTGTAATCAAGTAACCAAAAGCCAGACAGCAGGTTCTGTAAAGCTGTAATGGTTTGATCCCTCATCAACACCCACAAACTCCCCGGCCTCTCAACAGCCCCTGCCAACGAGAGGGTCGGTTGGTGGACTCATTTGGGGGTTGGAGCTACATGTCCCTTAGGAACTGGACTGAGAGCACCAAGGCATTTTGCAATTTGGCAGATGCAAGTAAAGAAAGGCATGAACCGATCCACCCCGTGCATGCACTCAGCAGGGAGCAAGGAAACAATGGTGGCACATGTCCGCAAACTGCCGCTGTTGGGTAAATTACCCAGGGGCCAGTCACCTCAGACCCAAGAGCACCACAGCAGATGATTGTTCGGAGTCCTGTCCCTTTGCCTAGGAACCTCGGCTGAGCGGGCACAAGCCATTTCCTCCACATTCGCTATTTATCATCATGTGGCCAGTTCACTCAGGGGTTAAAATCAGCCTCTTGGTCCGCAAGTCCCATGGAGCAGGGATTTTACGCATGCCACTCCGGGCATGGCACACGTCACTGCGAACACCACCCACACCAGCTAGCTTCGGCCTCGCTCGCTTGCTAAAAACAGCGGTGAAGCCACAGCAGCATGCGTGACGATGCATCCCCCAGGGTCGCTGGTGGGCAGGGAGTCAGGTGCAGCTGGCCTGTGCCTCTGCCCTTATTTTTAGATTAAAGCTGGTGTGGTTACGTCTACAGGAGCTGTGGTCTCTCCTCCTGAGTGCTGTGTAGACATACCCCAATGCTGAGGTGTAGGTGCCCGGCCAGCACAGGAATTATGCTACCCCCATGTGGCCCCCACTAGGTTGTGAATGTTTCTAGTCCGCTTGTTTGCATATTGGCTGTAATTCCTTGGATCAGCCTCCTCCAGATTCCTGACCAGGACTTTGAAACCTGCAAAGACTAACAATGGTAATGAGTATTGCTTACATAGGGCTTTTCCTCCCGGCCTTTCACAATCTTGTAATGTATTTATCCTCCCAACACCCCTGTGAGGCAGGAAAGTGCTGTTATCTCCATCTTTCAGCTGGGGAACTGAGACACAGGATTTCTGGCTGGGCCCCTGAATCATGTGACCAGAATCTGTCCCAAGACGCTTGTTAATTAGCAAGTGGAGCTGTGTGAGGAGGGGGGAGTGGGAGAGGCAGTACATGCCCGGCAGCAGAATGCAGCCACAAATGGAGCAGAGGCGCTGGTGCCACAGTGTGCGGGCCTTATCTCCAAGTGGGTGGGCCCTAGGCCACCCAGGCCCATCCTTGGTTATGCACAGAGAGGCTAACTGATTTGCCCACAGTCCACAGTGGAGCAGAAAATTGAAGCCGGGTCTCCCACATACTAGCCCAAGGCCCAGGCACTGTACCATCCTTTCTCCCTAGACTGCACTGCCCCCCAATCCCCCTCACCCCCAGAACATCTAGTCCAGGTTTTCCAAAGAGCCCATTGCATGCTGGGGCAAGGCTGTGGGGGTTTAGCAAGGGCTGGGCAGACGCGATCAATACAGATCATAGTTCTGTCCCTTCTCCCAGCCTCAGTGCTCTGGTTTAAGGCACTCCCAGGAGCGCTGAGCAAAGCCCGGGCTGGGTACCTAGGACCGAAGGTGAGCTGGGAAGAATAACATCACTGGAATTGGCAGGGGGCAAGTGCGAAACGCTAACGGCTGAACAACGCCTGCCCATGTGCAGATTGATTTGGGAAGGGATGTGGAAGCTTGTCCATTTGCTCCCTAGTAGTCCGGCCTGGCCAGCATTCATAAAGTAGCCATCCAGACTCCCAGCAGCACACAAGGAGGGAAGGGTCAGTGCTGCAGAAGGGATGGGAGGGGAGCTCCAGCCCCACCCTGGTCATTGGAGAGTGCACTCCACCCACCAGACTACAAGGGACGCAGATAGCCTCAGTGCCCCTATATCGACTCTGAGCCTCTTCAGACAGGACCCTGTTACTCATGCGCCTCTCTCTTCCCAGGCTCCAAACATTTCTTTTGGGTAGCGGCACGCTCTTCCTGTCCTGAGGGAGCAAGCCCCTGGCGTGGTCGTGAGCCAAATGCACTGTGTACAGTATGGACTGAAATGGACGGTGCCCTTTTCTGCATCTCTGTAGGACATCCAGCGGAGTAGTAGTGCCTCATCCTTGGTTACTCTCTAGCAATGGACACCAATCCAAGACAGGCGTGTTTTCGAAAACTTCTTCCCCACTGGTACCAGGTACAGATGGTTCCACGTAGTCATCCGTGGCGACACGTCTGCATCTGGCTATATCAATAAAGTTACTGAAAGTGAAATATATTATGGGTATCTATATAATGGGGAGGATAATTTCACAAATACTACATTATGAAAGGCAGGATTTGATTGAAGTCCTGTCTTAATTTACGCACAGTCATTCTGTTTTTCAAGCCAAGGGCCCTTGTCCTCTCTGAGGGCAAAACAGTGTTTAACATCATGTTAGATGTATTTCCCCAGAGAGATTGAGTGAGTTGACTATGGTAAGAGTCAGGAACTGGATCTTGAGCCCTGCTGCCAGAACAGTGAGATACCTCTCTGCTGAGTGCCTGGATCTTGAGTTTTAGACACTCATCTGGGCTTTTTCGTTACCCAAATACCCATTTTCAGCAACCAGAAGGACTGATTTGATCATGCAGGTTCAGGGTTTAGGCACCCAGTTTAGGTGCCCAAATTGGAAAGCTGGACTTTGAAAGAAGAAACACATGGATGAAGAGATGGGTGGACAAAGAAGAGAGGCAGTGAAGTACCATGGATTATGGCGAGCCCGCAGCTATTTTTCTCCCTTCGTTTCAGCCTGATCCTAAGAGGCGCCGAGTACACATCGCTCATGAGTTTATCAGCCTTTCCCTTCATCCAGACCTCAAAACACCTTGGAAAATTGATGGGCAAACAAGAAAGAAGAAATAAAAACAATCTTCTTGCAAAAAGGGCCATGGGTTGTCTAACGAGGTGGTCAGGACTTCGACTTTAAATCTAGCTCTCTGCTTTTTGTTCTGTATTGGTACAGCGTTTCTCACAACAGGGGCCTGGCTCATGACTGGCAACCGCTGACACAGCCATTAATGCATATTATAAACAATCAGATATTTCCCTCAATGAACTCCCACCCCAGCAGCAATGTCCGCCCAACATCCCAGAGGGGTTCACGGCTGCCCTTCAGGGTCTCCCCTCAGACAGCTGCTTACTGCCACAAAGCATCTCCTTCCCAAGCATTGACCCTGCTTAGGGTTAGGCCGTCACCTGGAGGTATGTTCCTGCTCAAGGTGGAGAGAAGCAGAACTGTGCAAATAATGGATTTTTCGGTTCTCAACTAGGGGAAAATAATGTTTTGGATCTGTCAAGACAGCCAGGCAACCAACTGGAGCTTGAATAGGAGCAGGCCCAGGCCAGACCAGGAATAGTCGGTCAGAACTTCCAGGCAGCTGGACGTATCCCCAACAAGACAGCAACATTGAGCAGACCAGAGCAGCTGCTTTCATGAGAACCTTATATACCTGCCTTGGGTCACCTGGTTAGATCCTAGCTAGTGGATTGGCTGGACGCTTAGGACTTGCAGGTATTTATCTCAGATGACTCCTCAAGCTCTGAACACAACATGGGTTCATCTGAAACAATACATTCTTTGGCAAAATGGGGGGGGGGGGGAAAGGATTTTTTAACCTATTTTTAAAATAAATAAATAAAATTGCAGGAAATTTCTAAACACCAAGTTGCTTCAAACTGAAAATTCAAAGAAAATATTTTTCTCTTCTCTTTTGGCCAAAACGATTCAATGACACTGACCTGAATTCGCTCAGTGTTTTTTTCCACCCGAATACATAGTTTTTTGCCAGAAAAAAAAGCTTCATCTGAGAATTTTGAAGCTCTGACGAGACTCCTCATGTGGGCCACCCCGCAGGAGGCCAGGTGTGTAGGGATCAGGGGGACTACTTGCTTGGGGATTCATCATCAGGAGAACGCAGGAGAGGAGTGGTGGAAGCTGGGTTCCATCCCCTCTACTCATTGGCTGGAATAATTGAGCCAGTACTGAAGGTTAGTAATTTCATCACTGGTGTAAGCCAGCAACAAATTACAGCCCTTCTTCCCAAAGAAAGGAGGACTCCAGGGAGGAACTATGATTCCGGGGTTTCTCTGAGTCCCAGCGCCTCCTGGGCTGCTCCTAGGGTGTTGCAACTAATACGTGACCCTTGGCTAAGGGCTGTGTCGAAAGACAGAACATAGCCCGTTGCTGATCAGCTGGCCTGGCTAGACTGCGCCCTGATGTGGTGCTATCAAGCAGCTAGTCAGAAGGAGCCACATGATTAATCACTGTGGCGCACTTCAGACATGTTGCTCCTTTAGTTTTCCTCTCTTCCTGGACTCCTTCCAGAAAATGCTCTTTTGCAAATTTCTTCAAACCTGGGCGGCTTCTGCAAATGAAACAGGATCTGTTGGCTTTGCTAAGTAGAGCATTCATGGATTTGTTCTACGTTCAGTCAAGCACTAATTCGTCGGTAAAGAGACCTCCCTTCTCATCTGCGTATTTGATCAAGTCAACACTCAGCGCTGCACTGGCATAGTGCCTTCCATCGGAGGATCCCAAAGTGCTTAGCAGCATCTATGAAACGGGGAGGGAGGTGAGTTATCAACCTCATTTTACAGATGGGGAAACTGAGGATCTGCCCCAGGTCATGTACTGGCAGAGTGGGGAACAGCCCTAACTCCCAGTCTGCTGTATTAACCACCAGACCAGCCATTCTCCCTCACGTGACAGGGGAAATATCTGTCTACCCCGGCGGTTCCAAACTTTTTACTAAGGCGAGCCACCAGCTGCATCGTGTCTTTTTTTAGGGACCCACCATTAAATGTATATTCTGTGTGCGGGTGGGTGTCTATAGAGCCATTCTTCACTAGCTTTAATTTTTAACAATATTAGAACACGAAAGGGAAAAAAAAGAAAAGCACAAAATTATCCGCTTTGCATGTGGCTAGCTCCCCTCCCCAGCACCCTGCTCCCCCTTAGCGCCCTGCTCTCCTCCGCTGGCCTCCATACCCCCAGCTCAGCTTCCAGCAAACCACTGGCTCTCACTTGCCCAGCCCTGCCCCCTCTCGAGGACCGAGAGCAGTAAGGGGGCTCCTGCTACACCCCTGTAGTTTGAGGCCATCCCTCCTTTCCACGAGAATGGAAGACAGGCTACAACAACGAAAAAAGCACCCCCAAAACAGCCCTGCAGGCTGCTTGTCCCTGCGCTGGGAGACAATTAAAGGGCTTTTCAGGACAGGGGTGGCAGAGAAAGAGACCAGACAGCGCAGATTCCCCTCACAGCAAGAGGCCACACAGCCTGCCTCCATCAAGGGGAGGAGGGTCCCCCTGTGTCTCCGCTGCTCCCCTCCTTGGCCCGGCGGAGTGGCCAGGCCAAACCCGAGCAATGCTGTGACCCTGCAAATGGGTCACAACCCCACGTGGTGTGGGCGCCCTCTCAAATGAGCGGCCTGGGACAAACTGCCCTCCCTGGGCAGCCAGAGCAGGGGACAATATTTCTGGGGTACATACAGGGGGAGGGGGGGGAGAAATGTGTGGGGAAGGGGACCCATCTAGGCCCTTCCTATGACCCCCCACCATTTGAGAAACATGGATATAGACACTGATTTATGGGAATGGGGACAAAATTACACTGGGACTTATAGGATTGTTGTATACAGGGACAATTCCAGCTTCCAGGTTGCAATGTGTCTGTTGCTGCCCAGGTTTATTTATTTAGTGTCACATAAAAACTGGGGTCCCTAACTCATTGCCAGGGTTTCTTTCTTTCTTTCTTTCTTTCTTTCTTTCTTTCTTTCTTTCAAATCAGCTCTGAAAATAGTCACATTTCAAGTACTGTACAACTGGATTCAGCTGCTACAATCTCTCCCCAGCAATAACTCTAGAGTGTCAGGGTCACAGACAGTTCTAGGCTGTCGATGCCTCTTTACAGGAAAAAGCAGGAAAAAACTGGCAGGGAGTGGAAACGAGTGGCAAGCAGATTAGAAACATAGCCTCCTATTTATAGAATAGCAGCAGAATCGTCACAGTAAATGCCCCTGCGGCACACCACGAACACTTTAACCCTCTCAGGCCCTGCCCACAAAGGGATGGCAAATGGAGAGAAAAGGAAAAGAAACCCACAAGACACACCACAACAGAAATACAAAGAGGCTCTTCTCTGTGGTGTTCATGAGTCGTGCATGCAGTGGGTCTAGTGTTGTCTGGCTGGAGAGCAGACAGGCAACAGATGCAGTTCCCGTATGAACGACACGCACCTCCACACTGGGCTGGGACCAGAGAGAATTCCTCGTGTTTCAGCACCAAATTTCCTTTAACTGGGACTCGTAGTAAGTCCCACAGCCACTATGGGTTGGATACTAAGAGATAACATCACATATTCAAAGTCAATGAATCTTACTGTGGCCAGAGCACAGAGATGGAAGTCAAGTTCTGGGTTCTGTTCCCAGCACCCCTGGGGGACCTGGGACAAGACCTGGATCTTCTGTGTCTCAGACTGCCTACATGTAAAAGACGGCTAATGCTATTTGCAATGGCTAGGATCCAGCCCACACGAGTGACGTCTTTCAGGGATCCTGGAAGAACTTCAGCTGAACCAGCACTGCTGATGTCCTACTAACCATTGTCACCTGTCTTAATGGCCAGCGAAATTTCAGTGCCCCAGTGTGAGTTCCTCCATACTGATCGCACTGTGCAAGGGTCGCTGTTCTTCATATACCTGCCTGAAATGAATGCACTGAGATCTCCAGCTCTAGATCCACATTCCCCCAGAGCTGAGTGGTGTTCGGGCTCAGCTGGGTTGACCCAGACCCAAAGGACATTGACACTTTTGGAATTTGGAGCAGTGAATCAGTTTGGAAAAGAGAGGAACCAGTCAATCTCAAAACTCAAGAGAAATCAAACAAAATCTTTTCTGTCTTGGAGATGTAAAAGAGTTTAGAGGACCTTTTCCTGTTCTCTTCTGGACAAGGCCGACCTAAGGAACTGAACAGAGAATGAGATCCCTTCTATAAGCCAGCCTCTACAATTCCTCAGGACAGTTATTGTTAAATTATACAAAGTGGTTTAAAATCCTATAGAAAGGCTGTCACTCTGTATTAGTTATACAGTATATGCATTTAGAGGGATTACTCCGAGACCTGCATAGAGAACCCTATCAGATTCATCCCAGTAAACTTTATAGAGCTTTTCCATAAGAGGGCCCCATTATTTTTCAATTTCACTGCTCCTCTGCCCTTCTAAGATGTGAGAGGGGGACTGACAGCAGAAGTGTTATGATAACGTGAGAGAAGTTGTTCTTGCAATAATTTCTTCTCTATTAAAGGAACCAACTAGCAGAAGTATCTCCTGGGCTCATGAAGTTTCCAGTGCCAGAGGATCAGAGGGGGAACCTCTGCTGCTGGGGTGCTTATCTGAATCTAAGCTGCAAACATCAGGTGTTCAGGCCCTACTGGATGATTAGTCATGTGAGATAAGAAGGAATATATGTTCTAAATAGACACAGAACCCACTGAACAAAAACCTGGAATGGTGGATGAGAACTAAAGTGCTAGGGGAGAATGAGAAATAAGAGAAGTCAAGGTTAAGGTGTGCTGGGAAGGCATCAGTTTTGAAGGGAAGCACATCAGATAGGACCAGCTGCACATTGCTTTGAACATGAGTCAGATCGGATCCACCATTTGTATTGTTTCTCACATTTCCTATCCTTTTTGTCTGCCTATCTGTTTCAACAAGTGCAGGAGTAGATAGCTCTAATGCAGAGATTGGTGGAGGAAAGCTAGCTCTGGGTAGGGATACAGAAGACAGGAGTGGGTCCCTTTCTCACAAAAGAATCACATGCAGGATTTCCGCTCGGCCTGAGTGGGAGAGATCACATTCCGAGAACAGTTTGCTGTTTGCTGCAGAATTCTGGTAGATCGTAAATATAGGAGCACTACCTAGAGGAGCTTTTTGGACTGAGGAAATCAGACAACATGACACTTAAAACATGTCCTATTAAAAGGAAAATTGTCCCAGAGGCTTGGTGGGATTGTGGACCAAATTTGTATCCAGGCCCTTTTCACCTCTACCTTGACATCTTAACTCCAGCGCAGGCTGAAGGTGACCAGAAGTGGTCAGTGGCTACAGGAGTTCAGTATGCTATGGGGAACGAGTTTCGTGGTCTCTGCCCCGTTCACAATCTGCTCACTAAAGCCATTACCACCACACCTACTGGCAGCCATGGTGGCAAGCTCAGCGAGGCCAAGGCGGGGGTGGTCCACGGAAGCGGAACTAATGCCCTTGGGTTTTGTGCCTCCTGCTCATCTCTCTAGCTCAGGGTTCAGGCATCTCCGCAGGTGGGGCTGAGATGTTTTCTCTGCTGTCGCTGCATTATGCATAAGTACAGACCCACAGTCTCCAAGCTCTGCCTGCTGAATTCACACCCCCGGCTTTTCTGCCCCATTTGCTCCCTTTCTAAGAGGTAGTCGTCGTGTTTTCAAACAAGAGCTCACTCAGGCTCTCTGTGAATGCCATCGCCAAACACAGTCATTCAGATGCACAAAGCTTTGTAAACATGGAGTGAAAGCTGCAAGTGCCTTCCACGCCAGGACAGTTAATCCCCAGCACTCAGAACCCAGCAAACCCTTGAAGGAAGTGAACAAAAGTGGCAAAAGTAACGAAGCAACACCCAACGCACCGCCAGCGGGTAGCACGATGGAACGCTCCCAGTGTGGTAGCAGAGTTCAAATGGGGAGTTAGCGCATGACTGGCTAGTGTAGAGACACACCCCAGTTTGCTATTCTCTCCACACCAAGCCCTGAGTCCTCCCATGACCATAAGTAGCACAATAATTAACATTCCTCAGTATGATACCCCTGGGACACGGGACATGGCTATTATCCCCATTTTGCAGATGGAGAACTGAGGCACAGAGAGAATAAGGTCCTGCAGGAAGCATGGGGAAGTGGAAGGAACTGAATGTAGGTCCCAGCCTAGTCCTAGTTACTGGATGACCCTTCCTTTCCTGTACATGCAATGGTGATGCGCTTGGCATAAATCCCTAGTAGATTAGTGTCAGGACAGAGGGAAGAGTGTGCTTGTAAATCCAATCAAATTTAGCATTAGGATTCTAGGGATGGTGTCAGTATCGCCCCGCTCTCGCATGATGTACTAATGATCTGGGTGCGGGACATGTTGTGGGGATGAATGTGCCCACCTGGAAGGAGTTGATGGTTTGTGGCGCAGCAGAGGAATCCCCGCTGGTCATTAACCCCAGGAAGTGGCATGCTCCATCCCTGCTATTACTAGTTTAAGGTAATAAAGACGGGCTGACGGATTTTTCCTTTCAATGAGGGATGCCTACGGCTACGATTTGGGCACAGACATTTTTTAGTAAATTTCACAGCAGAGGTTCAGGAAAAAATGAGAAGGCCCAGCAAGGTCACCAGATCACGCAGGTTTTTCACGACATCCATCTAAGCAGGAGGTGAGGTGGGAAGATGGGCAGTGCTGGACCATGAGCCCGCCCAGCACTCACCCCCAGTGGCAGCTCCTGTCCCACGGGGCTGGGCCTGGCTCCCCATTCCTGGCACACAATCTCACAGCACCATTTCTGGTTGGCCCCCTTGCCCCACCGCAGGTGGAAAGGGAAAGGAAGATGGGCAAAACCTGAGCAGTGCAGAAAGCACTCAGGTCCCGCCACTCGGTTTGGGGCGTACGTGATGCCCTTCCGTACCGTACGTGATAATCCAGCATGATTTTACAGCCAAGCCTTCACAGACTGCATTTAAATTCAAAATATCTCTGATCACCCTGCCTTGCCCTCTATCCCCACAGGTGAGCCAGGCTTCTTAGCCAACCGAGCTATTCCAGTTCGCTTGGTTTCTGCCTCCCAGACAGTAGCTGTGGTTTGGATTATTTTCATTAAAGGCTTTTAACTTGCCTTTGTCTGATTGGGCCAGATCCCGACTGGTGTAAATCAGCAGTGCTCCTTTCAGGCTATGCTGATTTACACCCTCTAAAGAGATGGCTTCAAGTGTTGTTTTCTGTGGATGTCTGGTTCCCTCTGATTATTTCTCTCCCCTTGCTACTTGTCCTAATCTTCCTCATCTGCCCAATTCATTACTGTGCGGTTAACTCCCTCCGCCAGGCCATTAATGCAGATGTTAAATAAAATCTAACCACAATCCCACGGCACCTCCCACTGAGCTCTCATTCATGTTTAAATACCTCACCGTATTTCAGTTCCCTTCATTTCCAGGCCATAACAGGACAGTATTTGTTCCCGAGCAGGTAGGTCGCTACATCGAGAGCATGGTTTTGAGAGATGCTATTGATGTAACCCAAATATGTTACGTTTGCCTCCTTCGTTGACTCATTTTATAATTCCCTCCACTTTTAGTGTGTAAGGCTTGGGGCTGGGATTCTGTGTTTGGCCAGTGCCTGGCTCCCAGTGAGCAACACTGGAGACAAACAACAAAAATAAAATAAAGAAGTTGGTCTGAAAAGATTAGCCAGGATGGCTAATTGCTGGGAGACATCGTTGGACTGGCACTCAGGAGATCTGGCTTCTGTTTCTGCCCTTGGCAACTCGTTTCCTCTTCCAGTGACTCTATTTCCCCTCTCACCATCTGATGTTCTTGTCTGACCCTCCTGTGAGGCCTGCAGTGCTCTTATCCCCATTATACAGATGGGGAACTGAGGCAGAGAGAGATGAGGGTTCAGATCATATTTAGGGTGCCAGAAGGGCACCCCTTTCTCTCCACCATGTTTCCTGGATGTAAATTCTGTGCTGATACAATGGAAGAGAGAGATTAGGGTCCAGATACTCTAGGGTTTTTAGGTTCCTAATTTCCATTGATTTCACTGGAAGTGATTGTCCAAGGTCACGCAAGAAGTCAGTGGCAAACCAGGGTCTTGAACCCAGATCTCCAGTGAGCGCCCTAATCACTGCACCATTCTTCCACTCATCTTTCCTTTGCTTAACAAGCTCTTGACGATAGGGACTGTCTCTTCCTTTGTGTTTGGACTGAGCCTCACATAAGAAACCGTTCCTAACCTTTCGTGACTGTTGTTCTCTACGAAGCGTTGCTCTTATCTATTCCACTCATGCTGTCGCTGGAAACTTTATAGGGGCAGCTTAAACACTCTCCTGCCATGTGCTTCTGGCTCTGGTATTAAGGACCCATCCAGCACCAAGCCCTCTCAGTTCCTTCTTTCTGGAAATTCCAACATAGGGAAGAAGAAAGGTGGCTCATGGAATGGACATGGGCAACCCTTCTCAAAGAACAACAGTTATGAAGGCCAGTATCCCTTTTCAATCCTTTGAACAATTGCACGTATACACGCCACGCTTGTTGATTCCCCAGCAGTAATATAGGTGAAGAGATTGAAGTTCATATACTTGGTCTGCATATGAATTCCCCATTCAGGGTGGCTAGCTCAAGGCCGTCCCTTTTGCCCAAGGCCACGCCCCTTCCTCCTCCTTTCTCGCCGGAGCCCTGAGCCCCTACCATGGCTAGAAGCTGAGCAAGGGTGGAAAGAGCTGGAAAGAAAAAGGCTCTGGCCTGGATGAAGTCAAGTATCGCTCCAATGAACTCTACCCTGTCCACTGGAATGAGGGTATATAATAAACTTTTGTATGTTTATTAGCAGGCTTAGTGCTTGGAAGCTTGACTGGATGAGGTGGATGCTGGAACTCTACCTGAGCCCCAGATTGGATGCCATTGACTAGTCAGTCATCTACATATGGGTAGACCAGCACTTCTGGCCTCCTCAGGATGGCCGCCAATACCGCCATGCATTCTGTGAATACTCACAGAGCAGCTAACAGGACAAACGGAAGTACTGCACATCGGTAATGCACGTGATTCACAACAAATCCAAGAAACCTCCTGCAGTCTTGGAAAATTGATATGTGGAGATAAGCATCCTTTAAATCAAGGGCAGCATATCAGAGATCCAGAGAAGGAATGGTGGAAGTCATGGAGGCCATGCAGAACTTTAGGTTCTTGAGATAGCTATTGAGGTGGCACAGGTCTAGAATAGGCCTGAGACATCACCCTTAGCTTTCAAAATTAGGAAATAAGGGAATAGAACTCATAAGTTTTGCAGAACCTCCTCTATGACTCCTACTCAAAGGAGGGCTTGGACTTCCTGGACCAAAAGATGCTTCTGAGGAGGAGGAAACAAACACCAGCGGAGGGCCCTATATTCCGCCTTCCATTTCAGTTGGGTCCCCTGAGGTCTCTTCTTGAAGTTCAGTTTGGGGTCAGGTTCTGGAGTCTGGATTGGGAGTCTTTCACTGAGGTGGTGGTGGGTCTGCTCTCAGAGGCCAGGGAATAGGAGCACTTTGAGAGGACCACGGGCTGGGGGGAACCCCCCACAGGTTCCAGAAGGGTTATTGCACCGAAACTGGCCCCCAAGGGACTTTAGGATGGCCCTTGAGTCCTTTAACCTATGAAGTTTAGCGTCAGTCTGCCCTGTAAAGCGTGAGGATCCTTCTAAGGGCAAGTCCTGCACAGTGTGTTGGGTCTCTTGTGGGAGCCCACAGGCCTGCAACCAAACACTCCTTTCAGTGGCCATGTACTCAGCCACACCTGGAGGAGACTGTGGTACGTCGCTTGCACAGATTTTCCCTCATCCACGTGCAAGAATTCCTGCCCAGCATCATCAGGCAGCATGTCTTTACGTTTAGCATGGAGTCCCGTATGTTAAAGTCCTACCAGCCCCAAAGCACATGCTGGTGGGCAGTCCTGAGTGGCAATCCCTCGGTGGAATAAACTTTCCCACACAACAGGTCTAACTCTTATAAGTCTTTTGATTTTGGGGTTGTGCTCCCAGGCCTCTGCCTGTTCCCTCTCATTGGCAGGGCATACTACCTGGGGTCCCGCTGGGGAGAAGGGAATAAAGGAACCCATTACGTTGGGTGGGTTCATAACATTTTCACTGGGCCCCTTATGACGTGGGTGGTGCAGGAACATAGGGGTCTGCCACAGGCCCTTCACCTGGTCCATACTAGCCTCACTGAGAGAAAGGGCCACTCCACAGTGTATAAAATATCTAGCAGGTGTTGAGAGAATTCTTCCACTTCCTATATGCCCAGACTTCAGGCAACAATTTCTGGTGTTTCTGGGGAAGGCAACCTGCATCCTTCCGAGACAGCATCATTAAGGAGGAGGAAGAGGACCCCAGCATTAGTTGCAGATGCTCTTCCTCCATTTCTTGATCCATCGGGTCCTGTTGATATCCAGTACTGGAGTTGGTACCAGGAATGGGTGCTGCGCAGTGGCTGAGTAACGTATCCCTTTTCAAGGTCACCCAGTAGGATCACCTGGAATACAACTGGAAATGGGGGTAAAGCCCCATGAATTCCAAAAAGACTACTGGACATTCGTAAGCCCCCCACTGATTTGCTGACAGGATCTGGGGCAGGACGGAAACATCTGGAGGTGTAGCAGCTCCAAGGAAGGGAAACGTGGGAACCAAGCTCCGATTCAGGAGATGACACCTCTCCTTCTGCTGACCACAGAGGTGCAGTTCCAGATGGTGCTGGCAATCAGTGCCGATATGGAGAGGCCGCAGAGACGCAAGCGTCGTGGATTTTCCCTTTGACGGTGCTGAAGGACAAGCGGTCAGGGTACGTGACGTTGCCACGATACTGAGTGTTGTAGCAGGCTCTGCAAGCACTGATGGTACCTACGCTTGTATTGCCAGAGACACCAGCACTAACAGGGTCGGGAGGTCCCTGGCCGCTGCGGTGGTTGATACTGAGATAGGGTTGCTACAGCACAGCGCCGCAGATGTAGAAAAGGCTCCTTCTGGCACCAGACTTACTGGAACCTGCCTACGTGCTGGGGTCAACGGCGTCATCTTCCGCAGAGCCATTCTCGAGACATCCATTACCGCACTCCACTCTTAACTCAGCGCCAGGGATCTCCCCGTTTCAGCAGTCTGCTTCGTATGCGTCTTCCAAGGCACCGGAGAGGGTGAACACTCAGGGTTGTCTGACCGAGCTGGCTCAAGCGGAGGTCTCAGGGCTGTCTCCATGAGTAGAAACTTTAGTTTGGCTTCACAATCTTCCTTCTTGCAACACTTCAAGTTCCGGCACATTTGGTAACACTCCCTAATACGCAGATTGCTTCAAACAACCTGAGTGTTCACAGCCTTATTGTACAGGGGGCTGCAACCTGCAGCCCCGGATCCACATGTGGCTCTTCGGCTGCCCCCTTCTGGCTCTGGGCTCCCCCACTGGCCACTGGGGGCCCCTGCGGGCAGCTTACTTCTGGCTCTGGGCCCACCTACCACCAGGGGACCCTGCGGGCAGCCCAAACCAGGCTCGAGGTTCCTCCCACCACCAGGGATCCGGAGGGGGCCCTCTCCTGGTTCCAGGCTCCCCCCCCGCACCCCACAGCAGGCATTCTGGCCCAGCTTTCAGGTCCCCCCAACCCCCACCAGGAGGCTACACCCACTGCAGCTCTCAAAACACTCGGTCATTGAAGGAAATTTTTAAATGGCTCTTCCTATCTTTTGGGTTGCCGACCCCTGTAAGAAATACAAGGCATGCAGATATCCCTTGGCACCAGGAATCAACCGAAACCCTCCGGTGGGGTAAAAACCTGACCAACTAATGAAACACTAAACGATTTACAATACAATACAGGACAACACGGTTCACTGTGAGTACTTGGCAGGGCAGCAAAAACCAGAATGAGTTAACGGGGTTAAGGGTGAGAATGAGGCCATTAAATATATCACTCAGGTGTTGGCCTTCCTTAGCCAGGGCCGATGCAAAGTCTGGAGGGGCAAATGCTGAGTTCACCTCCCACCGAGGTTGCGGAGAGGGGAAAGGAGGCACCTTGCTGGCTCCCCCATGTGGCCCCACATTCTGGTTGCCCGGCCCGGCTCTCCACTGCACACCATCACCTTCTGCTACCACCTGCTTCTCACCTGAGATTCCACCCAGCTCCCTGATTCTCAGGCCACGTCCGCACGATCACTTTATCGCGCGATAAGGCTTCCAGCGTACACACGAGCATTTTCCCGGTTGCGCGGCAACAGCCTCTTGGCCCGCAACAGTTAAACCCTCAAATCGAGAGTGGTTAGGGTTACTGTGGAACAGCTGTTCCACGGGAGTGCTCATGTGGACAGATTTTCCGCATTAGACAGCCTCCGGAAATGTCCCAGAGTGCCAACCCAGGCCACTCTGGGACACTGGAGCTGCCAAATGTGTCAATTTCACTGCTCTAGCCCAGCAGTGAAATTGACAACTATTGGAGCCACCAGGTTTGGCAGCTCCTGGGGATTGGCCCCCTGGACTGGGGGCTCTTGCTTGGGAGCCCCCAAGCACAGATGGCTTCAGCCCCTCAGGCTGCTGCCAGGGCTGGGGGGGCTCCCAACCGGGAGGCCCCCAGCCTCTGTGGCAGGCAGCTTCTCCGAGACCAGCTCACAGGCAGCAGGTCAATAGGGGAACCTCGGGGATCCCCTGTCAACCGGCAGCTGCCCTGGCTCTATCTGACAGGGGATCCACGGAGGTTCCCGTCAGTGGAGCGCTGGGTCTCTGAGCTCCCGCTGCCTGCGAGCTGTCTGCCGTGGTGGCCCCCAGGCAGTGGGTCTCTGCCGCCCTGGCTGGGGGCTCCTGATTGGCTCCCCCTAGCCCAGTGAACCCCTGGGGCAGCCCATTGCCAGCCAAAAGGCTGGCTGTGGGCAGTGCATGGTGGGACAGGTGCCCACCATGCACTGCTCCTTGTAGCGAGACTTCAAAGGAGCGTGTGAACACCTTTGCACTACAAAGAGTACGTTTGTACACACAAAAGCGCTATATTTATAGCACTTTCCTTGTCCCACAACAGCTTATTGCGGGACAAGTCTGTCGTGTGTCCATAGCCTCAGTGATTTCAGCCCTCACTGCTGACCGCTGTCCCAAGGAGAGGTCACTTTAGTGAGCACTTAACAAAACAAAAGCCTCCAAACAATCTCAAGCAGTTCTGTCGCTGAACAGTGGGGAGAGCGAAGGAGTTAAACCATATCCAGGGCTCGGAGGCTGCGCCCATGCGTCCAGGCAGGAATACCTGTTTCACCCCCATCCGCCTTCACAGGGTTCTGCATCCGAGCCCTTTCTTTAGCCAGCTAGCCACAGGATAGCGGCCGTTCAGCGAGCACAGGCTAAGAAGCAATGTTCTGCTGCCGTTTACTCCTACAGCCAGGGGACCACCTCTGCATTCAACGCTAGCGTGCTCTGGAACTGAGCCCCAGCCAATGGGATCCCCACATCAGCCAAAATGATGGTCTGGGCAAAGCAGTCCCATCGTGCAGGGTGGCTGTGGTCATGCAAACAGCACGTGGACAGGAAGAGTCTGTTCAGCCCCTGCTCACAGTTAGATTTGCTGAGCAGTAATGTTTTCCTGCAGCCTCTCCAGTTCCCCTTCCTACAACTCAGCCGCACACACCTGTAAAATTTGCACTGCTTGGTCCTTCTGCTCAAGCCCAAGTACATGTTCTGATGTGCCAATATTCCCAGCCGGGCTGTCCGCCACCAGCTATTTTTACAAGATTTTCATTACTTCTTAATTGAGCTAAATCCTTTCCCTCGGTTATCTTGTTAAAGATGGATTTAAAGCGAAGGAGTTCATTATCTTAGCCATTTTTGAGTCATGCATTTCATCCCTCTCCTCATTAATTACTCATTTCTTTCTCTTTAGTGCTGCTTTGTCCCCTGATATATTTGTAAACAGCCTCATTCTCACCGTTAATCCCGTTAACTCATTCTGGTTTTTGCTGCCCTTCCTTTTCCCTACAACCCTCACCTGGGTCAGGCTGCCTCCTTCTCCACCCCGCAGCAGGTTCTATTTTATCTGCAGACTGGCGGGGCCGGTTCTCGTTCCTTGATACCCAGTGTTCCAGGGGAATTGGAGCCTGATGTGCCTTCATGGTTGTGGCAGAGATTCCGTCTCCTCCACGGCATGCAGCGCAGAATACGCTTCCGAGGGGGGAAAGGATTTAATGTAACCACCTTTGAACCCTCGTGATTTCAGCTCCAGGCCTGGGGGCTGGTCTAGGTTATGGTAGCTATCCTGCTCAGCCTGTGCCAGCCCATAGTGAGTCAGCGCCTCACTCCTCTCCCCTGCAGGCCTGCCCCCAATAATTCCCAGACCCTGGGGTTTGCAATGGGGGCCGTGGAAGACAGCATTTCAGCAGCCGGCCCACATACCCTGTGCCCCAATGGATGGAATACCTTCAGACCCCTTTTGCCTCTCCAGTCCTTGCTCCCACTGTAAAGGGGCTGGAGAAAGGAGAGTCATCTCTTTTAGGGCTCCCCACTCTGCACCCCACTGCATCCATCAGACTTCTGCAGAAGAGGGATCCCCGCAGAGGGGGGAATCAAGAAGCCCCCTTGGAGGGTGAACCTTTTTGGAGAGCAGCTAAAGGGAGCTTCACGGGGGTGCCATGATGTGTGTGAACAGGGCTGGATTTCAACAGGAGACCAGGACTTGGGCTTCCGTCCACAGGCTGTGTCTACACTTAAAATTAAAGTCGACTTTGGGGGGAACTTACAAAGTCAACCTAGAGCATCCAGATGCCTAGGTCAACTTCTACGGGCTAGGGGGACCTAGGGTAGGTCCATGGGGGGGCACCCCTTGCCCAGTGCCGGGAGCTCAGCCTTTGCCCCATTGTACCTAGGCACAATGGGGCAAAGGGGGACAGGGACCCTGACAGGGCATAGAGGCAGGGTGGGCAGAGCTCTGCCCTGCCCTGTGGGGGGGCATGCCAGGCTCCCCCTGTGCCCCTCCCCCCAGCAGGGAGGGCATTGGTGTAGTCCTGGGGTAGCCCTAAGTCGACTTAGTGCTACCTCACGTCTACACTGGCTTAAGTCAACTCTAAGGAGTCGACTTAAGCATTAAGTCGAATTAAAATGAGATGTTATAAAGTCGACTTCATTTTTATTAAGTCGACTTTATTTTGCTTAAGTCAACTTAAACAAGCTGCTTAAGTCGACTTAAGAAAACTGTAGTGTAGACGCAGGGTAAAGTAACTCGATTTAAACAAGCTTAAGTCCACTTAATTTACAGGTGTAGACGCACCCTAGAGATTTTCCCTCCCAGTGTAACTCCACGGAGGCTTGTGGCCGGTGCACTTTGTTTTGACTCAAATTGCGTAGCCACGCCATTACCCGCTTGGATCTCCGCTCCGGTAACCTGACCCCTGACAAATGACAAACTTCCCGCTCAGAGGTTCCTGTTTGCTTTGGTTCTGCCTGTAAATAGCCCCTTCCCTCCTCTTTTTGACACCCAAAGCCTTGATTGGCTCATTTCGTTAGGTGCCTCATTAGGATAAAAATAGTTCACTGTACACGAACGTGTTGCATCAGAACATCGTATTGTCTCTAGTGATCGCTGAGCTTTTCGTTCAGGCCAAACGTCCAGGGAGATTTTAACATTTTTCCTGAACAACGACAAAGTTCCCATGTCCCTGTCTGTTCACAAACACTCTCACAGTAAATGGAAGAGAGTTCATGCAAACCCATCGGGTAATTATCCTGGTTTTGTTATTGAAACAATTAGCTAACAACAGTTTTCTACATACATCTGGTGGGGAGATCCACTGAACTGGGACAGATGAGATCTGAGCGTTATTCTCTACTCTGCCACTGCCTTGCTATGTGTCCGTGGGCATGTCTCTTCACCACCCTTGGCTATGGACTGCAGGGCAGGGACTGTCTGTGTGTAGTTTTTAGCACATTGGGGATCTGGATTTCAGTTGAGACCTTTGATAATAAATAATATTTGGGTAGGAGGAAGGGTGCAGCATGGTTTTATTTTCAAAACTTGAATAAATGCAACAGCTGGAACTGACTTCCATTCCAGGCCCTCTCTGATACAACACCACAAGTTCCTTGAAAGTGCAAAGTGATATTTCAAATCTGCATGTGGGTTAAGTTCCCTTCCAAATGCCAATGTTCTCAGGAGCTGAATGAGAGTATTGTCCTGCACAGCTTCCCAAACCCCTAATATCAACAAGACTTTAATAACTTTCAGAAACAGGTGTGGAGGAGAGAAAGCCGTGTTCCTGTTTTCTTTTCTTTTGTAACTGACTGGCTCACAAACCTTGGCAGCTCTGATCAGCGCGCTCCGCCTTCTCTGCTGGGGCTGGTCTGGCCATCCAAGTTTGCTTGGACTGCAGCATTGTGTCCCCCCTGTGGGAGAGCTTTTTTACATATCATCACAGCAAGACATGAAGGTTAGGCTGGGGGCTTTTGCGTCTGTTTCAGGGCAAATTAAACACGGGCTAATTGCATTAAACAAATATACCTGAAAGTCCTCAGCTCCTTCCATCAGGAAGCTAGCACCCTGATCCTGCCCCACCCTAGCAAAGGCGAAACTCAGGTTGATTTCAGTTGGAGTAGAATTAATCTCCTGGAGGAAGGAAAAGCAAGAAGGTGAAAGGAAGGATTTTCTTCTTGTTGTCCAGGTCGTCTATTCATTTTGGACAGCAGCTAAGGCACATGGAGCATGGGAAGGTTCCCCACTTAGTTGCTTTCACGTTTACCTGTACCAGGAAACTGGTGCCCTCCGAATCCAGTGGCGAGATGTTCCCCTGGCTCACGCTCCAGAGTGAGGTGGGCTTTTTTCCTTTGGCAGCTGTGAAGTTGAGAGGCCCCATGCTTAAGTCAGTTTATCTCCTGTGTCAAAGATCATCTCTGCTTTTCAGCACATACCACACAGCAATGAGAAGGGAGTGGGGGCTAGAGAAACTTTCAGAGGCTGTCACTAAAGGATTGGCTACGTGGGAACGCGTAACGAGTTATTAGGGCTGGTGGGAAATTTTCTATCCGAACTATTTCCAGCTGAAAGCCACATCAGCATTCTATGGAAAATGCAGATTTTTAATGACACCAAATCCAAATATTTTGATTCGGACGTGTGGCCACAGCCCCTCCTGGGAGCTGTAGTTTAGTTGCGTCATATCTGTATCCTTCTCTATGGACCTGGTCCCCCGAGCTGACCTACATCTTACATGACCGTCACAGCCAGGAACCGCCAGACTTACCATCCCCCCTCTGCAAGATAGAGGGTCTCATTCCAGGAACATGCAGCTTTTTCCGGTTATCTTAAGCCCTGTCCCAAGCAACAAAAGCTAAGCCCCCAATGCCTCCCTCATGCCAGAATGAGTGTTCCCATGGGGCATTATAGGGTAGAGCTACATGGCTCTGAATTCATCCCCCTAGGCAATACTGAAAAACAGTCCCACCTAGAAAAGGCCTGAGTGCATCAGAGCTGACGCAGCGGCTTGGCATGCATGGCTCTGGCTGGAGTTGCAGAAAAAGCCCCAGAGTCCCGGCAAGAAGTATCTTTCCACGTGAATTGTAAACACCGTTTTGTGAGGTTCTACCTCTCCCATCCCTTCTTTACTCTGCACGCTGTACCTTAGAATCATAGAAATGTGGGGCTGGAAGAGACCTCAAGAAGTCATCCAGAGATCGGCAAGCGTCTGTATTTAACCCTCCCACTCCCACGCTCTCTCATGTCAGTACTATTATGATCATCTTTGGCTTTATGGGAATGCCCACGGCAACCCTGGGGCCTCCTTGAGCTAGGCACTACACAGGGAGTAACAGCCAGTGCCGTCGTGTGTCCAGCTGGCCAATGTACCCAGAATTCCACCAAGTCCAACTCTCGCTTACCTCGTTAAGCGATTCCAGGACAAATTAGGGATCTAAAACGATCCAGGGCCAAGTTCCAGGACTTGCCATACAAAGACCAGTGCCAGAAAAATTTGCTAATCCAAAAAAATGACCGACATGCAATTTTAAATCCATCTCCAGGAAAACCCCAGCGCTTAGAAACAACATTTGATTCTCAGCGTTGACACGGTGCTTAGACTGTTTTGAGGGACAGCAGACCTTGAAGCTCATGTAATTCTGATCGACCTGCGCTTAGAACAAACCTGATTTTGCCGACTGCTATTTCAAATATTAACTAGAGCTGGAAATCAGTGCTTTATGCCACTAGCTAGCGAGGAGGAACCCCAGCGTTCAGGGTCCTGTGACTGGCAGCTCCTTCTTAAGTCCTGATCCATCGGAAAGACCTTCATTGAATTTAGTGATGTGGCCTCAATCCTTGGTACCATCAGACCCCAGTGCTTGCCCTCCGCGCCTTCCCATTGGGATCGCTTTTTGTGAATGCTATAGATGGGAGGCCTGATGTAGGCTAGAGTTCTTTCCTATGTATTTCTCCTTGCCTGTCGAGGTGCAGCTTTCAGATCAAGTCTGTGTGATGCTGTGTGGGTGCAGCTTTCAGATCATCCAGACTGATACAGTTGCTCCAATCACCATGGAACTGGATCATGGGGGAAGGAATCGGAATAAGAGATTTTAAAAGGTTGGTGTCCTCAGTGTTACTAAGTTTTCAGAGCTTCATGGAGCGCAGAATGCCACCCAACTGAAACGCGCCCAAGTGTAACGCGAGCAGAGCGCTGGCCAAAATTCGCACTCCCGCTCCACTTCTCCCTTGTGACTGGAATCCCACCTGGAACGCAGCTCTGGGGCCAAGCACAGCTGGACCTGGGGGTCCGACATGCCAAGGAGTGGTGCCAAACGGAGCGTCTACCCACCAGGCGTGTGTTTGAGTGACCCAGCACGGGAGACGCTGCTCAGACGCAGCTGACTTCAGAGTACATTGGGTGCAAGAGTTGGGTCCAATTTGGCAGGCTGGCGACCCTCCACGCTGACACCGCTCCCAGCAGACTCTGAGTCAGCAGCAGTTTGCGTATCCATGTTAACGAGGCACCAGGTAGGAATAAAGACGGTAAAGCTTCCCAAGTGGGAGCTGAGATTGCCTGGCCGAGTTAGGAACCACGGGAAAGGAGGGGTTTGCTGGAAACTAGAACCGAACCTTCCTGTGGTACCTGGGTGCGCATGGGAGTGGCGAACCTCAGTTCTGGAGCAGGGAGATTCCACCTGAGTGAAAATGGAAAGAGTGGCCCAAACAACTCACCTAAGCTCTTCTTTCACCCTCGATGCTTTTGGCCCTAGACAGTAAAGAGCGATCGAGTCTCACCCACCCCCTTATCCTGTGTAGGGGAGTACGTGCAAGTTAAAGCACAACCACAGTCCATTTCCCCTGCATTTCGGGAACCGACTGCTGTTCTCCTGGACACCCAGGAGGCTGAACAAAGCACAAAAGATCTGCAAAGCGCCGACTGCTTTACGCACATCAAACGAAATCTGCATCTCTGGCCCGCACTGCCTCAAACTTCAGAGCTTTATGGAAACCCTCTGGGATTAAGACCTGAGAATCTGCAGACATGGGCCAGAAATAATCAATGGAGTGCTGCCCGCCCTCTGCTTAGAAAACTGGCTGTTGGCACAGCTAGAGGAAAGCCAGCCTGGGGAATGCCTTGGGAAAATTACTGGAGACATATTATAGAGAACAGCAGCCACAAAGCTGGATGCTCCCACGTACTAGTCCAATGAGCGGTGTCCCCAAAAGGAGAAGCCAGCCCTGCAAGATTCGGAGCCCCCTCTACTGCAGGAGGGGGGCATCTGAGTAACCAGTGGGCAGAAGGGGCACAGACTAGTTCGTCTACTGATACTGGCATTCTCGGCCGAGAAACCAGGGTTAAATGGGCCTGAACATCCCACTTGCCCCTGGAGATAGTCTATCGAGGCAGGAAAATTAGCAAAGCCTCACTGCTCCCGTTGACTCTGCCATACCTAACCCGCAGCTGGAGGATTTCCATCTCAGGGGCTTTCAAACCAACACTTTTCACCAGAAGTAAGAATTCACTTTAGAGGAAGGAGAGATTAGAAACAAAAATGTTACA
Organism: Pelusios castaneus; assembly: GCA_007922175.1. Lineage (NCBI taxonomy): Eukaryota > Metazoa > Chordata > Testudines > Pelomedusidae > Pelusios > Pelusios castaneus. The sequence continues at coordinate 7,512,890 of ML685777.1, forward strand.
CAGGGCATAGCAGGGTTGTACAAACACAATGCATTTCCACAGCTCCATTCAGTCACGGGTTTCAAAGCACCGGTACCACACGAATCATGCCTCACAACCCCCTGGAGTCAGGCGATGACTTGAGAATCTCAGCCTTTGCTTTAAAAAGAAAAAATAAATACATTTCTAGGTCTCCTGGACGTGGAGAAACGCTTGAGAACATAGACTGATAGACTTTAAGGTCAGAAGGGACCAGTACGATCATCTAGTTTGACCTCCTGCAAAATGCAGGCCTCAAGACCTCACCCACCCACTCCAGCAATAGGCCACCAACTTATGACTGAGTTATTTACCTCCTTAAATCATGATTTAAGGACTTTAAGATACAGAGAATTCACCGGTAGGTGAACCATGCCCTGTGCTACAGAGGAAGGCGAAAAACCTCCAGAGCCCAGGCCAATCAGCCCTGGGGGAAAATTCCTTCCCGACCCCAAATATGGCGATCAGTTAAACCCTGAGCACGTGGGCAAATCTCAACAGCCAGTTACCCAAGAAACAATTCTCTGTAATAACTCAGAACCCACCCCATGTACCCTCCCTTCTTAGGCCACTTCTAAATCCACCACACGTAGCCAAATATCAGTCAGTTTCCAAAACAGGCTAATCATACCATCCCCTCCATAAATTTATCAAGCTCAGATTTGAAAGCAGTTATGGTTTTTGCCCCCACAACTCCCCTTGGAAGGTTATTCCAAAACTTTACACCTCTAATGGTTAGAAACCTGCATCTAATTTCAAGCCTAAATTTCTTGATTGACAGTTTATAGCCATTTGTTCTGATGTCCACATTGGTGCTGTACTCAAATAATTCCTCTCCCTCCCTGATGTTAATCCCTCTGATGTATTTATAGAGAGCTATCATATCCCCCCTCAGCCTTCTTTTGGTTCAGCTAAACAAGCCAAGCTTCTTGAGTCTCCACTCATAAGGCAGGTTTTCCACTCCACAGACCATCTTTGTAGCCCTTCTCTGCACCTGTTCCAATTTGAATTCATCCTTTTTGAACATCGGGGACCAGAACTGCACACAATATTCCAAATGGGGTCTCACCAGTGCCTTGTACAGCGGCACTAACACCTCCCTGTCTCTACTTGAAATACCTCTCCTGATACATCCTAGAACCGCATTAGCTTTCTTCATGGCCACATCACATTGGCAGCTCATAGTCATTCTATGGTTAACCATTACGCCCAGATCCTTCTCCTCCTCAGTCCGTTTCAACTGATGCGTCCCCAACTTATAGGAAAAATGCTTGTTATTTGTCCCTAAATGCATGACCTTGCACTTCCCATTATTAAATTTCATCCTGTTCCTGATACTCCAGTTTACAAGGTCATCCAGATCTTTCTCTATGGTATCCCAATCCTTCTCCGTATCGGCAACACCTCCCAACTTGGTGTCATCCGCAAACTTTATTAGCACGTTCCCGCTTTTTGTGCCAAGGTCAGTAACAAAAAGGTTGAACAAGATCGGTCCCAAGACAGATCCCTGAGGGACTCCACTGGTAACCTCCCTCCAGCTTGACAGTTCACCCTTCAGTATGACCCGCTGTAGCCTCCCTTTTAACCAGTTCCTTATCCACCTTACTAGATTCATATTAATCCCCATCTTCTGTAACTTAACTAAGAACTCCCTATGTGGAACTGTATCAAATGCCTTGCTGAAATCTAAGTAAATTAGGTCCACCGCATTCCCTTTATCTAAAAAATCCGTTATCCTTTCAAAAAAGGAGATCAAATTGGTCTGGCACGATCTCCCTTTTGTAAAGCCATGTTGTATTTTATCACAGTTACCGTTATCCTCTATAGCCTTAAGTACTTTCTCCTTCAAAAGTTTCTCCAAGACCTTGCATACTACTGAGGTCAAACTAACAGACCGGTAGTTACTCGGATCATTTTTATTCCCTTTCTTGAAAATAGGAACTACATTAGCGATTCTCCAGTCATACGGTACAACCCCCGAGTTTACAGATTCATTAAAAATCCTCGTTAAAGGGCTGGCAATTTCATGAGCCAGTTCCTTAGTATCCTCGGATGGAGATTGTCCGGGCCCCCCGATTTAGTCACATCCAGCAGCTCAAGTTAGGCTTCTACCTCATGTATGGTAATTTCCACATTCATGATCTCATTCCCATTAGCTTCCCTACCTCTACCCCCCAGCTCATCTTCACTCACATTGAAAACAGATGCAAAGTACTTATTTAGACATTCAGCCATGCCTAGATTATCCTTGACCTCCACCTCATCCTCAGTTTTTAGCGGTCCCACTTCTTCTTTCTTTGTTTTTTTCCTATTTATATGGCTAAAGAACCTTTTACTATTGGTTTTAATTCCCTTCGCAAGGTCCAGCTCAGCTTGACTTTTTGTCTTTCTCACTCTCTCTCTACATGTTCTGACCTCCAAAAGGTAGTTTTCCTTGCTGATCCCTCCCCTTTTCCACTCCTTGTAGGCTCTGTGCTTCCTCCTAATTGCCTTTCTGAGATGCTTACACATCCAACATGATGGAGGAAGGCTTAGAAAACCAGGAGGTAAATTCAACAAACCCAACATTTGTTATTCTCAGAGCGGGTGAGTTTTTAAGCAAAGCTCTTGATGTTGGAGGTCTGATTTGTGTGTTCTGAATGCTTGAGGTCAGCACTATTGCTTTCCGAGTGCCTCCAGTTAAATTTGTACTTGAACTAATTCAGTTTCCTCCAGAACTTATTAAATCTCTAATAACTACAGAGCTACAATGTAAGGAGGACTATGCATCCGCACTATGAAGTAAGAATTCCCTCATCTCTCTGCACCTGCATGCAGAGTATCCGACTTTTGGGTCTAGCTAGGCATGTAGGATTAAGCAGGGCTATTTACCTTCTTGCTGCTTTTGCAGAGCAGGTGGATGGGAAGCAGTAGTGAATGGGCGAGTAACTGAACCCAGGGCAGGAAGACAGAGGAGCTAACAATTTACTCATGGTATGGCAGGCCTCGACAAATCTATGTTTCTGGTCGCCATGGCAAACAGTTTTAGTAGCCTGCCGCCTAGCTCCACTGCAGAAATGTAATGGAGGAGTGTCCTCTGGTGACCAAAAGTAAAATTGCTGGTGCCTAGCTGTGAGCCAATTTTGTCCACCCTTGTAGTATGGATTGACAGCAAGTTACTACCTGCCCAGGAGCAAAGGGGAAGCAGGTGTCTCTGAGTCGCAGTGTCTCCCAGGACTACTGCTGTGGGGATGCAGCTTAAGGACCACGCATAGCTCAGGGTCTAAATTCAGACTCTAAGCCCCAAATCTGAACAGCACTTAAGCAAGTGCCTATCTTAAGCACATACATATGTCCATCCAAAGTTTTCTCCTGTATGGGGAACGTGTGGATGCTCCAAGGCCATTGGGCTGACGTAGGCTCAGGTTTACGGGTGTTTGCAAGAGAGACTTGAAAAGTTTCAGCATCACCACCAGAGGCGAGGAAGACACAGCTAGGAACAGACCGCACTGCACCAGGAGTCAGAGAGGCTGAAGATGGGGTTGAGAGAAGGGAAGGCAAAGATCTCAGAGGAGAGTACAGAAGGCCTCAGAACCTTGCAGTGCACTGATTTCATCTCCTGGGCCTGCACCCTGAGCCTGCACTATCCATGGAAGGACTGTTCCTCCAGAATTGGACTTTTTACCTACTTGCACTTGCACAGCATGACTCCTGAACCGCTTCAGCACTTAACGCCACTGTCCTTTGAGACGGGCGGTCGCCACGTAACATCTCAGTCTTCAGTGTAACACAAACATGCGTTGTGCCCACACCCAAGATCTATGGGGCATTTAGCACTCTGTAATATGCCCAGCAAAGCGTTGTTGCTATACAAATGCTAGCAACATTTGTGCTCATCAGAGATGAGACGTAGGTATCCGACAGCGAGTGAAAGATGCCTCCACAGGAACTTAAACTCAAGGTTCATTTATTCTAGGGCAAACTCAAAAGGTTTTATTTTAATTTTTTTTTTTAGCAAATTCTATCACATAAATGTTAACAAAAAACATCTGTACATTTGCCATGATACACTCAAACGTTAAACAAATCAGATATAAATACAGAGATGGATGTAACATGACAAAGCCAAAAAGAGAAGGAAAAAAAAATACAGGGTCATAAACACTATGGCAACAAAATCCGTTCTTATGGCTGACATTTTTCAGAGCAGTTTTTACTTCCTATTTAAAACATTATTGTTAGCAAAGTCCTGCTGTATTCTACAAAGTTTTACTTTTTGTCCTTTAATATGTAATATTATGCTTGATAAATAAAGGGGTGAGGAGAGGGAAAAAGACTTAGATGACAAAGATGCCAGTTACGTTACTTATACAGGTTATCGGTAAGCTAATAATAAGCAATAGAAAAGAAGTCTTGTATTGTATTGTAATCCAGGCAAGCACACATAGTGTACCTTAAGAAAGCCACATGCCTCAATAATTCTGCACTACATGAGAACTACAGTACTTAAAACTGTGATGGGGATGAATCATTGATTTGCCCATGTCCACGGAGCACTGGGACGGCCAGAGACAGAATGGCCATTTTGTCTGAGATTTAAGCAATCCACAGGCAGGAAGGAATGCTGGTCTCTTCACAGTCAGACTTGTTAAACAGGGAGGGCAAACGAAGGAAACTTTTTTCTTTAAAGATATGAAAAATCAAAGCCCCGTATAATGGGCAGCAAGAAAAAGGCAGCTGCTGGGAAAACATTAACACCCGCCACACTGTCGCAGTGATGTCTCGCCAGCATCCAGATCCTACTCTGCAAACGTGCCTGGACATTGTCAGATTTGTAGCCAGAGACCTTTATGCGTGCGAAAGAAAACACGATTGGACAGCTTTTCAAATGCAGAACACTGAGATCATACGCGTGACATTCAGAGCTAGCCCTTTGAGTACCTCAAAGGAAAATCAGGTCATCAAAATTCTAAACCAACTTTACTATGTACATTATACGCAAATGAACTTATAAATAATCTAAGCAGAACGCTTCCTACTGTATACAGGTGTGACAGACATATAGAGTACTCAAAGGATGAACAGTCCTCAACTGACTTCTGTAATGAAACAAAACATCACATTAATGAGCCTCTGTTGACAAACTAAAACAGTATCTGATTAAGAAAGTAAGGCCTGATTCTATGAGTTGCAGCCTCAATCATGTCAATAGTGTCGTGAAATACTAACTCAGCGCTGACGTCTCAAAGCAGCAGCAGCGTATTTCACAGGTATCTCTGAGAGACGAGTTGTCAATGGGGACTGTAGTGTCAGCATACGGGGAAGGTCAGTTTATGGATGTTACAGTGCATTCGCTCAGTGCATTCGAACAGTATTTTACAAAATATATAAAATCATTTCGGAAAGAATTCAATTCACATAGGTCCATTACAGTGTGCCATTCAAACAAACAAACCGCGATGGAACAGGATTGGCCAGACATCTGGAAAAGACTAAGCGCAACACAGTCAATTACACGGACTTTGCATTCCAATTCTGGGGTCCGAACCCCAGAAGATGCTGAACAGAGAAGAAAATAGTGACTTTTAAAATACTGACTGTTAGGAAAGCAGTTTAAAAATAAAACACCCTAAAAATTCAAACAGGACAGCTGATGGCTGCCAACATAATTGATTGAATATTTCCTTAAAAGGGAAAATTAATTCACATTAAACTAAAACAATTCAAATCATTGCAAGTATTAAAAGAAGAAGAAAACCTCAAGAAAGCATCTTGAAAGGGGTGAAAGCAAACGGTGCACACGAAGGGAGAATGGATTTTCTTGGTAGCCCATGTTATAACAGCATCCCTCCTATGAAGGTATTTTCGAGACTGTGGTGAATCTTTGGGGATATGCTACAGTACAGGCTTGTAAAGGCCTCTCTTGTCAGGTTTTATATGTAGGAAGATAAATCGCTTGATTCCGCAGCCAATATAGGATTGGGCCCATCCTGAAAAAGCGGCTGTCAGGATTGTCCCTTTCACTTTTTCACGCAGGGGATGAAAAGGCAGAAAACCCTCTGCTTTGAGGCCTGATTCTGCTGGGTCCTCGTCTGCTATTGATTTCAACAGGGGCTGAAGGTTTTACTAAGCACCTTTCAGGATCAGGTCTTTCAGCAAACTGGCAGAAGGTGAGGGGGAGAAGAGAGTTAAGTCAACATGGCATTAATCTTCCCGGGGTGGATATCTAATGCTGTGCTGCTCTGGGAGTGGGCAAAGGGTGCAGCTGGGATGTGCAGAGCCGGGAAGGGACCATCAAACAACAGGGGCTCTTTTAGGAAAGAATGCTGATGCGGTATATTTCACTGATGCTGGGTTGGTTCTTATTTTTACCCTTGCTGATCAGTCCATTAAAAAATGTCCCCAGCCTTGCCTTTTACAGGGGCCTGATCCTGCACAGTGCTGAGCGACCTCATCTCTGCTGAAGCCAATGGCAGCTGAGGGCAACCAATACCTATCAAGAGGCGCTAAGCACCTTGCAGGACTGTATTTTGGTTCTGCCAGCAAGAAAGAGGTTCGAATGCTGGTTAACAACAGTGCAGGCTTTTTAGGCACAAGGCTGCGTGTGGATGTACAGGAGAGGGGGCGCTGTCTTACCAAACACTACGCTAAAGACCTCTAGCTGCAAGTTTAAATTTCCAGGGATATTTTGTCCGGTTAGGAGTTCCCGTTTACATTTACCAAGCCAAATGATGCTCCCAGAAGCGTGGAGGGAAACGGTCCCGGTAACTAAGGCCATTCATTCTCTATCACCAGACCGGTTGAACAGGAGTTGTAGATCAGTCCCTTTCAGAACAGACTTCAACCAAAATAAAGATTTCTCAGTGACTCTCATAGACTTAGCAAGTCTCTACTGCGCTGTCTTGACAACGGACCCAGTACCCTGCCTCTAAAATTAACCCCCAGGATCTTTTGAGCAGTTGAAGATGGAAGGCAGAGCTGATGTAAACAAACTCTGTTTGTTGAAGTTGGGAGACACTGGCTGCTCTGTTGGATGATGCTGATGGATGGGGAAAAAGCTGCAGCGAATTTCTCAGCCAATAGAGAAATCTGGATCACTATCTACAAAACTTGGATTTAAAAAAAACAAACTATTTTTTTAATTACTCATTAAAGGTGTCTGTCTGTCAAAGCATTAAAAGCCAGAAGCATGGCAATATTTGCAAAGATTTCATCATCAAGATCTTGCAGTTGAGGCAAGATTCAGACCGGAGTTACAAAATGGGGACACATCACAGAACTTGTGAGGAAAAAAACGTTTACACAGCAAGTAATTAGCACTTTAAAAACTAACACTTGGTATCAAATTAACTAAAACCAAAAGGATTCCCCTGACTTTGAAGCGTGGACATGTTACTTGGGCTCAGTTTTGAAACACTGCAACCTAACCACACGGTAAAGATTTCAGCATCCTGTACCAATATGTTTAAGGAGGGCGTTGTGTTGTTTTTTCTTAAATGAGGACTGCAGCACAGGCCTTGCTTCCTTTTCATTCAGTACCAATAAGAGTCTACAGAAAAACTTCAGAGGACTAAAATACTGATTGCAATAAATATCTGCACAGCCTCCATTCGCTGATGGAACGTGCCAATGAAGACAACGTAGCAGAAAGGTCTCTGAGAGGCACCGCTGATTGCTTGTAAGTCTACACACATGTCCAGACAGCTCCATTAACTGTGCGTTGAGACATCTGAAGATGAGCTGCTGTTACTGTTGGTGGTCTGGGCCCTCTTTATGTACAAATTTAGTAGCTTCATCTGGAAGATAAAAAGTTAGGAGAAGATCACATAAACCAGAAAAGAAAGACAGCAGAAGTTCACTGGAAATATTAGGACAGAACCCTTAAATGTAGATCCTCCAGTGAGCTCTGTGTGGGGCTGGGATCTCCCCCAGTGTATAAATCAGGAGATGCACATGAAAACTGATGGGTACTGAAATGAACATTTTTTGGTAGCAGAAAAATATCTGCAGCGAAATCCTGCCTCCACTGCAGAGAATGGCAGAACTCCCGCTTTGGTGACCTGGATTTTTAAATTCACTGTTGACATTTTTCAGGTCATTGCTCTGATCCTGCAGCCTGGTCTGTGCGAGTAGGAGTCCTGCGATCCACACAGAGCTGAGTGCAGGTCGTGGCCTACATATTAGGAAAGTTCTAGATTCCCTGTGGTCAGTGTAAATGAAAGCCAGCCAGGGCCTGGGGCATGTTCTCAACCGCTGTGTTGTGGCACAAAAGTGTGTCACGGAGAGCACAAAAATTGGCATCACAGCACCCTGCTCCCAGCTTGCCTCTCCTGCTCCCACGCTGAAGTAGAGCGAGAGGAGCCAGCAGTGGCAGCAATGCCGCTCGGGTTGGGGGCAGTCTGGAGGCTCCCAGCCCTAGTGCCTGATGGCTCCCCTCCCCCCCACTCAGAAGGGGGACGAGAGGAGCCGGCAGTGGGCTGCAAGGGTCTCTGCAGCCCTGGGAGGCTCCCAGCCCTAGTGCCTGCCGGCTTGGTGTGTCACTGGGAAGTCTCCCAGCTGTGCCGCGGCCATGAAAAGGTTGAGAACCCCTGGTGTAGCCAATCAGACCTCATATGAAGGACAGCGCTGGATTAAGGGCTTGTCTTCAACAGTTAGCGTGGGGTATCCCATGAGTGTGGCCCCTAGCATGACTTCTGTGCCTACACAAACATCTGTAGCTCGAGTCAGGTGGTGCCTTAAACTCTTGCTAGCTGGCCCACCGAGGGTGGGGTGAATTGAAGCTTGAGCATTGCCGATACACAAACCTGTAATGCAGTGGGGGTCTCAGCTACTCTGGGCTGTTCTTTTGCAGTGTGGCTGCTCTAATCTGAGCCAGGCTAGCTAGAGAGGAGAGAACTCAAGAGATCTAACACGAAGACAATGCCTTCAGTGGCTGGCGGTCCGTACCGTTCCTGAAGACAATGCCTTCAGTGGCCGGCGGTCCGTACCATTCCTGAAGACAATGCCTTCAGTGGCTGGTGGTCCATACCGTTCAGTTACCTACTATAAAAATAACCAGGCGGCTGTTAACATTGTGCAGGTACCTTGCTTCCTGTGAGCTGTGCGAGGTGAGGTTTCAGTTCTTCTCCAATTACCGAATAAATTGCCACCAGGCAAAACACGCTGGCTTTACGAACACTGCTCTCTGTGTTATCATACCCCTAGAGATGGAGAAACGAAAAGGTCACAGGTCAGAGATCACTTTCCAAGATCCTTTCAAATCAGTTACTAATAGGCTGGGTAAATGTGTGGCTCTGGGGCCTGATCCAAAGAAATCAGAAAGACCTCCACAGGTGCAACGGCCTCTAGCGTACGCTCACGAGGAATTGCACCTTACGGGGTGTGTTCTGCGGGAGCTGAGTTCTGGATCCATAAAGGGTCTACACTATGTGGGTTTTGGCTACCAGAGGGCCTATGGGGATGGGCCATGGGCAACAGAGGTCAGTGGGAGTCCTTCCATTGATTTCAATGGGCTTTGGATCAGACTGTGAAGGCTTGATATGGGGAGATATTAAAGTCGCTGAGGGGCAGGAGTTTGGCAAGATCGACGCCAAAGGCTGTTTTGCGAAGTACATGCGGCTCGTCCAATGGACTCGCTCTCCAATCACCATGGCAACTGGATGCTATAGAAGTTCCAATTATTACGATTCTCTACTACTGTCGTGTCGTTTAAGACAGACAAGGAGGTTGAGGTGTTGGTGAGAGACAACAAAAGATGGTCCAATAAAAGAAGAATCTCACCCACAGCCAGGGACCAACAGCTCTGCAGCCAGTAGACACCAATGAAAGAGAGCGTTTTAAGCTACCTTGTTTATGCGTGTAATATTTCTTTTGAAATTGGAAAAGAAAACTATACAAAGCTATGTATGTCCTGCATGTATCTGCCAGGTCCAGCGGCTCAGATGACCTACTTTCTGATTAACTTCCAGCAGGAATTACTTTGAGAAAGTACCTCGTGTGTTCCTTGGGGCTCGTGTGCTAGATTTAAAGAGTGGGAGAAACCTCCGACTAACCATTACCATTCCAGCTCTAGGGCTCATTAGATGAAATGATCACTTGAGTGCAGAATTGTCAAGAAACAGCAATGGGGCATAACATACATAGTAGCTATTTTGGCAGATTGCACGCTAACTTCTCTAGATCTGTGGTTTTCAAACCTTTTTCCTCAGGATCCAGCTGAAAAAAAATCATTGATGCCCACGCCCAACAATGACATCTTTGAGCGATGCATTCTAGTCTTTCGGCGGCAGCTGCAGGGGGCACCGTGCCTGAGGGTCTGCGACCCAATGCTGGATCCTGACCCGTAGATTGAAAACCACCGCTCTAGACTCTGCTGGGAGAGATTCTCAGAGGATCTTTTGGGTGCCCACTGAACCTTTATAGTGCTACCTGGGGGTTTCAGAGTGCTCACCTGGCACATAATTCAGTTGTGTCCACCCTAGCTCTGTGATCTACGGCAAGCCACTTCCCCTCTCAATGCTTATGTTTCTCCTCCCACCATGTTACTGTCTTGAGCGCAGAAGATTTCTCTTTATGTGATTTTATAGCACCTAGAACAGTGGCCCCCAAGCTGCTTGCTAATCCAATGGCCATCTTAAATAAATAGGTCATTCAGCAATACTAGTTCTTTAAATCTTAATAATGATACCACCATTGATAAGAAAGGTATTCACATCTTGAGGTGCTGTTACGAACCAGACATTTGCTGTCCCCGGAGTTAAGTGTACTGGGATCTCCCATTCTGAGAACACAGACCGCCAATGGACCACAATCTACACACAGGTTTTAGACTAGTCCAACAATTTCGGATGAGGGGGGTTTTCTAGTACAATAGTTACATTGCCATAAGCACCCTATAACTAGTGTGGACTTAGTTATTCCCATATAAAGACGAGTACTCTGGGATACATTTCCCCCCTTCCCTATAAGAATAGCTGTACTCCCATAAGGACTTGTTTGCATTGGGACACGCAGAAAAGCAAAGGCAAATGATCTGACGTCAATGCGTGTAAGGTAAAGCATGTTACCGTACATACCCAGGTGCCAGGTCTCCATGGAGACCAGGATTTGTAGCCTGGCTCCTAGCTCCACTGAGGAAATGCAGTGCAAGAGTGCCCTCTGGTGACCAAAAATGAAACTGCTAGTGCCTAGCTGTGAGCCAATTTTGTTGAACCCTGGCCTAACTTCTCTCTAATGATACCCCACTTAAACTAGGTGAGTTACACCAGGGATGAATCTGTTCCCATGTGGCTGAGATAATATTCTAGTGTTTAGTTTCATTTTCTGGCTGTTTATAAATGTGGTTACTTGCAATGGAAAGTGGAAAGGAATAAAATGAGGCCTGAGATTAGCATGTAAATTGAGCTGGCTGACCACAAGATATAAGGGCTCATTTCGCAATTGTTACTCTAAGCAGTTTTTGCTCCAGCTTAACTCCCATTACCCAAATGGGAGTTTTGCTTGAGTAAAAAGGCTGTTGGGATTGGATCTCAACTTTGTGCCCAAAGGACTTTTAAAGAATTGCGTATCCCAGATGATCTTGCTGAACTGGAAATATATTACCCAGCTGGTCTAGAGGTCAGACAGAAAAAGGCTGAAAATATTGACAATCAGACTAAAGCTAGTCTTAGCTAACTAAAATACACCCCAAATTAATGGGAAATCAAATGTCCCAAGATGATAATATTAACTTCATGAATCTTATAGCCCCACACCTGCCATACACTGCCCTTTATTTTGACTCCTTTAATTTTATGTTAATTTTTATTCCACAAAGTGAGTGAAGATAATAAAACAGCAGAACTCTGTGGCACTGGAGAGAAAATGAGGAATCCTACTGAAGCAACTGACGGTGATGCCCTCTGTGCACCCCCAGGCCAATGCTGAACCCAGCCTGAAATCCACGGCTGGTTTTTCAGAGAGAAGAATCCTTTTGAAATTTGGTTGTGCCTCTGTTTATGAACAGAGAAATGCTCAGTGTATATCCGTTTCTGCCTCACCAATTCACCATGCCTCATGACCCCATCTGAAATCATCTTCTGACCCTTCCCTGTGTCATTTATTTTCTAATTTCAGTGTTGTCACTGTGTTTAAATTGTTTTTCAGATAAAATATGCATGAAAGAAGGTTGAATGTCATGAGATGAGGCCCTTCGGCCTATTCCAGGAAACAGCTAAGAGACCTTTTCGAATGAAATTATGATGTCTGAAGGCTTCACCTCATGCGACTGTGGGAAAATTGACAAGACAATTGATGGATTAGGGGAGGAGTGCAGATGCTACCTTGGAAAGAGTAGTTTGGCTTTCATACCTATTAGCGTCTTGGCTTTGCAAGATTAGTGCAGGGTGAATCAGTCACTGAAAGTCAGGAGGGAGAGTTCACTGACTATGACTGAAATTTCCTAGAAAAACAAAAGCCGCAAAACACCTCAGAGGACACGAATCAAGACCGAGGCGGGGCTGTGCGCTCTCGTTTTCACAATATGCTCTGACATCAGAAATAATCTCAGCTGCACTTCAGGATTTATGCAACGTGTCCCAACAGCACTGCCGTCCCAGGAAAATAAAAGGAAGAGAATCTCGATCCAGAAATTTACTTTTATCCTGTAAAGTCGCCATTCCTTACTCCATTCACTAGGTCTACACTAGAACCGGTTTCCAACCTCGCAGTGTCAGTTAGGAGGGTGAAATTTTTGGTAACGTTTGTCTTCTGGCAAAAGGCCCAATGCAGATATGGTTATACTGGCACAAAAGTGCTTTTGCAAGTAGATCTTATTTCACTTGGGAAACTGGTATAAGCAAAAAACACTGTGTCTGCACTAGGGGGTTGCCATAGCTATGGCGGTACATATGTCCCAGCAAACCTTTTCTAATGTAGACCTGGCCTAGGTGTCAGATTCTGGCTGGTCTGGCACAAAACTGGGGAGAAAGGAGGCACAAAGAGCCTTTCCTTCACTAAAACAAACAGAGTCCTGTGGCACTTTTAAAGACCAAGACATTTATTTATTGCACGAGCTTTCGTGGGAGGAAATCCCACTTCATCAGACCCTTGAAGGTGGGAACTTACAGAATGGGAGGAAAATAAATGCAGTAAGTTCCCCATCTTTAAGCGTCTGACGAAGTGGGATTTTCTCCCATGAAAGCTCATGTGATAAATAAATTTGTTAGTCTTTAAAAGTGCCACGGGACTCATTGTCTGTTTTGCTGAACTACTAGGCTAATATGGCTTCCCCCTCTGGAACTTTCCTTCACTAGTGTCCTGCACAGGGGTCAGTTGCAATGGGTCTGTGGCATGACTTTGCCCCCTAGCAGAGAGCTGGTTGAGCACAGCAGAAATGCATTCTGCTTCTAGCTACAGAGTACCAGAGCTACCCTGCAGTGCGTGCTCCCGGGGCGACCCAGGAATCCTGAGTGAGTCATCTGGAATTCTGCCCAAGACATTCCTGCTGTAACCCAGCTCCCACGCCCCAAACGCAGGGCTGTGCCTTTAGGCCATAACCTGGCTCTCACCTTCTACAGCAAGATCTAACAACTTGCAGAGGAACCAGATCCAATGAATGGACGCGCTCAATCGAACCTGGAAGGAGCCAGCAGTCCTCTATTAAGACCTACTTGGCAAGTAGCGTAGCGCTGAGTCAAAGGGAGAGCATTTCCCGTCGACTCAGGGCAGTGGGGGATGTCACAGTAAGTAGGCATTAGGAAGTCGAAGGAAGGTACACCAGTTACTGTACGGAGCTTGCCTATCTCCCTTCGACTGCCGGCAAAATCCGCAGTAAAAGCAGACCAGGGCCTAGATTGATTATTAGCATACCTGACCTTTTTATTGTCAATGCACAGCACCAACGTTATCCGATGAATGGTTGCAACAATGACTTCCATCCAGAAGGATCCCAAAGGGTTTTACAAATGTTAGAAATGGATGTGTGTGATCAGCCTAGTCTTCTAAGGCAGTAAAAGATCACTGCCAGCGCTAAGAGCTCAAATATCATTGAGCCAGTCTCTGAAAAAGCATGAAACTGGCTTTAAAAGGATGAGATTGCAAAAAATAATAAATGCTGGATTCTTTTTATTTGCCTCACTGTTTCTATGCCTTTTGGGGACATTCAGGCCACGCTTTCAAACTTCTCCACAGCAAGCACTAGAAACTTTCCCCCGCCTCCCCTTTTAAATGAAAACTGAGATTCTTACAAAATCACTTGACTCCAGGAGGTGGGGCTTTAAGAAAAACAGCAACTATTGCAGTAGTTGGGAACACTGCCATTGGCTCTGAGGCAGTGGTTCGGATGGTGTTGGAAGGATAGCTTACGGTAAAGTTGTGACATCACTCCAGCCCTCTTGCAGTTAAAGAGGAATTAAATGTTATTTTTAGCTTCTTGAGACCTTTCTTCTGAGGCTTTCCTCACCTAAGTTCCCTGACGACACAGTGAGGTTTACAGACCTAGACCCAGACCTGCACCCCGGCGATGTGCCACGGACAACCTTGTGACTCCCTCAGGTGTCATCCTATCTTACTTGTTCCCTGGATTTCGATCTTGCTGTTTTCTAGCATACTGGCTGCCTGCTGCGTGGGCACAGAAATGCATGACCATTCTCACGCAGTCACCAGTGAAAGTGAAAATCACAATTACGGTGATGTGAAGAACCTGCCTTAGCATTAGCAAAAACGTCTTTAAAACACCCAGCTCAAGTTTCATTATGAGGGGGCCCAAAATATTAGTTGGTCATAAAGTTCAGAGAGGAGGGCTTCATCGTCTCTTTTGGAATCAGACACATGGTTACAGCCAAATCCTGGGTGATTCAGCAGAACCTGTGATCTGTCTGTGTGAGGGCACTGTCATCTACCTGCATGAGGTTAGGTGTGCAGCGCCTGTAGAACAAAGCGCCTAAATTCTGCCCTCAGTTGTGCGTGGGACTTGGCAGCCAGAACTTCACTGGGAGCCATGCATATGTTTCCAAGGAGAGCACCTGAACTGAAGGATTAGATTTTCCCCTTCCTTAGACTAAAGTATTCAGTTACTGATAAAGAGAGTTACAAATCTGTTTGAGACTTAAAATCCAAAGGCACCAGATTCTGGTTTCAGAAGGTCCTAGATATTCTGTTAACCAGAGACCACACAGAAAGAAAGAAAGAAAGAAAGAAAGAAAGAAAGAAAGAAAGAAAGAAAGAAAGAAAGAAAGACCTTTGTTCTTAGTGTTTGTACAGTGCTGGATGACAGGGCTTTATTATCTGTTGGGCATTAGACACTACTAAAATAAACACGGTGATGAGGATGAAGAATAGACAACTCTTCACGCAAGGTTCTGTACCTGTAGCAATCCGGGGATGATATCAGGAAGGAGCTGATGTAAAGATTCTTTTGAAATCCTTTCAATGACTTTTGTCTGCATTTTGATGGCAGCCAGATTAATTGGGTAGTCAGCAGTCTGAATGATGGGGCACAGCACTTTGATACACTGCTCAGGGTGTATGGAACTGGCTAGGGTGGAAGCAGCTTCCTCAGCAGCTCTTACAACCTGGAATAAAAGTAAAACAAAGTATTAATGGGCGCTGACTTCACAAGCAAAAACACTCTCCATGATAAGTGCACACAAGGAAACTTCCACTGGTACTGTGTACAAACAGACCCCTGATAAGTACAAAAGGCTTTCTTGAGGCTAAGGGAATTAGCAACATTTGCCACAAATCTACTGTAAGCAGGCCAGCAAGTGACTAAAAATCACTAGCACTAGTTCACAGACGAGATATTTGATCATCTAGTCTTGCTTCCCATATAACACAGGGTGCAAAATTTCACTCAGCGTGTCTGGCTTTGAGCCCAATGACTTGTGTGACTAAAACATGTCTTTAGAAAGACTCTAGTCTTGATCTGAAGACATCAAGAGATGGAAAACCCACTGATCCACTGATTAGTCACTCTCACTCTTACTGAGGCACAGCAGCCTCCCCAAAACTCCATCATGGTTATTTGTTTCCTGAAAAACAAACAAGGAGTCCTGTGGCACTTTTAAAGACTAACACATTTATTGATTGCATGAGCTTCCGTGGGAGAAAATGCCACTTAGTGCCACAGAACTCCTAGTTTTTTTTTTGCTGAACTAGACTAACACAGCTCCCTTCTGGAACAGTTTCCACAAAGAAGTCAAGGATGGACTGATCTCAGATACTGAACTACTCAGGTTGCAGGCCCCTCTCTGATGCATCACTGTTGCTGATTCCATGCTGTTGTGTCTATGGATGAAGAACTGTCAATCTGGGACCTTTCATTAACAACAGAACTAACTATAAAATGTTTATTAAAAAGAAAGGCAATCTGCCAGCTTGTCAGTATTCGGTAGGCATCAAATCACACTTCATTCAGAAGGCCTGGGAATGAATACCCAAGGAGAATTTGCTTCAGCGATATACAATTATTTGTGAATTCCTCTACAATTTTTCACAAGACATGTGAAGCCAGGATTTCTTAGGGTTAAATGTGTGTTAGCTGAGGGCGGGGGAGGACTATCTTTTTATTGAGGTGAGGGAAAAATATCAGTATTTAGCAATGGGAAAGTTTAAGCCTTCGTGCCAAGGAATTGAGCTGCTGAAGAAATGAGATGTTCTCAGATCTCTATTTGGCGAGATTTTCTTTAAAAGAAAATTTTCCCTACTGAGGGAAAAATCTCCAGCACTGGTCCATGTGGTGCTCCCGCATACCCTGACGTGGAATGGACGTGAGCAAGCATGCAAAGAAAAAAACTTATTTATTATTTCCTCTTTAAGCAGAATGCTTGCTCCAGAGGGATACGGATGTCACCAGTGCAACACATGCCAGGGATGTCTGAGCAAAGCAGGATCTCGGCAGTTGTGTGAGAGTTATATCTAGCACAGTAACCTGAGGAGGCCCTGGGACAGTCTAGCCGGCTGCACTGTCCAGCTGTAGCACAGTCTTCTCAGGCTGTGAAGAAGAAAGCAGCCACCTCCCGTTCTGCTCACAGCTCTGTAAATTCAGATCAAGCTTTTTAATTCTTTTATGAACCGAGCAGAGGGCCAGTGGGATTTACACAGGTGAGAGGTATTTGCTTCAGGCTCCGCTGTGAGGCATGTGGCTGCCTAAGGAACCAACTCCAGTCTTGGAGGGCATGTCTATGTAACAGTTAAAAAGCTACGGCTGGCCCATGCCAGCCGACTCGGGGTCCTGGGACTTGTGGGCTCAGCCTACAGCCCAAACTCTAGGACCAATCCAGTTCTCAGGGTCCCGAGCCCCACGGTCTAAAGAGCAATTAAACAGCACCTTCGCCCAAGCCGCATGGGCCCGCTGCTACGGGGGTCTGATTGCAAAAACACATAGCACACCAGAGGAGATGGAAGCTTTGCCAACACGTAGCAAGGCAAGGTCCCTGTCCTGAAAGGTTTACAGCAGGGATCGGCAACCTTTGCCGGCCCCTGGGCCAGCCCCGCCCACCGCACCCTCAGCAGGTGCCGGGGTGGGGCCAAAAGGGGGCGGGCCCAGGCTTCAGGTGTCCTGCCGGCTAGGGCCTGGGCCAGCATCAGCCTCCAGTTCCCGGCCCCCAGGGCCGGCTCTCGTCTGCAGGGGCAGCACGGGGCTGATGGGCTCTGTTGGCCCCGCCCCCTGCTGGACGGCGGGTGGGGAGCGGAGGGGAGCGGAGCGGGTCACGTCGCCCCGGCCCACCCAGAGCCGCGTCGCTGCTGGCAGGGCAGAGCCGGCCCCGGCCATGGCCGGCAAGAGGGCGGGTCGGCTCAGCCCACCTGGAGCTGTCGCTGCCTGTGGGAGCCAGGGCCAGAAACCAGAGGCCATCTGCGGTGGCTCCGGCCGGGCCGAGCCGGCCCACCCTCTTGCTGGCCATGGCCGGGGTCGGCTCTGCCCTGCGAGCAGCGGCACAGCTCTGGGTGGGCCGGGGCGACGCGACCCGCTTCACTCCCCTCCGCTCCCCACCCGCCGTCCAGCAGGGGGCGGAGCCAGCAGGGGCCCTCAGCTCCATGTGCCGGGGGTTGCCAACCCCTGGTTTACAGTGTAAAATGTAAAAAGGCAGGAAGCATGCAAGCAGTTAAGGAAAAAGATCTCAGAAAGATGAAGAGTCCTGAGAGGAGAACCAAGTGAATGCAATGGGATTCGAAGGAGAAGAACCAGGTTACTTAGCTTACAGAAAGAAGGAAGCTGTTTCACGCATATAAAAAAGCGAACAAAGTTGCTGCATTGGGCAGCTTCTAGCATGGGACACACCTTATATACTCTGATCACACAGTTCTGTGAACCTTTAACATACTACATTTTATGGGACTGGAAAGACACTTCAATAAAATCTGCTAATTGCCAGAGACCCATCAAAATATGCCAGAGGTAGATTGTTCAATTACAATTACTTCTAAAGTTATTTTACTCATCCTTTTAACAAAGTGAGTTATTATTAAGTAATTAGGCACAGAAAGGTAGTGCTTTTCCACTAATTCTAAGCAAACAGTGATAAACACACCAAGCTATAATACAGCCCACATCAAAGATTAAGCAATAAAAGCTCATTTTTATTAAAAGCAATTACCGTATTTCCCCAATGATAGGCCGCAGCTTATACATCAATTTTACAAACCTGCGTATTGGGTGCGGCTTGCTTAAATGGGGCGGCCTATCTAAAAACATGAAAACGCATTCGCTTTTTTTTTTAAATTCTGCAGCGTAGGACTTGCGTTGCGGCACGGTATCAGTAAGTGTAAAATTTTATCAATTTAATTGTTCATGCTCAACTACGGTATAATGTCACTATAGAGTTGCAAAGGCCTCCAGGGGCGTGCCAAATTAGATGCTTTTACTTTAGATTGGTAAATTCAGTAACGCCGCGGCTAATAACATGGGGCGGCTTATCTTAGGGTTTTAAAACATAAATGAGCATTTTCTGCAGCTTATAGAATGGGGTGGCCTATAATGTGGGGCGGCTTATCGTTGGGGAAATACGGTACATGTCAACCCCCTAATAAATCTTTACAATCAAGGAGCAATGGCCCTAATTATTATTTCACAACAATATAAAACAACAGTGACTCCACTTAAGTCAACAGAGTTAGACTGGTATAAAAATAAGGTGAAGCAAAAAATCAGAATCAAGCCAACTTTCTCTAATCTTAGAGTTACATTCATTATAATTGTACTACAACTGAAGCAGGCCTGTGCAGAATTGCATGGGGAGAGGGCGGGGTACAGAGGTAAGGTTGAGTAAGGCAACCTTCAAGTTATTATTTCATGACTTGGAGAGCTTCACTTTGCTGTGTTTTCACTAGCCTCCACAATTGGTCCAGTGTTTATTACATGCTTTTACTGTCAGGCTGCCTGATGTGTGCACATGCCATGAGATTTGCAGAACTGGGAAGGAATTTTCTCCCAGGTCAGACTGGCAGTGACCTTAGAGGGAAGAGGATTCCTCTCTCTGCAGCACGGGGTGTGGATTACTTGCTGGTATCATCTGGGTATATCACTTAATCATTTCCTTCCCCCTGCAGGGGCTTCAGGCACTGGTGCACTTTAGTCCTTCCTGTTCTCTGCCTGTGGGACACAACAGCTTAGTCTTCTGTGGACTGTAATACTCGGTCTAACTTTAGTTCTTGAGTTTAAGGTGTGGGTGGCTGGGTGGTGTTGGAGGCAGGACATCAGAGATGATCTGCTGGTCCCTTCTGGCCTTAAATTCCATAGCTCAGAGACTTTCTGGCACTGAAAGACAGCAATACAACTAGTGATGGGTGAAGCTCAAAAAGAGCAGTGTGTGGGTTTGGATAGTGGCTGGAGTTCCCTGAGATGTGCAGTCCCTAAAATTCCCGTTTACCACTGCGGGAATACACATCCCCTCCATGCACTCGAAATTGGAAAGATTTTTTGAGTAGCAATATTCCTTGGTCTGTGCCTGAACACTTCTATTCCTTATGTTCCAGAAAGAGGGCATGCAGACAATGTGGACAGACGGCCTCTCCACTTCCTTCCCTACCGTGAATCACAGAATCATAGAAACTGGAAGGGGCCATGAGAGGTCAATGAGTCCAGTCCCTGCACTCATGGCAGGGCCACATACCCTTTTAACCCATCCCTGAGAGGTGTTTGTCTAACCTGCTCTTAAAAACTTCCAATGATGGAGATTATACAACCTGCCTAGGCAACTTATTCTAGTGCTTAATCACTCTGATGTTAGGAATTTTTTCCTAATGTCCAACCTAAACCTCCCTTGCCATAATTTAAGCCCATTGCTTCCTGTCCTATCACTGGCAGTTAAGGAGAACAATTTTTCTCCCTCCTTCTCATGACAACCTTTTAGGTACTTGAAAACTGTTATCATGTCCCCTCTCAGACTCCTCTTTTCCAGACTGAACAAATCCAGCTCTTTCAATCTTCCATCATAAGTGAAGTCTTCCAGACCTTTAATCATTCTTGTTGCTCTTCTCTGGACTTTCTCCAATTTGTCCACATCTTCCCTGAAATCAGGTGCCCAAAACTGGACACAATACTCCAGCTGAGGCCTAATTAGCGTAGAGTAGAACGGAAGAATTACTTCTCATGTCTTACTTACAATACTCCTGTTAATACATCCCAGAATGGAATTTGCTTTTTTTGCAACAGTGTTACCCTGTTGACTCGTATTTAGCTTCTAGTCCACTGTTACACTCAGATCCCTTCCTGCAGTACTCCTTCCTAGGCAGTCATTGCCCATTTTGTATATGTGCAATGGATTGTTCTTTCCTAAGTGGAGTACTTTGTGTCTTTATTGAACTGCATCCTATTAACTTCAGACCATTTCATCAATTTGTCCAAATCATTTTGAATTGTGATCCTATCCTCCAAAGCACTTGCAACCCCTCCCAGCTTGGTATCATTGGCAAAAAGTGTACTCTGTATGCCATCATCTAAATCATTTGATGAAAATATTAAACAGAACCGGACCCAGAACCAATCCCTGAGGTACCCCACTCATTATGCCCTTCCTGCACGATTGTGAACAGTTGACAACGACTCTCTGGGAGCGGTTATCCAACCAGTTTTGCACCCATCTTATAGGTGCTCCATCCAGGTTCTACTTCCCTAGTTTTTTAATGAGAAGGTGATGCAAGACCATAAAGAAAATCCTTACTAAAGTCTAGATATTCCACATCTACCACTTTCCCTCTATCCATAAGGCTTGTACCCCTCATGAGGAGGAAAAGTTCTCACTAGATCCTTCAGAAAATGTACAGTAGAGGATAGGTGAAAATAGAGTGGTTGTCATTTGGGGGCTGGCAGGCACTAATCTTTACGAAGTACACTCATAGGGTGCTTAGAGAAACACATGAGGTCCTCAAGACCCTGCAGACAGTCTAGAGTAGTGGAAATCTCTGAAGACATTTGGCTACGTTGGGCCCAAATAGAAAAATCTCTTCCACTTAGCTAAGTAGCATTTTCTAGTGGATTCCTTCCTACTATTGTTAAGGACAGTTTCAATAGCTGCCAAACATATCTGCTATAGATGCAACAGTGATCCAAATATCAGGCCATGAGGTGGAGTAACCCTGGACTTGGATGTTTGATCTTGCCCTTGTTCTACCTCAAAAGGTCTGGGAAAGACAGGACAGTGATGGGTGGACGGACTTACAGTTGGAGATCAGGGACTCAAAACTGTCTGGGCCACCTAGGCGTAATGAAGATAATCACCGCCCCAGCCTATTGAATCTTTCTAAGGACCTGAGGTAAGAGACCAATGGGACCCTTAGAGTCCTGACCATGAGATTTGGAGTCCTGACCTCATGGGAATCCCCTTTGTCTGAATATGCTCTACACAGACTCACGCAGATCTCATTCGTGGCTGATTGAGATGTGTCTGCAGACTGTCCCCTAATGTGAACAGCTGACAGGGCGATTTGACAAATATTCTAGAAAACTGACTGCCTCTATGCTCTGCAGTGGCAGGGAGTAGAGCTCATTCCCCCTTGCTTGCTGATGTAGGGCACTGCTGTGTGACATCATTTGAATATACTGGGAACACAGGAGTGGTAAAAATCTCTTGCAAGTCTCTCAGACAGCGCTCAACTCCTGGAGGTTTAGGTGCAACTTGGACTCTGAAGTAATCCGTGTTCCTTATGCTGTGTGTTTTTCCAGATTGGTGCCTGGTCCTTGGAGGAAGGCATCAGTTATCAACATCTTCTGAGGTGGTGGCGGAATGAAGGGAACTTCCACGCACTGCCACTAAGCTAATGAATACCCAACTCGGCAATGACGCATGACTAGCTTGGACATATTGTGTCTGCTTGGCACATGGGCCACTCAGAGGCAGCTTGTAGACAGTAAAGCTCCAGTCTCACAAAAAGTAACATGTAGAGACAGGAGAATAAGGTAGGAACATACCAACATCTGTGGGCTCTAACTGAGATGACTGATTAAACTTTTTATCAACTGAGATCTCTCCAGATCTGTATGTACGCTCTGGCCCTGACAGATTCCAGAACTGCTCCAATAAACGTTATGGTCTGTGATGGAACTAAATAGATTAATTCACACAGATTTCCAGGATATTGGAAGACTGAGTAGAGATGAGGTTAATGTCAGCACCCCCTCCTGAAATCATAGAATCATAGGGTTGGAAGGGAACTTATGAGATCAACTAGTCCAAGCCCCTGCTAAAAGCAGGATCACTCCCACTAAATCACCCCAGCCAGGTTATTGTCTAACCAAACCGTAAATATCTCCAAAGACAGAGATTCCACCACCTCCCTAGGTAACCCAATGCTTCACCACCCTCCTAGTGAGAAAGCTTTTCCTAATATCCAACCTCGACCTCCTCAACAGCAACTCGAAACCATTGCTCCTTGTTCTGTCCTCTGTTACTACTGAGAACAGCCTAGCTCCCTCCTCTCTGGAGCACCCCTTCAAGTAGCCGAAGGTTGCTATCAAATCCCTCCTCAGTCTTCTCTTCTGCAGACTAAATAAGCCTAGTTCCTTCAGTCTCTCCTCGTAAGTCATGTGCCCCAGTCCCTTAATCATTTTCGTTGCCCTCCGCTGGATTCTTTCTAATTTGTCCACAGCGTTTCTGCAGTGGGGAGCCCAAAACTGGACACAATACTAGCTACTCACCATCCAAATTCTCAAACGTGTGCTTCTCTCCTGAGAGTCTCATATTAGTACCTTTTAGGGCAAGTAACTTCCCACTAGCTTCGGCAGCTGCAGGATCAAGCCTTAACCAAGAGCAGATAACAATTCTAAACTGCTGTATCTTCTATCTGCACCCCACACCCCTGCCGATAATATCGCTCCTTCCCCATGCGCAGAGAGCTGAAATCACTGCACCTCCTTTCCTTTATGTTCATATGCGCTCTCTTTGCAGCACAAGTATGAAATAGGCAAAAGAACAGCAATATAGAACACCATTTTGGTAGGTCCGAACTAATCTCTCTAACAGGCACATGCTAAAGGAGCTATGGGAATATAGGACAAAGGAGGACGCAGTCATCTTACTTACCGTTCAGACTGACCAGGCTGTCCATTTATACAGCACCTTCCATCCCAAAAGACCCCAAAGTGCTTTATATATTTGGAAGGATGCCCAAACTATACACGGAGCTCAATCCAGCTGGCACTGACCCCGGCTCGTGCAGAAACCACGTCAGACTTTTCCCAATGCAATCAAAGCTTCACATGCACGAGCATTTCCACCCTCCTAATACAATTAACAATGCTCAGTGAAAGGACGGTATATACAGTACACTGGACAGAGGATTCAGTTTTGTGTGGTAACCTTCAGACTCCAAATACTCCTGGAATAACCTTAGTTTCACCTGTCGTTGAGATGGGACCATGTCAAAGTGCAGCAGTCCAGCCCCACCGCAAGAACTACAGTGCAAATTCTGCACCATGTAGGAGCTGGAGTTCTAGTGTAGGATGGGAATTTATGACCTTCTGGCCCGGGGCTGCAAGTTTGACCAACTGACCCATACTCAAATGGACTCTCAGTTAATTTTCCACAGACTTTGCTGGTTCAGCAAACTCCAGATACAGGTAAAGCTATCTAGAGCACTTCCCCAGGTGTATCTATACCTGGGAAGCTGGTGAGGAGTGAAAACCCTACTAACATCCCCATGGGGCATTCAGCCCCTCTGTCAGCACTAACCACGTCACCCACTGACGACACCTAGTGTAGTCACACAGAGCAACCATGGTTTCCCCTTAAACGTTATAGGAACATGGTCGGCACAGCAGCCATTCATCTATAAATACTATAAATCCATACAGCATGGCTGGCAGCTGCCTGCGGTAAAGTAGCTGTGATCACACTTCTCTTCCTGGAGAAAATGCCTTGCACCCAGCTTAGTACTTTAGCCAACGGGCTGTACTTTCTTCCACTGTTGAAATGACCAGGTATTTTTAGGATTTGTTCATGAAATGCCTGCTCACGAAAGGCAAAAAACCCTTTGGCATCGCAAATACATGCAACACAGAGGTGAAAATAGTGTGAAGTATAAAACTTTAAACATTATACTTAATTGGCACGCATTTTGTCAATCGCACTTGGAGGGAAATACCCTGGAGGGCTTTAAAGATGAAGGCGGAGCTGCCTGAGACTTGCAGTTTTTGTGTGAACTTTGAAGGAGTTTCAGAAGGGAAAAAATCCAAGGGCAGTGAGTCAGGGTGAGTTGAGAAGTATGTAACCAGGAAAAACCTGCTAATAAAAGGCACTCCTTCAGAACAAAATGTTTCATCTGACTGCTTTATCAGGAAATCAATTCACAATTGCAACTTATTGCCCAGTGCAGAAAATGACAGCCGTGTGGAAACACTTTAAATCTGAGACTGAAGAGTACAGCAATGCTGATTTATTAAAGGATTAAAATAATTTCTGGTTTTGCTTTTTAGACAGTTCTTACAGGTGCAGTCTTTTTGTGTTGTTGTTTTAAATAGACAGTACAACCTTCTGCTGAAACTATCAAAGACTACTTTTAGAGCAGTTACATGATCCTACGTGGCAGTCTTATCTGTATGGTGATTTTTCCACGGCCAACAACTCTGCAAGAGCAGTAGTCTTTTTAGTTTAGGGCACACTTTTAATCTGCTGTATCAGAGGACAAAACTTCTCATCCTGGATTGCAGTGCAAGCTTTTCTAGCATTAAGGAATTGGCTGAATTAACAGGCAGTATTTGGCTCTCACTGAAATATGTGGTTTACAGATAAAGAGAATTAGACGAGACACCTTCTAAGGTTTACTATATATGCATAATTGTCATGAGCCATGGGGGGAAAAGATCTGCCATGGCGAGTGACCCATATAAAATTGTTACTTTAACAATTCTACCGGGATGGTCTTTTTTGTTCAGTGGATCCCTGTTGAGCAGGAAGATAAAAGAATAAATAATTAGCCTATCCAACAAAGATCCAAGCCTTGACCAGCTACACCAAAGGCAGCAATGTCTTCGGGCATGTGTCAGGCGTGTTTGGTTTAACAAAGATCCTGCTGTTGCATGACAAAATCTCCCACGAGGCACGGCTGGGATGCTGCGGGGTACTTGTTGTGAATGTGCAATCACCAGTTCTTTTTGGCTATGTCTACACTTACAAAAGCTAGTTCGAATTAGTTAATTGGAATAAATTAGTTAGTTCGAATTAGTTAATTGTAGTAACTAGCATGGCCCCATTAGAATGCTAGTTTGAACTAGCCATGGACATGCAGGGCACTTGCTTAGTTCGAATTAGTCAGTTGCAGGAAGGTCAATCTGCCGATTAGTTCAAACTAAGCAGTTAGTTCAACCTAATATGGCAACATTGACTTAGTTCGAATAAACGGATTGAATTAACCGTTAATTCGAATTAAGCAATCGAATGTATTAGTTTGAATTAAGGAAGCCCTTAATTCGAACTAATGAAAGTCTAGTGTGGCCTAGGCTTAAGTTAGTTCGAATTAAGCTTCCTTAATTCAAACTAACTTGCAAGTGTAGACATAGCCTTTGTGACTTCCCCTTTTCTCCTCTATATCATGCCCTCCCTGTCCATTTTCTGCTGTCCATTCCCCAGTTCTGCCACGCTGTGGTCCAAATTCATTTTTCTCTCACCATCATGTATAATAGTGCTTGTGACCCTAACCATATGTTCATTATTGCCCTCCCTGTCCTTACAAACCCGCATAGACATAGGTTGGATTTCGCCTTTACCTTGCTTCTCATAGTAAAATCAAGGGTTTGTCTTTCTTGCCATAGAGCAGTATTCTGCCACTGACTTTAATGAGGACTTTACCTTTAGGACAGTACACCTGACTGCAGAAATTGGCTTCCACATACAGCATATCCCAAAGCTTTTCTTTCCCTTGCGGCAGGGATCAACTCTACCTAAAAATCTTTAATGCTAAGTATTTTTGGTCAACACAGAAATGGTTGTTTACTTCATAAATCCTGAGAATGTCATTTTCCATTTCTTGGATCAGTGCAAATTCTAATTTTAAGAGTTAAAACAGCATTGATCACTTACCTCTTTGTGGGAATCCTTATGGGCTTCCAGTGTTTTCATGATGGTTAGTTCTGCGTAGTTTTTAAATCTTGCTGGCTGATTTCTTAAGATTTCCCGCAATACTCTTAATGCCAGGGCCCTTATTGAGTACTGAAAAAAAGAGAAATACAAGTTGGAAACAAAATATTTTAACTTAAAAATGATACTGTGGCCCAAACTCTGCTGGCAGTTACACCAACATAAATCATGAGTCATTGCACGATTTCCAGTGGAGAGACTGGGGATTAAAATCAGTGCAAAGGAGAGCAGAATTGGTTCACAGTTCTCCCTACTATACGCACATTCATATAGACTAATTGCATGTTCACTGATGGAGAAAGAATCCAAACAAAATGAAATATTTTCTAAATCCAATAGTTTGCTTTTGCAAAATACAGATTAATGCTGAAAAGCAGCATGCCTTTGTCATGGGGGGACTGAGAATGAAACTCAGATTATATTTGTTTTTATGTTCCTGTTTTACTGAGCTCCGCAGCTTCATTTTTAAAGTGTCAGTTCAAACAGTTCCAAAGTCTACTTCAGCAAAACAAACAAGGGAATCTGGTGGCACATTTAAAGACTAATGAATTTATTTATCGCACAAGCTTTCATGGAGGAAAACCCCGCTTCATCAGACGCTTGATGTAAGTTCCCCATCTTCAAGAGTCTGATGAAGTGGGATGTTCTCCCATGAAAGCTCATGTGATAAATAAATTTATTGGTCTTTAAAAGTGGCACAGGACTCCTTGTTTGTTTTAGTGAAGGAATGGCTCTTTATGTCTCCTTTCTCCCCAGCTTTGTGCAGGACTAATCAGAATTTGACACTTAGGCCATGTCTACATTAGAAAAGGTTTGCTGGGACAGATGCGAGAAATAAATTTGTTAGTCTTTAAAAGTACCACCAGATTCCTTGTTTGTTTTCATTCAAGCACTGGTTCACATACAGATGCAATCAATCTACTTTGTGTTGTATAGCTTTTATGGAACTTTCTTTCGTGGCTCTAAGGATTCAGGTAATGTAGCCACACCTCTGACTTATGCCCCTGAGCCTTTACAGTGAAAGATCATGATTAGTGGGAATACAGAACAACTGTTTTGACTTATGTAACTGTTGTACCAGGTTTTTGGACTGGAGCCATTCCAAACAGTGACTATAATTTCATCAGAGGACTATTTAGTTTCGCTAATTCCAAACTGAACCATTAAAGTACACCCTGATTGTTTGCTATTCACCTATACAATTCACATGCTAACATGATTCAATTGTCCTCCTTTTAAGAGTGTGATATCTTCTGTTAGATCTGTGATGACAAGAGCTGACACTACAGTCACTGATGCTTAAATTACAAGTAACAATTCCAAAATATAAACCATCTACACTGCTTCACAATTACATTTTTATTTTGTAAATGGGGAATAGATTCAAAAGGACATCAGATGTTTTATTATTGAACACAACACGCATACAGTGATACTAGACCAGGTTAAACCCTGCCCCGCCACCCCACAATCCTGTGAACATGTATATATCCAAAATTATTTGCAAATGTAATCAAGGTCACTTAGATGACTATACCATGATTTGTGGACACAATTAAGGACTCAAGTCATCTCTACATGATGAAAATTTGGCCCATAAAGTGTCTTTTGGGTCAGCTATGATGTATTAAAACTTTTGCAGTAGTTCTACATCTGTATTTCCTCTTGCAATGCACTATATTTCTGGCTCCTATTGGCATAATATTCTGAGAACTGAAGTCAAGTATTTGAAGGCTACTCAAAATCCAGCAATGAGATGACTGACCATGAAAGGAGCCAACATCCTCTTCTAAAATAAAGATAGCACTATTGGTCAGGAGGTGAGGATGAATCAGGTTCCCTAACTGAATCAATGTGAACAATGGTCATCTAAAAATAAATTATATATAAGGAAGTGAAATACAATATCAGCATCTTACATCTTTGTCTCCAAGTGTTTCTAGCAGCAAGAGCAAAATGGTTTTGAAATGTTCCTCCCAAACTCCCAGGTTATCTTCTCGTGTGATCTTCAGTAGCTCAAGCAAAGCTCCTTTCCGTTCTTCCACCCGTTCATTGTGGTTGGACAGTTCTTTCAGAAGATCAGCCACCAAATCAGAATGATCAATGGATACTTCTAGGACAAATGGAAAACAGGTCAATTTCACTAGGAAAAAAAACCCAAATGACATGAATATTTACTGGCCTTCTACAAAATAACGTGGAAGCACAAGGGCCCAGAGGACTCGTCAGGTGAAGTGTGGCCTTTGTCAAGAAGATCCATGAGGAAACAGGACTTGGACCTCATCTGAAGCTTGACCCAAGTTCACTAAAAGTTTCCTATATCTGTACAAAGCTTTTGGCAAACCTCAGGGAGATGTGGGTATAGTTTCATCCAGTTCTAATAACTGATTCAAGAAGATCAAGGTTCTGGGTTTGTCTGATGGGCAAGCTCAACCATCATGACTTTGCAACCTTTGTGTGACGCTGCAGTGCCTGTCAACATACTGCAAAGCAATGATGATACGATACGATGCGCCCACAATGAATCGAAACAGTCTTGCTTTGCAAGGTGATGAGATGTTACAGGTCTGCAGGTGCTTTCAGGATTTATGACTGAGGTCACGGGGTCCAGGCCAGAAACACAAGAGCCATGACAACCCTATATTTCATGTAAAGCCTCAAAAGACTGGCTAGACACAGACTTTAGCCAGGAACACACAAATTCTAGGATTTCTTCAGTGGCATTCTAATTTATGCCTGGTTGGCCATGCACTTCAATGTGCAACTTGCATAGCATGATGGAAAGCAAAGAAGGAATAGAGGGTATGAGTGAAAAGGCAACATCTCTTGATTGTTCATTATCAGATTTTTTAAATCAAAGAATTACTTGTAAAAATTATTATACAGTTTCTGCTTGCTAATTAGACTCCACTGATATCCATTTTCAATCTAAATTATTTTCTTACAAACCTTTTTGTTTATGAATACACCCCCCCCAAAAAAAACACCCCAACACGCCCTATTTTAGGAGTCCTACACACATAATAATTTAGGAGTTCAGTTCTTCTCCAAATTAAGTCAACAGCGCAATCTGCATTAATTTAATGGCAGCAGGGGAGAGCTGAAAGGTTCTGAATAAAACAAAACAGCTGAAACCGAATTGAAACGCATAACAATATTGTCCAATAAACATCCATGAAAGTTCCATTACTCATTCAGTCACTGTGTATTCACTTGAACCTTTAGCTGAGTAAGACACAATGTGTATTCAAATAAAGAAGTCAATTGCAGAGTTGTATCCAAAGATAATGTAAATAAGTAAGTGTAAAATACAGAACAAAATGAACTGCTTGTGAATTTAGAAAAGAAGCTGATACCAACCATCCCGAAGCTGATCCATATCATCATCAAACACGGCTTCTTTCAGGGCAGTCTTGTCGTAGGTATTGATTGTGTCTGAATAAGGGTAGGGGTTGTATTCTCGAGCCCGGGGCCCTGAAAAGGCGCGTGGAGGTTGAGTATTAAGGAGAGAGGTTTTGTTATCTAGAGCCATTCTTCCTCCTTCCATGACGTCACTGCTTCCACGTACATCGCTGACAGGTGCAGCTATTCCACCATCTCGAGAGACCTAAAGGGATCGGACAAGAATAGCAATGAAATTTTAGATTGTTCTTTTAACCGCACAGGAGATGGAGCCTTTTAGATGGAAAACCATCATCATAAATTTTGCACATAATCCTTTCATTTCCTGATGATCAACTAAAACGTTCCTATTGTCCCTTTTCATGAATTATGTGACTGCTACTGTCCCAAAAGATTTCAAAAGTGCAAAATTGATCACAAGTCAATAAATAAAATGAGTTTTCAAAAACTCCTGCAACTTGGAAAAACCCAGAAAGAGATAACGAAAGAGGCTCAGGTATGTCTGTTCTTGAAAACAAATTTGCAAAAGAAGTGAAACTTTGAAAAGATGAGACGTATTGAAGTCAATGAGAGCCCAACTCTGACTATTCCCCCTGTAATGTCAGGAAACCTCCGCTTCCAAGGGCAAGTGATGGTGAGAGAAAGCTAGCATGAGCAGCACAAGTGAATGGCAAAAATTTATTACCGTTTTCCTTTTTTTAAAAAAAAAGTGTCTTTCAAAAGGCCAGAGAACGTATGTTGTTGAAATATACTTGGAGCAATATTGCACTAACCTAAAGTTGTCTTTTCCCCCAAAAGAAGCCGAGATTTAACTTGCAGAGGCAATAATGCCCTGATTTTACTCTTTTTAAGCATGATGACTAACATCTTTTATGCCAAATAGTTCCACTGACTTCTGGGAAAGCACATGCAACATAAGGCACTAATCCGTGATTTGAACAATAAGTTACTGTGAAACCTTCATATAAATTAGCTACAGCTGGAGGAAAACAATCAGAAGATCTGTATCTTATTTTTTCTCTTATAAGCCTTAATACGTGTTCATGCTGAGGAATGTTGGTGAGAAATCAAATATTAGCATTTATTTCTTACTAAGTCCAAACTCCCACTGAAGTTAAGATAAGTGAATTTCAAAATGGAGTTGGACAAGAGTAAGAGTCTACAGAATTTTGTTTCTTGATTTTAGGACTAGGCAATTATATTTGGAAATATACTTCTCCGCAAAGGAAATGAAGGAAACAATTCCAAATAATGACAAACCAACTTAAAAGACTAGCTTGCAAATCAAAGACTGATTTTGCAAATGGTGTTTTAGAATCTCATTAACAGCCTACTTACGTCACAGTCCTTCTTTCCATCACGCTTGATTGGCTCATTCAGATCCTCTTGACTACGGAAACTAAACTTTTCAATTGCCTCCGTGACGCCACGAAGAGAGCTGTAGATTTCATCGGAATTTAGGTTCTCTGTGTCATAATCCAGCATGCTAAAGATCAAAAGTATATCGTAAGATGTCATGTATCAACCTAAGAATCAATTTTCGACCTTGAATAACACTATTGCCAACTTGAAAATGGATGAGTGGGCGTTCCATTTCTAACAGTGATTTGTAGCAAAACAGGGAGAGAACCTAGGTGGATTTTGAACTTAATTCTCTTCTTACAGGGATGTAATTAATGACCAGTTCCATTGAAGTCAATAGAATTATAGAGATGTAAATAAGAGGAGAATTAGGCGCACTCTTCATTAAATTCCACAGTAATAAATGCTTTAGCTTTCATAGTCAGAAACCTAGCCCCTCAATATGGAATAATGGATTTGTTAACTTAAGAAAAAAAATATGAGAATTCAAAAAGCTGTGGCATTTGATGATTTGATGCACGTATAAATGAAACTTTTATTTTTGCTTTTAAATTTTATGTTAAATATATCAACTATATTCCTTCTCAGTGGATTCAAATGTGCAAGTGATGCTTAAATTGAGAGAAATGATTACATGGACTTGAGTGACTATTTCAGTAAATTCACAGAGCAATAAAAATGAAAACACTTGTATGGTGCTCTCTTAGTGGAAATGTATTATTACTGAAGATGACGTTGGGAAAATTGAACTCTAACTCAAACTGGACTCTTGATCCCATCACCAGACCACTAGAAATTCTTCACTCATGGCAAGGCATATATGAGTCTCTCAACTTCCCTTAAGAGCTACCTGAAATGGTATCCTCTGGAGCCCCACAAGACAAAATGACTATTATGCAACAGCAAAGGGTATAAAAGATGTAGGGAAAAAAACTGGAAAGAAAGATAAAGTTTGGCTCAGGGGAAGAAAAGCTAAGTTTGGAGCAATGTCTAATCAGCACCTACAAAGGTGTTTCATCGAGACAGACAGTTTTTCTGGAGGAACCTAAGGGCTCAGAAAGCAAGAAGCAAACAGACCAAGATTTAGGGACATGTGGATCAATTATCTGGACAATAAATGGCAGGTATGAACTCCCTGTCTGCACAGGTGGGTTTCAGTTTATCGACAATTTGAAAGAAGACATGATGGTTTAGAAGAAGGTTTCCAGGGTGAAATATCTGCATTATCTCATCACAAAACCAAGAAACTCCTTGCAAAAAAGGAAGAATTAGGAAACGGGAAGCATCTTTTGAATTGTGGATACACAGCTCATCTTTCTACACAATAAGGTAGAACATTATCAGGTGAATCCCTTCTTCCTTCTGGAAGTGATTTCAAAACTTCAGAAGAAGGATAAGATGTAGGTCTCTTAACTCCCTGGAAGAAAGAATACTAGAAATAGATATACTCCCAGGCTCTGTCAATACACTTAGCCAGAAACACAAGCGCTAGGACGGAATGTACGTCGTGTGTTTTGGCAAGGAAATTAAAGGACACCTCCCGAACTCTAAACAAATAATGTCTCTGAGACAAGGTCTGGCTGGAAGGAAAATGAAACCCTTTAACAGGCTGGGATC
This sequence comes from Pelusios castaneus, assembly GCA_007922175.1. Lineage (NCBI taxonomy): Eukaryota > Metazoa > Chordata > Testudines > Pelomedusidae > Pelusios > Pelusios castaneus. Next base: position 7,545,817 of record ML685777.1, read on the forward strand.
TGGGAACAAAAGCTGCTTATGAACCTTGAGTACTTATACAATTGCCGATCTTTCAGGCTAGCAAAGGATGGACTGGGCTTAAAATTGCTCTACAATGCAAGGTATGGCTGCCCCTCTAAAAATGGAAACTGAGGCCTTTTGGGTCCCTGATGGACATCAGACAGGAGTCAGACAAATCTTAGTTCATATCGACTTTAAAATACTACATTGAGCTCACTCAATCATCTTTCAATCAAGGACAGAAAGAGTTTTAAAAAGGGTTAAATGAGTAGCAAATCACTCCGTAAGGTATGTGTATGTCTGCATTATTATACCCAATTCACAGACAGACAGATAACAGAATGATTAAGTGGTTTGCCCAACATCGCACAATAAAAATCAAGCAGAGTCAAGAACCAAACTCCAGAATCCTAATTCCCCAATCTTCTGCTATAATTATTACTCTCTTTTCCTTAAAGGGCAATTCTCCTTGGACAAATACTAAGGGACAAATTCAGGCCTCATCCCAATTTATTAACATGTACATGAAGGTAGAATTTATCCCTAAAACAGTAAATATTTATACTGCTGCTAACCAACTCCCAAAGAACTGACCAAAGCAAAGAATTTGTGATGTCCAAGTAATAAAACAAGATCTGAATGAAGAGGAAGATTTCTCCATGACAGCTTGAGATTGGGAATGCCCCTTGTACCACACATTTAAAATGTTATGAAATTAAGACTTTGGTTGCTTCTAAATTCACATGCCATCTGCCTGTTTTCCTATCTCAAGAGTGAATCTGGGAAAGAGAGCCCATAACGGGAGAGCAGAGTTTTGAATTTTAAATGAAAGAATACTCTATATGTGAACAAACACATTTTCCATTTGCCAATATGCGTTTGTTTACTATATAGGTAATGTGATGGAAGCAAAAAAATAAATGTAAGATGGATCTACACCTACTTTTCAAACAAAGATGGCCAACCACAACAGAGAAATTAATGACATGCAGGAAACTGGAAGAGTCACAGGATGAACAGGAAGAGATGAGTAGAAATGAGCAGCTATTAGGGATGTCACAACATTATTTTCCTTCTGCCACTATTTCAAACACAATATGGCAATTTACCAAACTTGCTTCTCTGTCTGCTGTTTGAAATGTATTTTATTTTCTTAAAACAGTGTTTTTAAATTGTGACACAATTAACTAGGTACTTGACAGTTTCGCATCCTTACGCAGCATCTTGTAATTCCACCTGCTTGCAGTTCCTCCTTTCATTTTCAAGCTTATGGCTGGTGTATACCTCAACTCTTTGTCACAGTCAGCATATCTGAGTGTTTGACAATCAGAGAGGATGTGATAAAAGAACCTTTCAGCACTAGGCTAGACAAGAACGCCTGATCCAAGGCCCACTTACATCAACGGGTTGATCTCTTACATTACTGGATCAGGCCCTAAATCAGAACCCTATTGATCCTACTGATACTGATCTCTATATTTTTAAGTAAAAACTATTCTATTTTGCTCATTAACTTCAAATCCCTGTCTTTGAGAATGTCCTAGATTCACTGAATTAAAGTCTAGGAGAGATGATATTGATCATCTAGTCTGATTTCCTGCACAACACAGAGCATGGAATTATTCCTGCTTCAAGGTCAATAACTTCCCTGACAACTTTTAAAAATATTTGTGGGTTTTTTTTAAAACTCTCTTTAGCTTAGCCAACACTGCATGAAATATGCACTAAATGAAAGTGTCCTACTAAACTCTGACGCCAATGTTTAATATTCTTCCATCTGAAACTTTTTGCTTGGAGGAACAAGCACACAGTCCTCCCTGAGGCAATATTTCCCTTAAAGACAGGAATAAGCACAGGCAGTGGGGGTTTTGCCGGGCGAGAGACGGCAAGATTTGAACCTATGTTCCCAAATAAAACCAAAGAAACAAACAGAGTCCTGTGGCACTTTTAAAGACTAACAGATTTATTTATCGCATGAGCTTTCCCATCTTAAGTTTCCCATCTTCAAAGCGTCTGATGAAGTGGATTTTCTCCCACGAAAGCTCATGCGATAAATAAATCTGTTTGTCTTTAAAAGTGCCACAGGACTCTGTTTGTTTCTCTGCAATAGACTAACACGGCTACCCCTCTGGAACTCAAATAAAACCAGTAATCTACATCAGAGATGTGCCTGAAGAGTAACATTTGGACCCAAAGTCCCTGAAAATTGGATTTGTAATTGTGGTGCAGCCTGCTCTACAGGTAGAGGCCTGAAACTGACAAAACGGGGCAAAGGGTGAGCTTCCTATGCAGACTAAATAGCTGCTGAAAACCACCTGCGACAAAGACATTCAGGAATGAGTTTATTCTTTCATGATGTTAGACAGCCACATTGATACCCTATGATCTTAGTGGGCAGGAAGGTTCTGCAATATCCTATGTACACGTTTCACCTTCACAGTGCTTTATTGACATTAACTCCTCCCAACAGCCCCGTGAGAGCCCAGCTTGCGTTTGCAAGTTTCTATTTGTACGCATCCATTCATATTTCACATGGATAATTTAGGCTCCCGTGTTTGAAGACCTAGCCTGTAATGTCACAAGACTGCCCAGGGCGCGGTGCAGTCAGAACAACTGAAAATAGAGAATTACTGAGTTCTACACTGGAATTCAAACTGTATGAAATCCAAGGAAGAACAACTTCCCAAAAGATTCATTTTCGGACAGAAATGGCACCTGCACTCTCCGTCAGTTAATACTCTCTGATTTCCAGCGAATGAGAAAGCAGCTAGTTCCACTCACATGGAGATTCACCAACCACTCGGAGCGTGGGGTTTATTCTCCTTTGGATGAAAATCCCTGGAAACGTTCTGTCCCACTAGGTGAAAGGTAAATAATATTGTGACACCGCAGACAAGTCGGTTTAACAGGTAGCTTATTACCTGGGAGAGTAAGAGCGTCTGAAAGTCTTGTGGGAAGGAGCAGTGGGGATGGAGTTAGGCTGAGAAAGGGGAGGGGGATGCTTCGACAGCCCATCTGCACTCCAACCCCAGAAACGACTGCAGTGATTGGAGGGGAGGGGAGGGGGAGAGAAGAGAAGAGGAGAAAAGGGAGAAAAAAAAAAACTATAATCCGAGTGGCTTAGCGTTCGCATGCTTCCTTGGAGAAAGAGAGAGAGGAAAAAAATAACAGAAACAAAATGAGATCAGAATACTCCATCGACCTCATTCAGGTCGTCGCTTCGCCCTTCAGTGTTGGCAGACACTGATACCATTTACACAGGCCTGTCCCTGCCACTTTTACCCAATGTGGACGTAGCTTTTAAACACAATTCTTCAACTGCTGGATGTGAACGATGCTCTGTCCATGTGCCTGGACTGAACCATTGAGCAGAGGTTTTTAGACAACGGAGTTTGGCGGAGAAAACAAAGGGAAGCAAGACCCACAGGTGTTCTGCGTGGCTCACAATAGCTGGCGGTGTGTGCATGCACACATCTGCAGTCTATCCTCAGGCAAAATTCCCACTGACATCAGTGGGTGTTTCGTGCGAGTAAGACCTTCAGCACCTGTTCTATGTCAGTTCTTGCACCACTCCGCTCATTTTATAATCAAGCAAAAGAGGACACAACTTCTGGGTCGCAGGTTCAAACTGAACCCGGATCAGCAGGAAATGAAAAGCAGTTTCCGGGTGGTTCTTGGTGTGGCATATATCACATAAATTTGTGGTCTCAATCCGGATACCACAGGGAAATGCTGAAAAAAATAACCACACCCGTTGTCATTGTTGTCAACCTCTGCAGAGATAACTAGCACTGAATCAGCCGTGGAGACTCAACTGCCCTCTCCCCCCATATAAGGGCTCCCTCTAGGTCATAGCCATGCAAAACTGCAGGGGGGAAGATTGCACAGCTGCTGCAGATGTTGCTCCTGATAAAAAAGAGGGCTTTCCAGTTTGAAGGGTCAATCCAGCAGTCAGGTAGCCTATGGACTAGGAAGGATAACCCTCAAATTAGGATCCACTATGCTTTCTTTTGGGGGTAAGCCAGCTCTAGGTGACCGTGGTCCCAGAAATAGGAAGACCAGAACAGTGAGCTACTAGGCCTGGGTGAAACAGGAAGCTCATTCACCTGAGTTTCTACGACACTCCCTTTACACAGAATTTGTCTTTGACATTTGGACTCATCCCAGCAGGTTTGAATTTCCTCCTGGATAGGTAAGCCTGCCTCCAGAACCCGGCCAGGCCAGAAAGGATATGTCTGCATGGCAAAGAAAAACCCCTGGCTGGCCTGCGCCAGCCAACACAGACTTGCAGGACGCAGGCTGTGGGGTTGTTCACTGCTCTGTGGACAGCCTGAGCCCCATAAGTCTCATCTGGCTGGCACGGGCCTACCATGGACTTTTCCTTGCGGTGTACGCATACACTCTCACTCCTCTCGACTGGCCCAGTCCCGGGCCTAGACGCTATGGGTTTTAATTCAGACCACACTGCATTTCTCATCTGTGACACACCTGCAGAACCACCACAGAATTATAAAATAAGAACAACAGATTACTGGGTTTAAAAAAAATAAATCTACTTTCCATTGGATGCTGATTAAAAGACAGCCAACATTCACTGAACAGATCAAATGCCGGAGAATAGGAAGAAACTTTCTTGGTGTCAAGGCAGCATGAACTATCAGAAGGACTAACTTGCATCTTGGACATACAGGTCTCTGACTTTAAGTACGCCTTTAAAACACCCCTCCTTCAAGACCCATACATACACCTATTCCTGGTGAGCAGGTGCGTTTGCCTGCCTGTCTATTAATTCTCATTTTACGTGTGTTCCCCAATTTCTGTTCTCAAGCTTTTGGAGTATTCGGTATACCACTTTGTTTCTGTGAAGTTTGAGTACATTGTATCTGAAAAGGTCACGTTCATGTATAAACAAGTAAAAAGATGTTACAAGGCTGGAAACAGAAACAAGCCAGAAATTGTTCTAGTGCACAAAAGTGCCATTCTAAAAACCACTGGACGCGCGGCGTCAGGAAACTCACTCATTAACCAGGAATCAAGCAACAGACATTACAGAAATGCAGTAGTCTGCAAGAATGATGCTCTACAGAAAAAAATTACGACCATAAAATCGAGTATCTTGAATCTCACCTACCCGGAAGGTGCATTGCCAGATAATCCAAGCTTATTCTTACTGTGTAACCTCTGTTACTCTGCTATATTTGTTTACATTTTCCCCCTTGCCTAAAGGCGAAGTTGTGAAAACTTCCTTTTTGCAAAGGAAAACACGCTCAGGCTTGGTCCACACAACAGGCTTTGTTAGTATAACTCTGTCACTACAGTTACGGTGCCCAAAGTCTCAGTGTAGACCAGGGGCTGGCAATCCCGGGCACACACCCATTCAGAACGGCATGCAGGGCTCCCGGCCCTGCGGCTGCTCTGCCCTGCTGGCCCTGTCCCCCCAGCAGGAGTCACTGTGTGCATGGCTCTTGCGGCCCCAGGCTCCGCCCTCAGCACCTGCAAAGGTTGCCAGCCCCTGGTGTAGACAGTGCTATGTGATGGGAGGGCTGTATGCGCAAACAAGCCCTGAGTTTCCAGTATTCCCAACTTCTCACAATTTTACAGCAGAACAGACATCTGCATCCTCTGTAACTAAATACAACTCTCTTTAATTTCTTTCTTTTTGTTGAATCTATTTCTTGTGCAGATTCTTTTTCTAGGATGGAATTTGGTATTTTAAGATGGTAAATAAATCGAAGTGCGATGCGCACGTAATCAACAATTAACACTAAATAATTCAACATGAGAACACATTATACGAATGGTGTGCAAATTCTCAGATCATTTATACTTATACACCCCTATTTAACTTTATGGGGTTTCGGGTTCCAAGTCGGGGCAGAATTTGACCCATTCATTAATCCTGTTCCTTCACCACAATCAAGGACCTCCACAGTCTTATTTAGAATCAACATACAATATCTTGGATGATAAAATATCATTTTCAAATTGGAGTGACACTCTTTATATTGGCAATCGCAACCCAGTCAGTATTCCTTTCCATTACAATATATTATTTATTAAATCTCAAAAGGTGTTTCTTATTCAATACAACTGCAAGCTGTTCATTCCAGTGTCACATTTGACTTACTCAGGAGCTGTTCTTTCTTCATGTTCGTAAGTGTGCTTTCTTTCTAGTTTTCACATTCTGTTTCTTAAATTACTCAATTTCTTTAAAAACTAAAATCCATAAAAAGCAAGATGATAAATCCCAAAACAGATACAAATAGAGGAAAGCAACTCACAGGTGCAGTAGATATTTCCTAGTGAATCTGAAGCAGACAACTGGCTGGATTTAAGGAAAGCAGTAGCAGAAGACAGAAGCGTTTTGTTCAACATATTGTAAGCAAACAGTAACTTAATAGAAAGGAGCATTTGCACAGAGTATCATCTGGTTCAAAATGTTAGCTGTTGGTATCAGCAAAATTTAGTGGAATCAGAATTTGAGAGCTCAATCCAGATGGCCTGAACGTGGAAAGAATCACTGGAAATTTAATTGCAAAGGCAACAATATGGGAAATGGCAAAAGAGTAATTCCATCCCAAACTAAGGGCTTCCACGCCCTTTATAGCTAAATGGCCATTTCTGTCAACAGAGTCACACAGAGTCAAATTAGCTGAGGACCTGGACCTCAGAACAAACATTAGGGGCGAGATCTGCAGATCTGGGCACAGCAGTTGGGCTCCTAAAGTAAGTACCTCTGTAAGCCTGTAGGACCCATAGTTCACCAATCTGCATGTGCCGACGGGTTTTCTAGCCCCTCGCATGTACGTAGCCTAGATATGGACACTTGTTTCTAGAAATCTACTTTTCCAGAGCACTTCCAAAGGTGATTTGCAAAACCAAAGCGGCTGGAAGGAATGGAGGCTGATCTCTCCCATGGTTGCACTTCCACTGCTTATGCAAAATATGCAGTGATGCACACGCCAGCAGGTAACCGCACACGGAACAGCTGGTGAAGCAACGGTAAGCTACATACCTGACTGAGGTGCAATACTTTGAAAACAAAGCCTTTACCCTTTAGAGACTTCTCTTTAAACTCCAGGCATGTGTGGAAATCGTTCTCGGTGGATAGCCCTACTCAAATGGCGCAAGCTTTTTTATTGAAAACTATTCTCGAATTTCATACAAAAAGCCTTCTAAAATGTCGAGGTTCTAACAGAAACACTGACTCAAGGGTAACCACGCTAGTGCCATTCATCTGGTGTAATGTCTTGTGTCACGTTCCTTAAGCGCTTAGCACTTTTTCAAACACTTAAAAAAAAAAAAAATAATAATAATAATAATAATTAGCAAATGTACCCTTCTAGCTACAGCTAAAATCACTTTGTTCTATAAATTTAAAAAAGGTTTCTAAGGCATTTTCTTCTTCCACTTCTCATTTAAATGTGGCTTTTGAATAAATATAAATTAAACATGTTATTTTAAAAAGGATCAAAGTTCCTACTCTCTGTGTTTCTAAGACCTATTTGAAGAAATTACTTGTTCTGAAGGAAAAGACCTCCTGAATTCTACATAGTGACAGAATCTGCTTCCTAATACAGTGAGCATTTTCCAAAATCTTATGTCCTCCCTAGCCTGAGAACATGATAAATTAAAAAAAAACTTTACAGCAACTGCACTTGAAACCCATGGAAATGGGACGTCGAGACACCAGTAAGCACCATTTCTATATCATACAAGAGGATCTGAAATTAGGAGAGGCAACCAGGCAAATACCAAAAGGATGCAATAAAAAAGACAAACTAAATGGCAATATATGAAGCGCGAATATCAGCAGTTTTATAAAGGACCAAAACCAAAACAGAAATAATAGGATGTCCCGGATTTAAAAGACGCTGCATGCAAACAGTACCAATGACTGCATTTTTAACCGCACGGACACAGAGATCTTGGTTATAATTTACCGTGCCAGAGGAAGCATTGCTATTGGCATAGTTTGTCTGAACTGAAATCCTAATACTTTCATTAGTGAAAATCCCTGTTGAAAAAATACTTCCCACTCCTAACTCCATATCGGGTGACGCACTCTTGTCTCGCAAGCTCTAAGGCTGGTTCTGCAAAGGAGCAGGTGTAAGGATGTGAAAACGTGTTTAGATATGCTGAGGCTTTTAGTCTTCTAAGAGCTGGTCTACACCGCAGGGGAATTTCAGCGGCAATCAAAAGGAGATATTCAAAGTACTTAAAACATTGTGCGTATCTCCTTTTGACTGCCTAATGCCTGGTCCCCACAGTGCTGATTTGATGGGAAATGCCTTCCCATTGAATCAGCGCTGGGCTACTTGCTGGGTGGGTCTTAACAAATCAGGCTAATTCTGCGTTCGATTGAGCATGTCTTTACAGATGCTCAATCAGACCTGTACAATCGATGCTACGCTGTTGGAGGCATCGCCAGAAGTGCAGCCTAGCCAGAAGAAGTATGCATTTTCCCGTGAGATGTTGCTTGGATCTGGATGGTGGAAGTTAATCACCCTGGTACTTGTAAGATTAACTCCTCATATGACTCCTATCACTAGGGGACTCAGCAACATAAGGACCTCCTTGTGACACCACGAATGTGCCCAGCCTCGCACCAGGATGTGTGAAGCAAAAAGGTGGAGAATTACAAAACACCATTCTGTGTGAATCTGTATCTCCTTTGCTCTCATCAAATTCTCAGATCAGGTAGCAAACCTGTGGAGTATGCTGTAGGATCAGGCCACTTGCGGATAATACTCTTGGGCTATGTCTACACTGGCAAGTTAGTTCGAATTAAGGAAGCTTAATTCGAACTAACTTAAGCCATGGCTACACTAGGCTTTCATTAGTTCCAATAAAGGACTTAATTCGAACTAATGAATTTGAATAGGCTATTCAAACTAAGGGTTCATTCGAACTAGTTAGTTTGAATTAACCAATGTGGCCATGTTAGTTCGAACTAATTGCTTAGTTCAAACTAACCGGCCCTTGAACTCAATGCAATTCGCTAATTCGAACTAAGCAAGTGCCATGAGGCACTTGCTTAGTTCGAACTAAATTTTGCTAGTCCGAATTAAGTTAATTAATTAAATTAACTAATTCGAACTAACTTTAGTACGTGTAGACATAGCCTTGGAGACTTCACAGCACAGCACTAGGTGACAATGGCTTGGCTTAAGTTCATTACCAATTTGCACTGTTTTTAAATGTCCATAAACCAAATCTAACAACAACATTCACAACGTTCCATCGCTGAGTGTCCTCTTTTACACTACTCTCCCCTTCCTGCCTTCTTCCCAGCTGTCTGACCCCATCAGCAGAACACTGGACTTCCACAATTCAGTCTCTCTTCATGGAATCGCACCCTTCGAGACAGAACAACCGATGTACCACATAGCCAGGCATACTGTTCTAGCAGCAAGCGCTGCCCTAGTAGAGATGGGACCAAACCGAAACTCTTGATCTAAACACTCCCCCTCTTTCGGGGCGTCTGAAAACCAAACCAGCACCCAAATTCAAATGGTGTGGTTTGAATCTCTCTCTAGCTATCAGACTTGAACATCAAACACAAGTGTCTGATCCTCTAGAAGGGCTGGTTGTGAAGGAAAATGCACCATTTTAAGTGCATGCAAGATTTATGTTCCAGTCCCAGTATCATATATAAAGTCAAATACTCACCATGCATTATTATTTTGTGTATGCATTTGTCACACACTGCTGAACAGAACAAAGCTCCTATGTATAATAATCTTGTTTTATCATCTTATATGAAGAGTCACATTTTAAAGTGCACATTTAACTGTTGTAACACGAAGATCTTGCAAGTACTTTCATTAAACTGCTGCATTACCTTGGAGACAGTCCTCCATGGGAACAGTTGGTAGGGGAAGTCAAGGGGCTGGTTCTGCTGCTGGAGTGCCGGGAAGGAGTCCGACCAATAGTATTGCTAGGTGAACCCTAGTACAGAAGCAGGAAGAAGAGGATTAAGGAAATGTTAGTATACACAAGAGAAGAAGATAAAAATAAAATGGGCCCAAATTCTGCTTTCATTTATACTGGGCAACCCTGATGTTGCAGTGAGTGAAAAGCAGGACAGAAGTAGTCCCATTCCAATTTTTGTTTATGCTATCAGAATCTATGGTATTTACAGCAATTGATTTCAACAAGATTAAGTGAAGATGTAAACAAACGCAGGATTTGGCCCAATCTCATTAGCAAGTTCCAATATTTTCTAGCCTGGGAAGGCCACCCTTTCACAGCTCTGTGCAATGGAGGCTCTACCCAAGACGCACTTGTTCCTGTTCTTGCTGTTTCAGAATCTGCAGCTGCAAGGAGTATAAACATGTTTTGGGCAGGCTTTGAAAAACTGGCCCATGCAGTCTGGAAATTGCTTGTTAAAAGAGAATGAACTGCACATACAATCAAGTTAGCATGTGCACCTCCCGACAAGCCACAGAAGTCACAATTTTAAACATATTTGATCATTTGTCCTGCTACTCCTAAAGCTGTTTTGCTAGAGCAGTGGTTTATTGATTCACTAAACTATTCAACTTTTGAAACACAACTCTTCATATTACAGGATATGGAAACCACTATTCTGGTCATGTAAAAGTCACTTTAATACATTTCTGATTTTTATCATTTGGAATGTGGTTTTGGATTTTGTTTTGAGACGAGTGTAAGACGGTAATTTAGAGCCAGATCCTCTATTGCCTTGCAAAATCATTTTACACCACTGCAAAATGAGGGGAAACATTTCCATTCAGTGTGGGTAGCACTATAAACACAAAGTGCAAGGCACCATAGAATCCCATCAAGAGCATAGCTGTGTTCAGCATCTTCTCCCTCCGGGCCTGATCCTGCAGTCCTTGCTCAGGCAAAACTCCCACTGAACGCAATGGGTATGCAAAGGCTGCGGGACGTGACCCTATCTGAATTATGTAGGATTTCTGTACAAGTAAGTTGTTACGGTCAAGAGGAACTGCAGCAAAAATTATTCGGTACATGCTGAATTGAGGGAGATGGGGAGGGGAGAAGAACTTACAGAGATTTAACAAAATATTCCTATTAACGTCTTCTTTCAATAGAATTAAAATATTTAACAGAGTCACATGAAATCAACGCATAGGAGCACTGGTTAGAAATGGAAAAGACCTACTAGATCAAAGGTCTAGTCCCCACCGGAGATCCTAAGCTATTAAATGGATTTCAAAGGCAGTGCTGAGCACAGAGTTTGCAGGATAAATCCCCTGATCTTCACCACAAACTCAAGCCGAATACTACGGGTGGAATTTACAAAAACAGCTGGGTAATTTAGGAGCATCAGTCCCACTGACTTCCACTGTCTCTGTGCTGGCTGCGCACAGCCCCAACTTAAAAAGAGCAGCAGGGCTTTCTTAATGGTCACTTCAATGGAACGTCAGAGACGCTGCTGTGGCCCTGTGCCGCCTGCAAGACTGCAGGCATGCTCCTGAACATCTGACACAGCTCTTGATCAGAGAATTGCTGTCTTCTGCAGCTCTGCGCTTTTCTACGGACATTAGTCTCTCACCACGCTAGTGTTGCTGGAGTTCTTGAGGTGGTTGTGCAGGAGTTTGGTGGCACCGTCCTGGAACGTTTTGGGCAAGGCACCGAGTAACATGGTAAACTCAGGAGTGTTCAGTTCAAACAGAGAAATCAGGACTATCTGTGCCGCCTAGAAAGAAGACAAAAAGGCAAATGCATCCATCAGTTTCTCTTCTGTAAGACTTAGAACAGTCGGCAAACTATTGGAAAGGACCTTGCCGTAAATGTTCCAGCCCTTTCATTTCAACAGAAATTACCCTACTAGACAGACACGTTTTTAACCCAGCACGCAGGAACTCCTGAAACTAACCATGGGTTTTACCAAGTACACGATTTGTTTTTAAAGAGCCAGTCGCAGCAATCGTAAGCCTAACAGTTTCCCCTGCCTTGCAAGGTGATTTCCATTGCACACTGCCACGCGGCTGCTAAAAACAAAGGAAACCAAACCAAAAGAGACACTTCTTTCAGAACAGAGTAATTGTAAGATTCCAGGACTGTCGGTTCTTATATTAAAGGCTTTTCACCCTGAGGGACTAATGCTCCCTCACTAATATGGCCTAGAACCGTACAATCAGTACAAAATGCTCCTGGTCTTTCTCTTCCCTTGCTTGTTTCAGGGACGTATGAAGCCGTTTTACAATTACCGATTCAGCACAGGAGATGAAAACAACTTAAAAAAGAAGCTAGAGGAATTGTCTAGTCTGTGATTAACTGGACACGCAACTAACCTCCAATACATTTCTCTGGATAAAGAGTAGTTTAGGCGCACAAAGTGAGAAGTCAGATTACATGTGCTTTGATTAAGGAAACTGCACACAGACTCTGCAACAGCAGACATTTGCTTTACAAACTTTCTGGACTCTCCTGAGACTTCCTAACAGAACATCTTTTATGGAGTCTAAAAACCGAACTCACATATTCCACTACTGTGACGGTAACTGCATATTCTATTGCTTCAGCTCATTCAAAAGGGAGGAGACTTTTAGAAATTCAGTATTTTAAAAGTTGCAATCATTAAGTGTATTCCCAGGTGTTTAGGGAGTGGAATCCACTGGTTGAGAATGAATTTAGGTAAACAGAAAGCCATACAGCCAAACAGAATATACCCCATTGTTTCAGTGCAAAAAATTTTACTGACCTCTTCATTCCTTGGGCTTAGAACCTAATAATAAGGCTTTGAATTTAAAAAGCACTTTTCATTTGTAGATCTCAAAGTGCTCTTTAAAGCTGGGGGGTGGGGGCGAGGGAGGGGGAGTTATTTTCCCTTGGTACTTTCTGAAAATCCTAACTCTAGACTCTTCTTCCTCTGACTTCCAACCAACTTGCCAGGGAGCCTCTGTATCCTGCACCCAATGGGAGATATGTTCTGTTGTCTGGCCCGGCAACATTGTATTTTTTGAAATGAATGTATTACTGCAAACGAAAGACCTCGAAATAAAATAGGCAGCATGTTGAATTCAATGAAATGATAATCATGCCAAAATACATGCCAACTCATGAAATCATGCATATCCCAGGACTGTAATTACTAATTTAGTGGTTAGGAAACTTACATGCAAGTCACTAGTGCAACTTGATGGGGAAATCTCAGCTTCAGTGAGACTTGAAAAACAGGGGATTAGAGCAAGGTTCCAAAGACATGAACTCCTAAAATAATATGAAGTGGATTTTTTAAATGCCTGATCCTAAAGTCCCAACTCAGACAAAGCACCAGAGGAAATTCATGAGTGTCGTCACTGAGTCAGAGCCACAGGACAAAGCCAATCAACATTTCCTCTCAACTTCTGTTCAGCTACACTTGGAATGTGCTACTCTGTGGCTTTACATACCTCTTTCCATGGCAGAGGTGTACCCAGACCTAATTTTTTTTGGCAGAGCCTGTGGTTGACATGGGTGGGCACAAGTCTTATGTCACAAATGAAACAGAGGCTAATAAAAACGTGGGATGAACTGCTTAAAATCTGACAGGGTGGGCCAGCTTTCAAAGTGGGCAGGCCATGGCTCGCCCAGGCCCACCTGTAGCTATGCCACTGACCATGGTAGGTTTATTTCCTTCATAAACTGGACCTACTCCTGGAACATCCACTGGCATCAATGGGAATTTCAGACAGTAAACAGAAAGTTGCCCAAAGAGTTCCTCTGTAGCACAGGGCATGGTTCACCTACCGGTGAATTCTCTGTATCTTAAAGTCCTTAAATCATGATTTAAGGAGGTAAATAAATCAGTCAAAGGTTGGTGACCTATTGCTGGAGTGGGTGGGTGAGGTTCTGAGGTCTGCATTTTGCAGGACGTCAGGCTAGATGATCGTACTGGTCCCTTCTGACCTTAAAGTCTATGAATCTATGAGTGGGACCAAATTTAGGCCCAGACTGTGCATGGACCTTGGACAAGAGAGCAAGGCATGGGAAGGCCCGGAAGGATGCAAGAAGCTTTCCCAGCATTTACCTCTCCAGTACATGGGCCAGGCACGATATCAGCCCTTGAGCTCTGCTGTGGAGAGAAAATGCTCTCTCCTATTGTCCCCAGGGGCAGAAAGGAGTTGAAGCAATATCAGAAGGTAGTGAAAATTCCTACAGATGATGTGATGGGTACCTTCCCATTGTATACTAGTCTGCCCCAAAATGCATCACTGTTCTCCTAGGCACAATCCTTGTCAGAGCTCCACTAGGAATAGTGTGGCTTTGCTTCATCCCAACATGGACCACTTCCTCTCACATAGCAATTTTGAGGACAGAGATGTGCTGCAGACACATCCTGCTCCTAAGGTCTTTGGAATTTTTACTACTGGCTCCTTCCCCCTTGTACGCACTATGGCCCGTGTGTTCAGAAAAGTTTTAGGTGCACAAATTCCCATTTGGTAGCTTTCCTGACACTTGTCAACTCTAGCCCAGGGTAGCATTTGGTCCATTGGGTTTGTACTTTTATGTGGCACAAGATAAAATCCATTAGAATGCTTACCTTATACCTGAGATGTGCTACCGCAAGGGTCCTTTCAACACACACCCTACTATCAGTTACTACTACTAACTGGAGAGTCACTAGAGGCACTGAGACAGTACTACGGCTCCGTGGTTTTCATCTCACCTTGTGCTGGGAGAGGCAGCTCTTTACACAATACTCACCCACCACTATTTGTAACTGTACTGGTGAGCTAGTAAACTGCACTGCAGACCGGAGATCTGACTCTCTAGCTAGGATTTTCTGTCCAAGATTCAGAAGGCAATATTCAACCATGCTCCAGTCAAGCCAGCGACACAGCTCCTACTGCCGTCAACAGCAGCCAGCTCCATGTTGGCCTAAGGCTGGGTCTATTCAGTGCTGAAAAATTTTCTGCACAGCCCTTCCGGAGACATTGAGAGCTTTCCAATGGGGCTGAGGGTTCAGTTTTCCCCTCAGATCTGAAAGGGGGGCAGAAGCACCACCCCTACATCTTGCTGGCAGACACATACTAGTTTGAAAACACTGATCAAAATGAATGTGTTTTCACTGATATTTCACGCTGTAATCTCAACAGGTCAATTTTGCGAAAGTGACTAGTGAGTCTGAGTACGTCAGTGTTTGGCTATCCAACTTCACATGCCATAAAGGGGCAGAGTTTCCAGGGGTGCCCTTATAAAGCGTCTCAAGTTGAGCGCCCAATTTATATTACTTTTGAAAAACTTGGGCCTGGTCACTGTCATAATAGTTAACAAATATAAGGATAAACAGAGTATGTTAGTGGGGAAAGTGACTCGCCGTCAGGATGTCTGATCACTCTAAAGGGAAATGTTACCTCCCTCATTTCCTCAATAATTATTCCCTTACATAGCATAATCCATAAGCTTTTGGCTGCTCCCAAAGTGCCCTGACTCAAGCTGAGGAGCAACTCCTGGAAAGGTTTCCCTGTCCAACAGCGTGATTTATTACCTGAATATTAACAAGGAACATCCCATTTCTCACTAAGAGAAGTCTGTTGGTTGGTGACCCAAATTCACTAAATTCCTAGACCCCTTACCATCTAGTGGAAATACACAAAACCACTTTGAAGTGAAGTTTGGCAACATTCAGGTTACATGAAATGTCACCACCAAACGGGAGAATGAATTTATTTTAGGAAGTGAGTAGAATCAGTGTCCTGAGTTTAATCTGAAGGACTCGAAAATTCTAGCCAGCCAGTTCATGGAGAAAACTGCAGCTGGCCTCATGGCAGCTACATCAGACCTTTGGAGCTGTCAAACAGCCAGGGGTAGGATGCTCTAATTTATTCTGAGGCCTAATCTGACCCACAGTCTGCCCAGGATGAGAGACAACTTTTAGACAACCAGGTTAATAGAAAGACACACTAAAACCACACACACACACAAATGAGGCATTACTTTTTCAGACACCCAGTTAATGTCTTTTTACATAGCTAGACTGTATTAGAAATCTAAATCGCAAACAGAAAGCATATTTTGTGATTAGTGTACACAGCTTTTAGTCTACCTGTTTACATTTCTCTTCCAAGTTTCCTTCACCAGGCCCTGAGGAGGCTGTAGTTGATCTAGCTGGCAAATCCTCACCTACCCAACTATGCATGGTCTGGGTTCAACAAATAGGAAAGGTGATATTATTTAATAAGGAAGCATAAAGTTTTCAACAGCTAGCATCTAAATGCAATGTATATTCCAGCTTCTTGCATGAGACGCATCTTCAGTACAGGTTGCTTTCCTAATTTGGGATTAATAAGAAAACATATTAATATCTGAATCAACCAATGGGAAGATACTAATCAATGAGATCACTGGGGTTAAATCTAATTGGCCATAGACCTCTGGCTTTGCAGTACTGGTTAATTTTTCCAAATCCTTCTGTTATAACAACTTATAGCACTCACCTATGAAGATGTAAAGCACTGTACATGTTCAGACATTAACTAATTAAACCCCCCGGCCACCAGTCGTTAAGTGAGACTAATAGACAGAGATTTAGGTGACATTGTCAAGTTTGGTGTCAGTTTAGAAGTTGAGAATTCCTGACTTAGTCTTGTGATCAATGTGGATCAGGCTGTGGGAAAGGCTACCAGTTCCACATTCCCACTGCACATGACTGTTTTAGTCTTAATTTTGCCAGACAGGCTGCAATTGTGTGCGTGTTACTCTTTTCACCACCCCAACGTAAGACGAGTGTTTAGAGTTCCACCTTTAACGGCAGGAGATATATGGACACTGGAATCTGAGTCTATGGCCACAGATTTAAATAGTTTAATTGGTATGGAATTGTGCCATACCGGTGATCATGCAGAATCCACATGGGGTATTAGGATACAGCAGCTCTGCATTAGGCTGTTTGGACCTGCAGGTATGTTTAGATAAAGCCATGTTGGTAACAGCCCCACATCAAAGGGCTTGTCTCCAATGATGGCAGCAAAATCGCTGCCATCAAATTGATCTTCCCAATTGATTGAGTGGATCTGTTCAGTCGATTGGGAAGTCGATTCCTGAACACCACCCTGGCAACTGGAATAGCTGTAAGTCAAAGGGAGGTCCCTTCCTTGGACTCAGCGCAGAGGATGTGCCGGGCGTAGGGCAGTCGAACTGAGACACACAAGTTATTTTAAGTAATTTGCGTATGGCCATTCGACTGCTGCCGAAAACGGTGGGCAGTGCAGACCTGCCCAAAGAAGACTGCTGAATTAATGCCTCTCTCACTTCCAACAGCAATGGTTTGCAGGTCTTAAATGAACCTCACTTGCATGGGATTTTGAAGAGGTCATTTAGCATTACAAGTGTATTACGCAGAACACACCCCTTGGCCAAAATGAGCCACACTTCTTTCCCCAAGTATGCTGCCTCTTGGGCTCCAGAACTGCTCCAACACAGGGAGATTGGTGAAGAAGCCCAAAGAACCCAAGTGACACACTTCAGTTCACAGCCCATACACTTAAGTCTCTTGACCAGCTAGAAGCTGTGGATCTGACTGTAAACTATTCCCAAAGACTCCAATTACAGATTCTGCTTACACCTGCAATCTGCAGAGTAAAAACTAGTTTTAACATGAATTTACATATACTCGGATATAAATATAAACAGAGACCATGTCCCGATTATAGCGACTGTTGATATACACAGATACACATCATATACTTGTATGTGTGTGTGAATATTCATGATTAGCTGTGTTCATACACACACATACAAACATGATACCTGCTCATACATTATGTTAAGCAACTTCTTCCTGTCTCAGCGAGTAGTCACTCACTAAACTAGCTCTAAATTGCAAAATACTTTATTGTAATACCACCATGCAAAACTACTTTCAAGTCATAGGAGCTCAAAGCACCATAAAAATCCACAATGGGTCATTTTAAGGAAATGAATTACCCTAGAGGGTAAATATTCATGAGGCCATGAATATTAGAAAATCTGTTTCTTACAGAGCATACCCTAAATATATTTGGACTCACTCAGCAATCCTGCCTCAAAGTCTAAAAAAACAGAAAAGGAACCATGACAAACCACATTGAGAACTTTATGGTCTAAAACCATGAAAGGAAACTAAGGAAACAAACGTCAATTTTGAGATTTTTTTTTTTATTATATAGATTTTCTCCCTCAGTTACTCTTTAGCATTGGGGTAATGTTGAAATCACTGAAAATGGTAAACCTCCACACTGCGTACTTGACTTCTTTACGAATATCCCTTCATTAACAGGTGGGTCTCAGCAGTACAATCACAGAACTGTTTTAGTCCCAATCCAGCCTTGATGGAATCCCAACACCCGAATCTCGACTGCTGCGCTCTTTGTACAGCTAGAGTCCCACATGGACGGGGGCGACTAGGAACATTACCAACCAGCACTCTCTGGTCACTTACACCGCGTGTGCATTTTACACTGATGTAAATGTCTACACAAGGTGCAGGGCAGTTAAGAATCAGGCCCACAAACTGAGTGAAAGCTCAAAAAAACCCAGGTCTTAGTCTGTTCTGGAAAAGTGCAGAAGTCCATGCAGGTTGAAGGAGCTCAACACCTGCCAAAATGGACTCCATACAATAACTCGTTCTAATAATCCATAGCACTAACGCTCAATCCTAAATTCTAATTAGTTCAGGACCTGCAAAAGGGAATGCAGAGCCCCCAAATAACTTAGGGAGAAAATACTGGTGCATAAATTGCCTCTCCTTGCTGTGTGTATACATCCCGTATTTGCACACACGTACATGGACACACACAGGAACTGCCCAAATCGTGCAGGTGCAACATCAATACCCAGAGGAGGACATGTGATGCCAGTACAACAGTGATCTTATTTGTTTAGCACCAACAAAGCGCATCTGGGACAGCTTCTTGGAAATCCTATTTGAGCCTTCAGAGCAGCATTAGGAAGCCATTTGTGACTGAAAGATCCTTTTCGCTCAGGAACCCAGCCCTTCTGCAATCTCCAGAAAAGCGAGGAGGTTCTGTTAAACTAAAAGGAATGTCTGGCCATTCTGCAACAGCCCCACCAATATTCTCTATCCTCTTGCTACTTCAAAACACCAGTAGCTGTTGCTCAGTAACACGCTCAATGTGGATGTCACAATTACAGTTCATAAAAGCCTCCAGAGACTCCTTTTCAGGAGAGCTTTTAATTGAGTTACAGCAGTGCCCTGTGCAGGCTTGGCACCAGACACACCGCACTTCAGTGGGTGTTTGCCAATCCATTGAGAGCAGCCCTGGGGAAGTTCCAGGAGGGATTTTGCAGCTTTCGTCCGGTAGCATCGCTACGAAAAGCCCCCTTTGCATTTTCTTTGCAAAGTTTGTCCTTCTGGCCATTGCATGATCCTGGTATAGCCTACTTCCCTTTTAAGGACAGCATTACAGTAACGTCTGTGTTTTAACCAACTCTTTACTTCAGGTTTCAGCACCAATCCCTTCTTTCAAGGTGACAATTCCAGTATCTCTTAATATATTGCTTCCTGCACCATTAGCACTATTTTTAAACAGCTTTATGGATGCTCTGTGTGCAATTCCTTGAGAATTTGCTGTTCTGATAGCTTTCTTCCAGATTTATCCTTTTCTCTTGGTATAACTTTAAAACAGTTTCCTCTTGTTGCAAGGGCCTTCCCCTTGTTCTCAAAATCTTTTCATAAAATGTACCCATGTTAGATGAGAGACCTGTATTCTCTCTCTCAGTCGTTCCAGTACCTAAAGAGAATCTTTAATGAGTTTCTGGATTTAATCCTTCTCAAAAACCATTCTGGACACTAACTTGTTTTACAAAGGAGGAGTCCTGTGGCACTTTTAAAAACTAACAAATTTATTTATCGCATGAATAAATCTGTTAGTCTTTAAAAGTGCCACAGGACTCCTTGTTTTGCTGACCTAGGCTAACACAGCCACCCTTTTGGAACCTGTCAACTTGTTTTAGTTCATATTGGCAGCGGTGGGTGAAGTCTACACCAGTGATGGACTTATGTTAAAAGAATTTATATAAGAGCTTGGTAAACCATCTACACGAGGTGAATTTCATCTTGAAATGAGTTGAAGTGATACTGTGCAATCTTTTGTGCTTTTCCACTCTGTGCAATGGCTCTATCATCTCAGTTGAGTTCCATTATCGTGGGGTCTCCCCATAAATTAGCTAGATTGTACCTGGGGGCCAATGCAGTTGCATGAATGTACTTGAGGAACTTTGGCCAAAGCTCAATTTAAAACTAAAGCGGTTGAAAAAGTAATGTTCCAAGTTCTCAGACAGACAAGTAGAGGATGGAATGGTACTGTGTGACACAAAGGTTGTCACGCAACATTCAGTAATTCCCGGATTGTACAATAAACCACCTCGACAATTACATTTCGTTGGCAGAAATACTCCGGGGACATGTCAGGCAATAGGGAGATTTTCTTCTTTCCTTTGAAAGCAATGGACCGTATCATGGTCAATGTTCCCTCTAAGGTTTGGCGGCTTGTGTGCAAAATTTTCAAGCCATGTGCAAAACTTTTTCTGAATAAAATTTTTGTGTAAACTCACACGACAGAAATTATAGGCATTAATTGAAGTTAAAGTAATTGTAAACAGAATTAATTAATTGTGTTTAATTGAATTTGGATGAATTTTGAATTGAAATTTAATTTTTAGAAAGGTTTTTATTTAAAATTAATTTTTTAAAAGTTTTTTTTTAAAAAGGAAGGAAAAAAGAAGGAAGGAAGGAAGAGAGAAAAAGAGAGAAGGAAGAGAGAGAGAAAAAGGAAGGAAGAGAAAAAGAAAGAGAGAAGGAAAGAAGGATGGGAAAGAAGAGAAAGAAAGAAAAAGGAAGACAAAAGGAAAAAGGAGAAAGGAAGAGAAAGAGAGGAAGAAAGAAAAAAGAAGGAAGGCAAAGAAGAGAAAGAAGGAAAGAAAAAGGAAAGCAAAGGAGAGAAAGAAGGAAAGAAAAAGGAAGGGAGAAAGAAAAAAGAGAAGGAAGGAAGAGAAAGGGAGAGGAAGAAGGAAGGAAGAGAAAGGGAAAGAAGGAAGAAAAAGAAGAAAGAGGAAGGAAAGAAGAGAAGGAAGAGAAAGGAAGCAAAGAAAGAGAGAAAGAAGGAAAGAAAAAGGAAAGAAAAAGGAAGGGAGAAAGAAAAAAGAGAGAAGGAAGGAAGAGAAAGGGAGAGAAAGAAAGAAAAAAGAAGGAAGAGAAAGAAGAAAGAGGAAGGAAAGAAGAGAAAGAAAAAAAGGAAAGAAAAAGGAAGACAAATAAGGAAAAGAGAAAGAAAGAAAGAAAGAAAGAAAGAAAGAAAGAAAGAAAGAAAGAAAGAAAGAAAGAAGCCAAGGCCGCTGGCGGGGGAGGACCCTACCACGGCCCTGGGAAGCCGCCGGTGGGGCGGAGCTGACCCCAGCCCCGGAGGCTGATCCCGGCCCCGTGCTGGGAGGCCGAGGCCGTGGATTAGCCCAGCCCCGGCCGGGAAGTCGAGGCGGTCGGCGGGTGGGAGCCTGGGACCCGCCGCGGCTGCAGCCACCCCCCTGCCCTGGCCACGTGGGGCAGGCAGGCAGGCCTGCGCTCCAGACCCTAGCCTGAGCCTGCCTGTCCCACCCTGGGGGCGGGGAGGGCCAGCCCAGAGGCCGGGCGCAGGCCAGGTGTGCCGCCGCAGAGCCGCTGCCCCGGGGGTTGGAAGGAGCAGCGGGGGCTGCCGGGCTGTGTGGGGGTCCCTCACTGCTGCGCGGGGGGTGCAATGGCCGCTGCGCGGCCGCGCACCCGCGCAGCTTAGAGGGAACACTGATCATGGTCCAGCTGAAGTTACTGGGTGTCTTCTCACTGTCCTCAAGGGGATCAGGATTTTACCTACCAGCAGGACAGTAGACAGAGTGTCACAAAGAGCACTGGCCTGTCACCTTGGGAGACATGGTTCCTGCTCAACCTGCACAAAAACTTGTTTTAAATGCTAAGGTCAATCTGGTTTTGCATACCTTGGCATTGTTCTTCATGGTGTGGGACAACCCCACATTCTGAAGTGAGCACCTCTGAAGTGAGCCTCCGTCCCACGCGAGCCTTGAGTACAGGGTTTCTTTACACGTAAAACTGATGAGTTATAAATCTGGGGTCCAAACACTTATTTGGATCAATGGAGTTACAGCACAGTTGGATTTAGCCCAGGAAATTACAGAAAATTAACTTCATTGTACTTCGAATATTTTCCCATATAGGACCTCATCCAAATTCAAAGGGAGTTTTGCTTAAGTAAGGACTGCATACTAACTCCCTTGGAAATATCAGTAATTATATGCTAATTTATGTTAATATATTGATAACAGCAATTTACCCACATCACCACTATCCACATTGCTATTTTGTATCACTTTTTCTGAATGGTACCGACAATAATATCCAGCTCTTCAACAGAACTGTCATAAGTAGCTCTCAAAGCACTTTACAAAGGAGTGCAGAATCATTATACCCATTATTCAGAGGAGGAAACTGAGGGACAGAAAGGTGAATGACTTGCCCACGGTGAGCAGCAGAGATCGCAAAAGAATTCAGGACGTCTGAGTCCCAGTCCAGGACTCCACCTACAAGGTCACATTGCTTCTGAATACAGTGGAAACTCAGAGCTACAAACCCCTCAGGGATGAAGGGTGTTCCTCACTCTGACTAGAACGTCAGGGTTGTTCTTTCAAAAGTTTACAATCGAACATTAACACAGCTTGGAAACTTTACTAGGCAGAAGAAAAATGCTGCCTTGAACCATCTTGACTTAAATGAAACAAGCACAGAAACAGGTTCCTTGCCTTGTCAATTTTTGTAAACATTCCCTTTATTTTATTTTTTAAGTCATTTACGTTTAACCTAGCACAGAACTGCATTTTTGTGTGTCTCTCTCTCTGCTGCTGCCTGATTGCATATTTTCAGTTCCAAATGAGATGCGTGATTGATTGATCAATCCGTTAACTCTGGCATTCGTAACTCAGAATTCTGTCACCAAAGCAATAAATTGTGCTTGACACTGACAGGAATTTATGTGCTTATAACCATATTTTGCCCTCAGTTACCCAAGCACAATTCCATTGAACTGAGGACAAAATCCGATCCATGCTCCACAAAGCCTGCTTTACATAATGGAGCTGTGATGCAGTGGATAGTTTTTGTTCGGCATGGAATAAATTGCCTTTTACCCCTTTCTTGTAAGATTTCCAGAAAGTCTGCCCTAGTCAAGTAAATACCCTCTAGTCTAGTGTTAACAGTCCTTACAACAAGGGAAAACATTTACCCCTTAGCACTCCGGATATCATTGTAGCGCACCCTGTTTTAAAAATTAAGCGTGGCAAGAGTTTTGATCATGCACAGTTTATTGCCACTGTCAATAGATTTTAGTTATGCACTGAACGTAAATTTAGTTCCTTTTCCCCAGAGGTGGAATCATGACATCTCGTAAGTACTAAGTGGTGTTCACTACACATTTTTTAAAAGTAGATCACAACTATTTAAAGTGACAGTGGGTCATAAATTTTGATCTAGATATTATCTGTACACAAGTACAAACTGCTTCTGGAGACGCATCAGAACGTTTGGCATACTGCTCTAAAAGGGAACCGTTTTCTCAGGAAGAACAAGCAGGGAAAAAAGGGAGGTGGTGTGTTGCCTTCTCTATCAAAGATGCATACACTTCCACTGAAGTCAAGATGGAAATAAGAAACAGACCTATTTGAAGTCTCTTGATTAATATAAAAGGGGTAAAAAAGCAAGGGTTATGTCATGGTGGTGGTCTACTATAGACCAGCAGTTCTCAACCGCTGTGTCGGGACACAAAAGTGTGTCACGAAGAGCTGGGAGGTGTGTCATGGAAAATTGGCAGCTCAGCTTGGAGCCAGCTTGGGGCTCCTGCTGCCCACTGCTCTCTGCTGTTTTCAACAGCCCACTCCTGTGGCCCAACACAGGCAGCAGCCAGGGCCAGAGGAGTAAAGGGACTTAGGGACTGCAACCCAGAGATCCTGGGCTGGGGTGGGGGCACCACCTGCCCCACAAAAATAAACCCAGCCCCATCGAGTCAGACCATCAGGGCACTGGAGAGAAAAGCGCTGACGATTCTGTATAAATCATTTGCTGCTACTAACCAGCGTCACATCCAGAGCCTGCAGTTCGCATGGTGTACCACCCAACATCAGTAGGTTATTATGTATACCATTTACATTATCTTCAAAGTGTCTGACGAAGTGGGATTTTCTTCCATGAAAGCTCGTGCGATACATAAATGTGTTAGTCTTTAAAAGTGCCACAGGACTCCTTGTTTGTTTTGATGATCAAGACTAACACAGCCACCTCTCTGGAACATTTATATTAAGTAATACATAAAGGTAACGATCCTGCTGACTAATGAAGGACTGGATTATATGGGCCTACAATATAATCTACAATAACAAAATAGCCTACAATAGCCTAAAAATAAAGCTTTTCAGCCAAGTGTAGCAGCCACACGTGGGTTTTAATAAAAACAGATTAAATAATGGCTCATCTGCCTCTAAGGCAGTGTGACAATTATTCGAGTACTGTTTAGTTAGAATAACTAGCATCTTACATAGATGGCCACAGTAAATGAAACTGTGATCAACGCATTCTCAGCACTTACTCTGAATATACACTGGCTGAATATTGTAACAATATTAGAATCTGACTGTCCTACGTATCCAAATTTTCATCTGCAACAGAAAGGCTCCTCCTTCAATTCTGCATGCAGCAATGATGACATCTATTGGTGGAAATATTTTTTTCAGCTGTGCAATCCCCAGAGATTTTGTGTTTTTATCTCAATGACTACCCTGGTTCCTTTTTATCTTGGTGGTTACACTGTAGAAACAAAGTTAATGTGAACTCTGAAAATGTTTTAATTAACATTAAGAAATAGACATGGGAAGAAAAACAAAAATAAAACCCCTTAACCCCACCCCTCCATATAGTTTTTGGTTGTCTTCATACCTAGTTTAATTGCTTTGAGGAGGGAAGCAGTCCCATTACAGAAACTTAATCATTCAAACCTACCTTTCTTACATCTGAGCTCTTTGGTTCTGTTGTCCAAGTTATGATTCTAGATACAGCAAGTCTGGTCTCACTGGAGCTCACGAAGTCTGTCGGGTCCATCTGTCTGGCCAGAGACTCAATGTACTTCAGGATTGCCACTTTTACCTATGAAATTTAAAAGGATACTGTCATCCTTTGTTTGTAAGATGATGGACACTTCTCAGAACGATCATGTGCTAAACATAGAACTTGCAAGTTCATTTCTACTCTATAGTGAGTCATAATGAAAAAGAAATATAATCGGATAATATTGCAGCATCTTACATGTATGTGACTAATAGACAGAGTACCCTTCTGAAAATCTGTTAGAAAGGTATACATAGCATTATGAAAAACACCTATAAAATTTAATAGGGACAAAACCATAGGGTTTTACAGAAATTATTCTAAAAGCCTACAGAATTTAACAGAGGATCCCATCTACAGATGTTTTTGAACGAGTCTATATAATTCTATGAACAGGATACAATTAAATTCTATAGGATGGCGCAAGACATCTATAGGAAAGTTATAATTTTCTTATAAATTATACAGGATTTTTTCCTCAGGACATGAGCTGGTAAACAGTAAAAATTATTTCTTCAGCTATTCCATAAAATGATTCTGCGTGACATACTGCAGGAACCCCGCACCTATACTGGCTGCTTGAGGGGCTGTAGCCTAGTATTCTCATGCATATGAAAACATTGTCCATTTGTGCAAAAACTTTGAACTCATGCCTTAGTGAAGATTTTTTTAATGCCCAAGGCTGGTTTTCCACTAGGTACTGAATTCCTATGTGACAATAGTGCTCTCCCTCTTTCATATGACACCTCATGTACCACTGCATGCATCTGGACAACAAAGATTGTACGACTCCTGGACATTCGAAATTCATTCACCCTTCAAGTAACCACTTTGCCTCAAACAACTCTATACAGACCCTACATAGCCCAAACATTTCTCTGGAGGAAAGCAGGAACTCAGATAACAAAACATAAACAAACAAGGAGTCCTGCGGCACTTTTAAAGACTAACAAATTTATTTATCGGATGAGCGTTCGTGGGAGAAAATCCCACTTCGTCAGGGGAACTGACAGAATGAGAGGAAATTAAGTGCACCTATAATGGTGTACCACCCATTCTGTAAGTTCCCCATCTTCAAAGCGTCTGATGAAGTGGGATTTTCTCCCACAAAAGCTCATGCGATAAATAAATCTGTTAGTCTTTAAAGTGCCACAGGACTCCTTGTTTGTTTGGCTGACCTAGACTAACACGGCTCCCCCCTTGGAACATGAAAATATACACCGAGTCTAACGTCTCCCCTCCTGATCATAGTTGCCCCCACCCCAGAGAGACCCATTTATGTCATGGTTGGAATTAACAAGCTCCATCTGCCAGGAAGAGAGGAAATCTGCATTCCTAGGAAAGCTCCCAGAACCTGCCGCTTTCCTACATTTTTGGAACCTTATTAGATTGATAGTGTCCCTAGATAAAAATTTTCAAGTATTTAAATGATTTAAGAGAATAGATCCCATTTTCCAAACAATTTCAGCATTTAGGAAGCCAAAGCACCATTGATTTCCTAGTGAGATTTTCAAGAACACCTTGATTTCAATGGGAATTAGGCACCAAGGCTCATTTGAAAAACTCCACTGTGTGCCTAAATACCTTTTAGAATCTGGATCTTCTTCACTTAGCCTAAGTCAGTTGTGAAAATAGAACCGAAGCACTTTTGAAAATTTTCCAAAGTTATTAGTACATGTAAAATATTGCAAAACATAAAAAATATGGCTGTTTATGTGTTTACAACTAGTCATTTTTCCTGTGATTATTAGGTACTCAAGTATGATGGAGTGTTTTAAAACACATCCTGAGATTTAAATGGACTATATTTATGTCTCAATGCAGAAGTTTTCATTGCTGACCTTGAGGTTTGGCGTCTGAGTCTGATCTACAATAAATCTCATCAAAATGTTAAACTGCTGATCAAATGGAAAAGAATCCCTGTTCAGAGAAAAAAAGATTTCAATTATTATTAAACACATTTAAACCTAGGGAAAAAATAACTAAAGAATCACAAAAGTAGCCTTTAAATATTAAAACAATATTCTGTGAATTTCATTTCTGTTTGACCAGCTACCAAGTGCATTGAACACAACAAAGGTCTATGCATTGAATAAATGATTCATTAATACTGGTGAAATTTGTCAAAGCGATATATTCACAAAATACTACTCAGCTTGCCCATGTACATCCTTCATGCTTTCTTGCCCCAATCTTCCCTTCCCCACTTCATGTTTCCTATCTATAGCAGATCGTGGCTTATCTTTTCCTGAGTTAGCTTCAATGTTCAATTCCTCTTTTCTTTCCCTCTCTCATCTCCTTCTCTTCAATGGATTTTTCAAGTCCTGGACAAATTAACCTTTCATGGCACCACCTGCACTGCAATGTGAAAATGTGGGACACGTGACGCGCTTGGATAGGTGGCATGGTAGTGAATTGATTGTGTATCATGGGAGCCAGGAACTTCCAAGTTCTTCTCCTGAGTTTGCTACTGACTTTCTGGATGTTCATGAACAAGTTTAAGATGCTCAGTGTTAAGGCATCATTCATTTTCTGAACAATACAAATGACTAGTTTTTACCACAAAGAAACAAAGCACATTAGATTTCAGTGTTCCTTCACTTTTAATGATCTAAAGGGCTAAGAGAAAAGTACATGTATTTCGTTTTATCATCACCCTTGTATTATAGCGCCTAGAAGCCCTACTCACAGACCAGGACTCCACTCTGGTAGGCACTGTACAGACACAGAACGTTTCTGTCCCTGGTTTTTAAATATATGGAGAAATGATTCTACTCTTTCGCATTAATGTAAATCAGAAATAACTCCACAGAAGTCAATGGAGTTAAGTAATATAAAATTAGTGCAGTACAGAGGAAAATCTGTCCTATTATTCTAACATAGTATCAGGGACTGGACTCTGCTTTGTTACACTGGTGTACATCCAGACTAAGGCCTGGTCTATATGCCATGCTGGGTCGACGGGAGATACATAAGCTATGTGCTGTAGAATGTGTATCTCTCATCGACTTACTTACCCACCCTTACTGCTGAGTCTTCACCCGGCTGCGCCGATGCGAAATACTCTCCATTTGACACAGCGTTACTCTATTCTGAGGAGCGGAGTTACTGCGTCGAACCGAGAGCACTTCCGGGATTGACTGAGCGGGTCTTCACTGGCTCCTCAATTGATCCTGCTGTGTCAATCCGTGGACACAGGGATTTCAGTATAGATAAGTTCACTATGAGGTTAGTCCAGATCAGTGGTTCTCAAACTTTTGCAGGTCGCAACACACTCGGTGGCACATCGCAACCCTACAGGACACACCAGCCCACCTGCCTCAGGCCAATTCCAGACATTTCCCTGGCTCTCCACGACACATTTACCACTGTGTGGAAACACAGTAATGTGCCCCGACACAGTGGTTGAGAATCGCTGGTCCAGACTGAAACAGGCAGAATCTGGGCCATCTCTTGAAACAAGTGTGGTGGTGTAGTGTTTCGGAAACGTCCATCCATAAAACAAACTAGGTGGTAGATTAAAGCATCCCTAGAATATTTGTCATTTGCACATTGTACCTTGTTACATCCAGAGCCTTCTGAACTTTCGCCTGCACAGATCCTAGCAAGTCTGCGCCCATTTTCTTAAGTAACTGCGTCAGAAGAACAAAGAGCCAATCCTGCAGGTCATCCTTATGGATGATGATGAAATCTACTAGGGTTTCTAGAAACATGCTGAAAACCTACAAAGAAATGCAAATTTCAAAAAAAGGGGAAAATTATTATTTTAATCAGAAATGATCACAAAGGAAGTCTGTGGTTTAAAATGAGTGTGTTACACACAGCTTTACGAATGGGTGTTCTCAGTGGACATGTTAACACTGGAAATCACCAACACTGGAACATCCAAGATGTACCATGTTAAAGTGTTACACTAAACAGATTAATGAAAAGGGAGCAATACACTTACTCTCTGTTGTGAGATCCACCGCAAAGCAGGCCATGCAACAAAACAAACCACTCGTTAGTACACACAGTGAATCAATGCTGGCTGCTCTGGTGCAGCTTTTCAATGGATTAATAGAGGTCTTATAAAAACTTTTACAAGGAATTTCTTCTTTATCATAGATTTTAAAATATCACATGTCTTAGAATCATAGAATAATAGGGTTGGAAGGGACCTCACGAGGTCATCTAGTCCAACCCCCTGCTAAAAAGCAGGACCACTCCCCCTAAATTATCCCAGCCAGGGTTTTGTCTAACCGGGCCTTAAAAATCTCCAAAGATGAAGATTCTACCACCTCCCTAGATAGCCCATTCCAATGCTTCACCACCCTCCTAGTGAGAAAGTTTTTCCTAATATCCAACCTTGACCTCCCCAGCTGTAATTTGAAACCATTGCTCCTTGTTCTGTCCTCTGTTACCCTCGAGAACAGCCTAGCTCCCTCCTCTTTGGAGCAACCCTTCAAGTAGTTGAAGGTTGCTATCAAATCTCCCTTCAGTCTTGAGCCAAATTAGTCTTCTCACTCATGCGAGTAGGGGCTTTAAAGCCAACAGGTATATTCATATGACTACGGGTAGTAGGATTAGGTGTTTTTGTTTGTTTTATATGTGTATATCTTTACGAAAGGCAAGATTTTTTTTCTATTCATTCCTTCCTCCAACCCCCACCATCACAATACCGAGACTGCGCAGTCCCACAAGCCCTTCCAAATACTAAATGCATTCAGCATGGATGAGCCCCTAATTAATAGCAAAGGGCCAAATTCTGATCTCAGCTGCACTGGTGTAAATCTGAAGTAATTCACCTGCTGTTAAATTTGTGTCATAACATAATGAAATCAAACTGCAATGAAGGTACAAAATCGATGAAGTTACCCAAGATTTTCATCTGTGTAACGGACAGCAGGATTTGGTCCAGCGTGCAATAGTCTCAAACTTTTCACAAATTGCAAATGTTGTTGCAAACATAAATAACCTCTGTAATCCCACCCTGGGCAGAATTTTAAGAACCAGAATGTTGAGATCTTTGCATGGGAACTGCAAGAAGAGATCAAACGAGGAGTTCACCTAATCCAGTCCCTGAGGGGGCCAGAACTAGATGCTTCAAAGGAAGGTCTGCAGAAAGCACACATGATATAACCTCTCCACACAAGACGTTTCTGCCTCACCCTCATCGGTTAGCATTGCCCCAAGCACTAGGGTTTCGTACCCTAATTATTTCTTTTAATCCTTTCTAACGTAACTGTGGATGTTCCCGTCAGGTACATAAATGTCTAACCAGGCCACAACCTATCCCAGGTCCCCAGTCTGGAGAGCTGTTCTGAGCTGTAGTAACTTTTTTAGGAAAAAAAAATGGAAGGGGGATGATTCACTCCTCTGTTCCCACACTCTCCTGCTTCAGCCTGCCTGGACAGAGTGCAACAGAGCCTGAGAAGAGAGTAAGTGTGTGTGAGTGTGTGTGCATGCATGCGCGCATGCATGTCCTACAAGGGACTTAAGAACCCCTTCCATTTAGAGAAGAATAGATCGGTAGATCTATGCAGAGATGCTCTCCGCCCACAGCTTGGAAGGATGGTATTTCAAAGATGGCAGAACGTTCATCTGATTAACATTGCTTTAAATGTTAAAAAAAAAAAAAAAAGCTTAAATGTCACCCACAGCATTTCCATACTGCTGCTGAGTACATATAATAAAGCTATGGCCATTTGGGGCTTCATAGATGTCACTGTGCTACTTATTATGGCCAAGCATGGGGGCATAAATAAAATCCAGATCCTTCTTCTCCAAGGACTGTATTCTGCAATGTGATAAGTGCCTTGAAAGGGACTGGATATCCAACTCCCAGCAACTAGCAGGATTGATCCCCCCAAAGTACAGAATTAATCTAGGGTCTTTAACGTACACATGATAAGTTCTGATTCCATCCAGTAGAGATCACAGGTACAAATACATTACCTAGATCATGACAACATAACTGTACACATTGTAATGTAAGCGAGTAAGCCAAAAAAATGCCTTACCTTGCTGTGAGGATCAGCGAACATGCGTGTAAAGATCTCACACAGCCGTTTTAATTCAACTCGGCTAAAACACATAAAAAAATATTATATTAAAGCTATTTTTTTTATTTATAACAGAGTAGAATAGAACTGCCTTTAACAGTGAAAAGGATTGAGACCTGGTCCTTTAAATTAGGGCTGATTGACCTAACGTAGGTTGCCATATGGCTGCCCAAGGAATTACATTCCTTACACTTGTCTACACTTTGCTCTTTGTATCCGCAATGCGCATCCTTACCAGTATCAATCGTACTGTCGGTATGGGGCATTGTGGGATGGCTCCTGAAAGCTAGTAACACTCAACACAAGCAAACAGAGGCAATAACGACAATGTAGACTGAGTTCTCTGTAGGCAGACTTCTCCATGGATCCCTGCTTTGGTGCAGCCAGTTACATAACATTTTTAGTTCCAAACTCCATCTCAAATGTGTCAAAGAATATTGCCTGAATCCTAAGGTCCTTACTCAGGCAAAACTGCCAGTGGAACCAATGAGAGGTTTGCCTGATTAAAGATAAAGTAAAATAGATGAAGGATCTCAAAATAAGCTGTTACTTTTTAACAATGCTTTATTGTCCTCCCTAACCAGAGGGAGCAGGTGAATGCAGAATTTATCTTCAGAACTCCAGTTCAGGTCAGTACTATAGTCTGCCTTTCTCCAAAAACTCAAATTTCTTCCGGATAAAACCAAAACAACCCACAAAAAGTAGGCTAGGGTACACTAGTACTCTATAACAACTGTGACATATATTTACTTATAAATATTAGGAGACAGAATACAGTTATTTGAGGGAAGCTAAGCATAAAAAACTGAACCAGATTTTCAAAGAGCATAAGACAAAGAGGGCGGTCTCCTGAAAAGAAAGAGCTGGATGCAGAGGAAAGCAGTTCTTGTAACTGCCACAGCGAGCTGCCAGATTAACTCTGTGTGGAGACTGCAGTGTTTCCAGAGAAACAAGAGAAGAACTCCGAGTGATTGCTCTACAGCTCTCGCCTGACCCGATGGACATTGCAGCTCCCTCTCAATGAACTCCTTTTTATAGCCCTAATTGATCTCCAGACAAGGGATACATAGAGATGGCTATTCTGAACTTCCCTGTATTTAATGCACACAGACCTACGGTAACAATATGGGTGACAAACTAAAACAAACAGCTCAACATTTTCTGAAGGGACGTGCTGGCCCCGGCTATATCTAGTAGCCCATAATAAGAATGAGTTTGCAAAAGAAAGGCTTGAGGAAACTTTAAGAATCAGTGAGTACGGGCAAGTATAATGAAACTCTGGTATCCCCTTAGATGCCACAGCTTTTCCACACATGTAGTGCCCCTGAACCTAACACAAGATCAGACTCTATTCAGCACAGAGTACTGAAAAAGGAGCCTTAACCAGTAAGTCCAGAAGAGTAAAATATCCGCTTCCTTATTAAACTTACTACATAAATTAAGATGCCATTGCAAACCACCACACTGTTTAACCTGAACATTTCTGTCCTTTACTATAACTTGGCTACTTGCACCCTGGGCTACTTGCCCTAGTAATGCCAGGTGAACACTTAGGACTAGTTGCCCAGATTATTCACGCAGAAAACACCTTAGCCATCTCAGGCCTTGTCCATACTACCTTGTAGATGATAAAATCACAAATTAAGAGGAAATAGAAACATCAGGAGAACTTAATAGGTGAAGCACATTTTAAAACCCTTATGAAGTGGCCAAGTTAAAAAGGATTTTCACAGACCATGACAAAAAATTCTACATCTTGCCATGTCAATTTCCTAGCCCCGCTTACTGAGGTGCAAGAGGTGTTCTAATAAACAGTTTGAAAAAGCTTTTTAAACGGCCGAAGTGTATTTTTCCACCCTCTCTGTCATCAGTCAGAACAGAACCCTGTTCTCAAACATTTTTTCCTCAACCTGACATTCAGAACGGCAACAACAAAACTTATAAGCAACGCAGAAGAGCCCCTTAAATGAAACACTTCCTCTAATTAAGGCTGCATAACTGCTACCCAGACATTTCTAAAAGCACTTATAACACTTGTTTATAATATTCCAAACAACATTTTCAAAATATCTCAGATGTATTCGTATATAAATAAATGAACAATACAACACTTGTTTATAATACTCCAAAGAATTTTTTTATTCTACTTTTAGCATGAGCATCACGCTTCCTTTCACTATATGTAGCGAGCGTTTGCGTCATAGAAAAGCTGCTAAACTGAGATTGGGAGTTTGTGACCTAATGCATTATACTTGAGGCATGCACTTAAATTTCCTGAAACATGAGTCGCATGAGAAAACGGTGGCACACTCTGGCTGTGTCAGCATTACCATTTTGGCAGGAAATCTCTCACCATTGCACAGCCCCAGGTGGCAGGAGCGGGATGCTCAAGTAGATGGGGATGAGCTGAAAGAAGGTCTAAACGCTCACTGATAAATGAGCTTGTGTCCTGTCTACACTATTGTTCCCACATTGCTAACCCTAGGGGAGTGGCGACGGTAAAAGTTTTCTTGAAAAAGACGAGTGCAGGCAAGGCCTCGAAGGGAACGGCTACACTGCAGTAGGAGTGTCTGCCAGCCTGGGGAGAAAGACTCACATTAGCTCTGCTCAAGCTAGTGGGCCGAAGATAACAGTATGGCTGTTGTGGGAGGGGTGACGGCTCAGGACTAGAGGGTCCGATGGGCTCGGGCTTGAGCTGACACCCTTAGACATCATCTCTCCCACGCCACCATTTTTACTGCACAAGCTTGAGAGCAGCTAGCGTGAGACTGCCCGTCAGGACTGCCCGGTGTGAGCATACCCGAGGCCTGACGGCAGGCGGTGTGTGTCAGCACAATATGAGAGGCAAAAAGAATGACTTCTGACTGCACCATAGCAACACAACACTGAGGACCACTATTACAAAGCTAGGAAGATCACCTCAGCGTCCTCTGGCTCTTCAATAAATTCTGAAGGCCTATGAGCCCTTCTTTCCTCTCAGACCAGTTGGAACTGGCACAGTGGTTTAGGACCTCAGCCACATCTTCAGTCTGTCGTAGGTAGTGTGGGATGCCTCCATTTCTAGAGCCGTAGGAGCGCTCGGAACAGGCACTCGATGCATCGCTGTTAGCATCATCATCAGAATACATCCCATATGGTTCATATCTTCTTCTCACTGGCTTCTTCTGCAGGAGGAAAAACCCAGAGTTAGTGAACTGTCTAGCGTTACTTTAACACAGAGGAAAAGATGCTCTGCCTAGACTGCCAGGGAAGGTGGCATGAAGCTATTGTTATAGTGGAACAAAGGTGGTGCAGTGTTACCCAGCCTTGGCCTCTTTACCTTACTCACTTCAGCAAGAAGAGTCCCACTGCTTTTTGAAGGGAGTACACAAGTGACTGAGGAGCCAGTAAAACACAATACATGATCCAACAGGAACGTCAGCCAAAGGCTGATGAAACGATGTGTTGCTTTTATTGAAAACAGTGGACATTTTCATGGTTACAGATTAATTGACAACACAGCTAACAGCTTTTACTTCAAATGAATTCATTAAACATGATGATGATTCTGCAAATAAACATTCCGACGGAAAAACAACAAGAGAGAGAGAAGGAGGGAAGAGCTAACGGACCATTTCTGCTCTGCCATACACTGGTGTGAATCCACAGTAATTTCACTGCAGTCCATGAAGCTATTCCAGATTTATACAGTAATTTCACTGCAGTCCATGAAGCTATTCCAGATTTATACAGCTTTACAAGAAAGCACAATTTTGGACCCTTGGGCGTTGGCTTGGGCTAGGGTTTACAAAGGCACCTAGGGGAGTCAGAACCCCAAATTCCATTCATTTGAATGGCTTCGGGGTGCTTCGTTCCCTTACGTACCTTACAAAATTCCAGCCTTAACACTTAGCAAGAAATATCAGGATCATTTTGACAAGGTGCCGAATTTGCCCTATGGAATAAAGTTTAAACACTAGGAAACCGTAAGAGGATATGAATGACCATAAAACATAACAGAAAAGGTCACCTATATTCTTAGATGATTGCTACGGAATTCCTTTCTCAGAGCCCAATCCTGCAGTTCTTGTATTTGCAAAGCCAATGAGAGTCTTGCTTTCTTTAGGATAAGAGCCCAATCCTTCCATTTCTTGTATTTGCTGTCATTAGGACTAGAGGGATGGGCCATAATGATTCCGCTCGATTGCAGCATCGGGAGGGAGAGAAGAGGAGGGTTGCAATGGGGAAAAAAGGGTGGAAAGAAGAAATAAAAAGTCAAGAAAGCACTAGTACCTTGCTCCTGGAGTCTCCTAACAGCTGTAGGCAGGAAAATATTGAAGGGTGGGAAAAAGCATAGAGAATTATGTCAGAAGCTTATGTA
This sequence comes from Pelusios castaneus, assembly GCA_007922175.1. Classification (NCBI taxonomy): domain Eukaryota; kingdom Metazoa; phylum Chordata; order Testudines; family Pelomedusidae; genus Pelusios; species Pelusios castaneus. The sequence goes on from ML685777.1 coordinate 7,581,332, forward strand.
GGGATTGTTCTTGCAACAAAAAAGTACAGCAAATGCATCTTAGCAAATTAAAAACACCATTTAAGCAAAAGAAAAGAAAAATGGGAATATAATGTCTGCCTTTACTCGCCTACTGGTCCTCCTGTGCCACTCTCCTAATGCAAACACAGTTCCCATTACAAAGTTTACCAGCATAAAGAACACGGGACTGGGATTATATCTTTTCCTAATGGCTGCTAACAGCTCTGTGTTTTACCTCGCAGGAAAACCGCTCTAACTAAATATCACTTTTTGAAACTCTCATTTGTCTGTTAAGAAAGACAACAGATTAGAGAGTCCTGAACAGAGAATCTAATGCCAGGGAATGACTAGATACCACTAAAACCCCATTTAACCCAGGGGAGGACAAAACCGGCTCACAGCTAGGCGCCAGCAATTTTACTTTTGGTCGCCAGAGGGCGTGCCTCCATTAAATTTCTGCAGTGGAGCTAGGCAATAGGTTACTAAAACTAGTTGCCCTGGTGACCAGAAACGATTTATCAAGGCCTGATTTAACCAAACTCTAATTAACCAACATCTCTTTTTAGTCACTGGATCTGTACAAATAATCTTGAAGCACAGCTTCTTTAAAGCCAACTGGCCAGCTTCCTTGTATCTGCAAGCCCATTTACCCGGAGGTTTCAGATGTGTGAGGTTGTTAGATTAATTATAGATTATAGTGATTCAAAATATAGCCAGTTGGATAGACAGTCTGCCTCCCTAGGGCAATTTCTGCTTGCTCAGACATGAGCACAGGAATTAGTGGAAGCTGCGCACGCGTATTACAGGTCAGAACTTGACCCACACAGTGTTTTGTTCAAATTTGACGACTGGGATAAAGCCATCTTTGGAGAAGTTCCTCTCAGTCCCTAACAGAATAAAAAGAATACTTCTCTATTCAAGGGTGTTGGATAGAAGCCTGCATTGCACTGCGCTCCCATAAGGAAGCCAGAACTGGCTCCGTAAAGTGCCTGCTGGGAAAGGATTGTCTAAAGGAGCTTATGAGAGAGAAAAGCAGAATGGGGAGGCTGGGAAGGAGGGGAATTACAGGATGAAGTTGGGTCCCTTGCAGCAAAAGGAGTTGAGTGGCTGATCAGACTAGACTTTAAAGTCACAGTTTCTGAAAAGAGACTATTATACTGACGCTTTTCAAACCCAAGAAGCCTCAAAGTGGTAATAGTGTAAGACGATCTACAGGGATTGCCCTTCAAACTTTCCAGGATTGGCAGAGGGGCATTTCCAGCACATGATGGCATAAATCACATTGGTGGATGAGCAGGTGAATGAGCCCGTGATGGAGTAGGTGGCTTGATTAGGCCCTGTGATGGTGTCATCAGTGTAGATATGAGGGCAAAGTTGGCAGCGTGGTCTGTTGCAGGGCTGTGTTCCTGCTTTAGTGTTTCTGTTGTATGATCTGTAGTTGCTGGTAAGTATCCTTTTAAGGTTAGGGGGCTGTCTGAAAGCAAGGAGAGGAGGTCTGTCTCCTAAGGCTTGAGAGAGTGAGGGATCATCTTGTAAAATAGGCTGTAGATCTTTGATGATGAAAAACAACAACAGAACGCCACCTCCTACAACCCCCAAGCCAGACCCCTTCAACACATCATCAAAGATCTACAGCCTATTTTACAAGATGATCATTCACCTGCTCATCCACCAATGTGATTTATGCCATCATGTGCCGGAAATGCCCCTCTGCCTTATATATTGGACAGACAGGACAGTCTCTGCGCCAAATAAATGGACACAAACCTGACATCAGAAATTGCAACACTGCAAAACCTGTAGGGGAACACTTCAATCTCCCTGCTCACTCCCTTGACGAATTGCTAATAGCTGTGTTGAAACAGATGAATAACAAATCACAGCTTCAAAGAGAAACTGCAGAACTCGAACTTATATGCAAATTTGACTCAGTTGTCTTGGGGTTAAACAGGGACTATGGATTTTTCTCTCATTACAACAAGTGATTTGACCTCACCCTCCTCTATGTGCTGTTCCCCAGTGTTTGAATCCTAACACCTATTTTGATTTGCTGTTACAGCCTGATCTGATCCTATGTTACACACTCCCCTGCATTTAATTTCCTCCCATTCTGTAACTTTCCCATCTTCAAAGCGTCTGACGAAGTGGGATTTTCTCCCACGAAAGCTCATGCGATAAATAAATCTGTTCGTCTTTAAAAGTGCCACAGGACTCTGTTGTCTTTCTACAATAGACTAACACGGCTACCCCTTTGGACAGAACTCTGTTGTCTTTCTACAATAGACTAACACGGCTACCCCTTTGGAATTAAACAAACACAGTCATTTAGACCACTGAAAGTAATGGCACAGCTGATATTTCAACATCTTGTTTCTACATGCTACTGAATTCATTCTTTAATAAAAGTATCCCAAAAGAAGGATCTTTCAACTGATCAGCAACTCTCAAATTGTAGTCTGTAGAAAGGCTGTTAGTGGTCTGTGATGTTATGTATTTATATAGAGTTTTTATGTAATAACAAATGGGAAGGGAAAAGGTCTGAGCAATGTTGAATGACAAGGAAGGGAGCCTGCACAATTGCAAATGGGGAAAGAGATGTCCATGAGACACTCTTTGTATAGGGATGTGGTTCATGGTATGGAAAGCTTTGAGAATCCTGCACCAGATACTTCAAATCCTTCCATCACCCCTCCAGCTCAGGTCTCTGGAATTACCCTGTATAACACATAGGATACAGTTGTCCCCAGGTTACCCTGCATAGTGATTGCCACTCTTATTCCGAATTCTGTCAGAAAAACAAAACAAAACAGAAAACTGTATGGGAGAAAATCAGGCAAATGTGTCAAAAGGTTAATACATGCTTTCTGGCTGAACAGCAGAAATTCGCTGGATTCTGGGGGAACCTTCACTGGAACAAGAATCAAGAATGCCAGGGCATTTAGCTAATGCTTGCAAAGAGAAGTAACAACAGGATATGGGAAATCAAGGGAGCTGGGGATATAAACTACAAAACAAATTGCCTTTGCTTCTAGGGCACATTAAATAAACACATTACGTTTCACAGCATAACTAATACTGACCTAGAGATAAATCAAGCTCTTGGCTCTTCAGAGAGCTCAGCCAAGTGCCAGAAACACTGGACAGAGATATTGGTGCAAAGCACAGTGGCTCCCAACACACTGCCATGGGATCTCATGTCTACACTGCAGGAAGGATCTCATTTTTTATTTTTAAGAGCTTTGTTCAAAAGATCCCCATGCAATTTCCTGAGTAGGGCTTAGTTAGGACCTCATCCTTCCTGGTGCTGAACATCCTCAGTTCTCTTGAGGTGCTTGGCACCTCTCAGGATACCCTCTTCAAAAATCACACGACAAACAAAAACCTGATTGAACCTATTCAACACTAACGACACTACAGTATCTCCACCTGTTGGATAACCATGGCTGAGGTTTAAATCACTTCCAGAATGAGATGCAGGACTGGTGCCAACACATCCAAATGCAAACTACAATTATCGAACACCTGCACATCTAGAACAACGGCTATTAAAAAAGAAGAGAACATACGTACAGGGAACTTTAAGCCACTCTCTGGTGTCGGTAGCATTTTGTATTTTTTCCTCTTACCAATGCATCAGCCACGGCAGCCTCCAGATCGGTGCTCGTGCTTAGGACTCGCATGGCATTCCCAGAAGCAGGCATCCTGCCTGGCTGTCCGAGTCCAAACCGGTCTGCACAAAAGACAACATTGAAAGAGATTGTTAAGTGAATTCACATTCACTCTGAATCCTAATCAGGTGTCTGGCGAGGAACTCCCCAGCAAAAGGCTTCAGGAACCCTCAGTGCCATTTCATTGACTGGTATTTTATCCGTCACTGATACATTCTGCCACTATGGGTATTCCAGACAAAAATACAATAAAAAAACCTACGGTATTTAGGGTACCAGAGACTCAATGTCTGATTTTCATAGGCGTATTTTGCTGTTGCAATCGCTCTCTTTTAAAATTAACTCTTTCCTGCTTTTATTTTGGTTCCATGAGTCATACCTACATGACAGCTCTGTCTTATTGAGCTCAACTATCAACGTTCATTGACTTTTTATAAGGCAGACTGAGCCCTTCACTTCCATTACTCACAATTTCTATTAGGTGCTGATCTTGCAACACTCTCCTTTGAGCAGCTGCTATTCACAAGGCTCATCTGACTGAAATCAAAGCCTGGGGCTCTTACATTTTAGGACTCAAGACTTTACTAACCACTACATGAGTTTTTTCCCCTCGTGTGGGAAGAAGTTATAAAAAGGGGGAAACATTTATTATCTGATCTTCTCTGAAGTGGTTCCAATCTCATCTCTGTTGTTAAATGGCTTCTAGAGGAACTGGTTTAAATTTGCACAGGGATGAAATTTGGCCTCAATAGTGTATCATAAATCAACTTACAATTTCTTTCTTTTGCATGTAAATAAAAGGTCAGATCCTGAATCGGTTGGACAGGCTCCCAGTGATTTCAATAGGAACAACACTGTCCCCAACATGTGATTTACATCTAAAATATTGCTTGGCTTCCTTTATCATTTGCCAGGATTTTGCATATTGATGTTATACAGCAAAAAACCCAGCAAATGGTTTATTGTGGACGCATGGATTATTCTTCCTACTAGAATGCATACTGTCAGCCAAAGGCATATAGTCAGTATTCAAGGGAGGATCAGACACAGGAGCAGTGGACACCCTATCCTGGTCCCAATTCTGGCACCATACTGTTCATAAATACTTTCTACAGCAAAGGGAGCCTAAAATACAGGAAGTGTACCTCTGCCATAGGTCCACTTAAAAAACAAGGAAAGGCAGAGGCCACTCTGTGACCCTTTCAGTAACATGAGCTACTTGGGACTTTCTGGTGTCCGGAGTAAGGATCTGCATATTTATTCATGGGTGCGCCTGGACTCAGCACATTGATCATGCTCCTGGACAGAGTAATCCTTGCAGGGCATACGTTTGTATTGTCTTTGGGGAGAACGGGCATGCCAAATGCTCCCATTAAAGTCAATGGCAAATCTCCCACTAGCATGAATGGTGCAGGGTCAAGCTGCACGTATGTACGACCATCTATGGGGTATTTAAACAGCATTTGGGCCATAAACAATAAAAAACCAGTGGGCAAAAGGCAAGAGTGAGGGATCAAGTCAAAGATTTTTAACAGGTGTTTTCTTTTTAATATTTAAGTAAGGAAAAAAATCTGTCCATTAAAAAGCTTTGACCCAAAAAGAGCACTATCTTTCGCATGGGATACATCGGCTTAGTGCCCTTTCAAGCACCAAATGCAAAATGTTACATTCAGAAGCTTCTTCGAGTGTAAACATTTAATGGGGAAATAATTAAATATAAGAATATTATGCTGTCTTACACACCTCAACATTTACCTTTTAAATGCTACAGTAAAGAAACCTCTTGCAAATACCAATTATAGAGAAAAAAATCTTGTTAACAGTTATCGATAGACCTATACAGACATGTAATTGTCTCAAAGGGGAGAATGATTTGCATACTATTTGAATTAATCTCTTCAGGGCTCAAACCTGTAGTCTTTACTCAGGCAAAACGCCAGGTGGAATCAAATCTGACTTCTGTTTATAAAAGGCTGCAGGATTCGGCCAGGAATGGGAAAACAGGATTATAGGGTTGTTTTTAAAACATATTTTGTCGAGTGTTAAGCTGAAGACTTTATTGTTTCTGTATTTTATTTTTAGAAGTGGACGGATGGTACCTAGGAGTTTCTTACTATCTGTCAGAGATGCATTACCAGATCAAACATTTTAAATTTATAACAAGCACATTTTCTACAGAACACATTGCAAAGGGAAAAAAATAAATTTCTTTAAAACTACTGCCAAAAAGTAATCAAATCATGACTTTTAGAAGGAAAAAAAAAATTGTATGCGTTATTACTATCCCCTTTTTTAATGAACTCAGTTGCACAACCATTAAAAATACATGATTGAAATTTCATCCCCAGAGCAGAAAGATCGGGTCACTCCTTTAGTAGGAATGCAGAGGAGAGGACACTGAATTATATATGATGCAAACCAACTGTTGTTATGAAAGTGTACAGAAGACACGAGTGTTTTAATAAATGCAGATGGATAACAAAAAGGCAGAAGATGTTGAGGCAAACTGTATCCTCCGTTATATCTGTGGAAACCTAACTGATTTAAATAGCATTGCTCAGGTGTTACTAAGAGCAGAATTCGGTCTCTTGGTATCATCACATAGCATTTTGAGTGCCACTGGTGTGCAAGTTAATTTAGTGTTGCATTAGAAAAGGGAAGACAGTTTCTCATTTTAATGAGCAACAGAATGACAAAATAATTCAGTAGTAAACTGGTTTAAATTACCCAGAATAAACACAAACAAAAGAGAGCTGTTTTTAAACAAATCAGAATAAGTACAATGTGGCATGCTGGCAAATATCTTGCTCCAAGGATATTGCTGGAATCTCTGAGATACAGATTGAAGGTCAATGAAAAATCTAACACATTCTGCCCCAATTCCCTGACATTCTGTTCCTGCAGCAAGTCCAGTAATGACATACGGCATGTGTCAAAGGCGTCTACATAAGCTTTTACATCTCTAGTTTTGGGCAGTGCCGGGGAAATGTCTGCCTGCTGGCACAATTCGGAGCAGACCCTGCATCATTACACTGGGAAAAAATAGCTAGAGCACAATCTGCTCCGGACATGCATTTTGCTGCCTGTATGTGAGCCAGCTCTGCATTGGCTAAAAAGAGATCCTTAACAATCAGGGTATTCTGCAAGGGCCATCAATGACGCTGCCAAAGCAGGACAGAGGCCAGTGTTTTCAAGCTGTGTACAGCTTTGTAACATGAAGTAAGCTTAAACCACCAATCCTGCAGTCCTTGAGCATGTTAGCTCCCTTTATTTCAATGGGAATCATACCTGTTTAAGAGCTACAAGAGTGTGTCCATAATGACCTCAATTTCAGACCAATTTTTTTCAATTACACTAAAGAACTCTAGTGAGACTGAAAGACTAGTAAAATGTCTTACCTATAATTTAGAACAGTGTGTCAGAAACCTCTTCCAAGAGGTAGCTTAACTTCAGCGGGACTTCTTATGTGAGTAAAATACACAGGATTTAAAAGTCTATGTCACTTGGTTCCATGGCATTTAGGGGGTTGTTTGCTATTTGGGAGCTCTGTAAATAATGGCTGAGGCTTTCAACGTTGAGTAAAGGTGAGTAGTTGAGTTGGGCACTCAATTCCTAAGAAAATTCAGTGGAATTAGGGAGCATAATTCATTTAGGCTCCTTTGCAAACTACAGCTTTAGTTCATTTTTAAAAAGGGAAGTCAGGTATACTTGTGACCTAATTTTATCATTTATAGGGAGGCAAAATTCCTTTGGGCATTAATCTTCTCAAGGACAAACATGTTTACTGTGCTGTGTTTGATAATCCTTAGTGCAAATTTTCAGGAGTTAAAAATGTTGCATATTTCCTATGTGGAAGAGGAACATGTTCTCTAGACCTTGACCTTCATTACCCTGAAATTTAATGTTTTAGTTATTTCAATTATTCCATGAAATCCATCAAATTTGAATTGTTGCCTATAAAATTCTAATTGGCAAAGTCAATTGAACTTATAATTATTTTTTATAGAATTGCTAGATAAAGAATCTATTCTGACACTTTGGGTTAAATAAATCATTTAATTGAACCCGACTGTAAGGTCAGGAGAATTTCAAACACCTGCCAAAATGGGGAACATTAAATAACTGAACATGTCATTAATGCCTTTACTCAGCTTTATGGAAAGGACAGTTTTGCAGCTATAATATTGGGCTAACCCCTACAATTTTCACTTAGTTTACTCAGTTCTTGGCAGCTAAACTCCCTCTGAGCCAAATCTTGACATCCTTATCCAGCTCTTCTGAAAGGAAAACTCTCACTGAAATCAACTGATTTCAAAGGCAGCTGCAGGTGCTCAATGTCTGAGGATTTGGCCCACACATTCAATGGGAATTTTGTTTGATTGCAATGTGAGTAAGAGTCTCAGGATTTATCCCATTAATATTTAGATTTTAATGGCCTGATCTAAAGCATAGTGATGTTAAAGAGAGTCTTGACTTGAATAAAGTTTGAACCAGCCCTTAAACATTTTATATTGAAAAACGATACATTTGCAATTTTCACTTAAAAAGCCAATCCCCGTGCTAATTTTGTGTTGCTCTTGTGCATCCGGAGCTGGATCCTGCAACAGTTCAGTGGTCTTAATGCCTGTTGACTGAGGGCTGGTCTTCACTGATGATGGCAAAATTGATGCCCTCAGACTGATCTTCCCAATCGACTGATCCAGTCTGTAAAGACCCGCTCAACCAATGGCTGAAGAGCATCCTGGTAAGCAGAGTGGCACTGAGTTGAAGGGAGGGCATTTCCCTTCAACATGGTGCACTGAAGATACCGAGTAAGTAGGCAGTTAAAGGGACATATGCTAGGTATTTTAAATACTTTACGTATCTCCCTTCGAGTGCCACCGAAATCCCACCACAGTGGAGACAAGCCTTGAGATGGGATTTGAGAATGCTCAGCAACATGCTAGATCTGCCCAGAAAGCGTTTGATCCCAACCACCTGCAACTCCCACTGACACAAACGGCACTTGTAAGCGCTCAGCATCACTCATGATCTATCCCTTGCTGTACAGCTGATCAATGTGCTGTGTGTGGAATTAAGAATATCCTGGATTGCCTTTTCTTTGTTTGTGCGCTGCTCATGATGTTTCTAAAGTACATAAAGAAAATTAAAAACATTCAATAAATTAAAATGAAAAAGCATGTTAAACACAAAGCCCACGGTGATGAAAAGCACATGCCAAGTGCTGGCTGATACGCATGACAGCAAACGTGAAAATGGTTGTAAAACAAGACTATATTGAGAAGCAGATTCATGCAGTTAGCACTTGTTCACCTGACTGCCCCACAGAATCAGCAGTGGAGAGAGCGCTAGTGGACCTGGAATGACGTCGAGAAGCTGCAAGTAAAAGGAACGGCAACGCCCACAGCATTAACACACAAGTACCCAAGACAGAAAATGCCACAGTCCAAAAAGGATGCACACGTCTACTATCAACAGGGGTGTTTTGTAGTGAAAGGAAATGATGCCACGTATGAATGCACAAGTACAGTGCAACCCCCACGGCAAAATCCCATCAGCAGCTTCCTCCTTTCCCTCCCCAACCACCAACACAATGTGTGACAAACAAACCCGTGGTTTTTTAGAGTACCAATCTGTACGCAGGTCAGCAAAGATTGGTGAGGACCAGTCATGTCCCAGAGCCACAGATCCTAAACACAGCTCGTATCAGAATGTGGAATGTTTAACCCCATAACAGGATTTAGATACAATCAATCTAAATCCCTAAGTAAAACCAAGATGAATGACTAGAAATTGTGCTTGCAAGAATTTTTCACAGTATTCTATTTTATACACAAGAAACAATGTCAATAAAATGGCCGATTTGAGTAGAAAGAGTTGTCACAAAAGTGTAAGGAGTCATACAGGGAAAGAGAAGAGCTACTGCGCCCAGCTCTTTTGTTAAATATTATTTTAGTTGCACACACACACACATATTCCGTGAAAGCTATACCGCTATAACGTTTATGTACAAAGTTATTATATTTATATAAATACATTATATACACACACGTGTGTGTATAGAGAGAGAGAATGTAATACACACGCATAAAATGTTATAGCAATAGACTTTATACAGTAGCTGTGGCTTGCAGTTAAGATTGAATTCCAGCTTCCATTTTAGCCCCTGATTTTCAATGGTTCATAACTTCTTTAACAATTTCCATTAGAGCAGAAGTTTTCCATCTTCGTTTCAGCACAAAGGTGATTTGTTTTTGACAGCTGGAAAAAATGGATTCTGCCATTTCTGAATTATGTAATTTTAACGAGGTATTTCCATATGTCTAGCAACGCTTTACTCACATAACTCAAAAACAACTGAGTCTAGAAACTCTAAAATAAAGGTCTGATTCTGCACTTTACTCACCTAAGTAACGCTCCATCAGTACAAGAGTCCTATCAAAGGCCTTATTGCTTGATCATCAGGATTAATATTTGAAGTGAACTACATTTGAACATGGTTCATAATTTATAGAGTAAAGATATATCAGTGATGCACATTACACAAATTCAAAGCATTTTCTATGCAACTGCCAAATGTGTAAATGCAACATTAAAATTACACACTAAAAAAATTCTAAAAATCATGAAAAATAATTTAAACAAATTTCTCACAGCAATGGGAACTTGGCCAGAACAGAAGATACTCAGGATGTGCAATGCAGTCTATAAAATGAAGTCGCATATGCTGTGTATTTATTCAAGTAAGCACTGACATGAGAAATGGTTCATGAAAGTAATGTTTGCAGGGTCAGTGAAGAATTGCATAGTAAGCATCACAAAGTAGACCTTTCCTTGGACTTGCATGGATCCCACAGCGGGATCAGTGCCTAAGAAAGATAGGAATTCAAAATAACTATATATGAGCAATGCGGCCAAGTTAACAGAACTGCGGGAAATGTATCTTCTGCATTTCCTGATTTAAATCTCAGTCCGGCAAGCTGTTCAATGCAGGCAGACGCTTACACGTGCACAAAGCCCAGTCACATCATGGGGGCCTGAAGGATCAGGCTTTTAGCATTATAATGACCAAAACATAAACACAGGACTTTTATATTTAGTCCAGTCCTGCGGCCTACAATTTCCTCTTTACCTGTGTGAGTATAGCTACACTTGGGATGTTTCTTGTGGTACCCGGAGCTGAGACACCTTGTTACCACTTGTCTCCAGAGGGACGGAGCCTTACCGCTACCCACGAGCATTAGCTCTCTAACAAAACCCACCTGTCAGCTGCTCAAACATTCTCCTCTGGGATACACCAGCCCCGTCTGTCTTGCAGGTTGACAACAGATGCACCCTAGCCCCTCTGTCCTTTCAAAGTGCCACCCCGTGGCATCCAGCTCATGATCACTGGATACTCAAGATAAATCCCAGATCATCTGTTCCCCAAGGAAAAGTTCACCAGGTTTATCTTAGATCACTGCTCCTGTAATGCACAAGGGACTTGAGTTCAATTGTAAAACTAATGGAAATTTACTAAGAGAACACAGATTCAAATAAAAACCAGTGTGAGATGGGAACTAATAGTTACCTATAAAACACTTAACAGGCATTCTAAAGCCTAAACTTGGCAAATAAGGGTCTTCCTGTCTAAAGAAACTTCTTTCTAAAACTTCTCTCCAGAATTTTCAACCAAACCTGGTTGAGATCCCTTTTTCATGAAGCAAACACTGTCTGCTTGCTTCCTAGGTGAAGGATGCTAGGGTCTCTTTGCACCCCTAAACACACAAGAAAAGAATTTTCATGTACACCATCAAGACAGGGGGGCCCTCCCTATACCTGCTGTTTACCTCTTCCTCGTAGGGCATGCTGCACTAGAAATGCTACACGGCACAGCTAGAGGTGTGCTGTTGCAGTGCAGGTACTTACTACAGTGACGCATGGGGCTCTTCTGTTGCTATAGTAAATCCACCTCTCCAAGAGGCAGTAGCTAGGTTGATGAAAGAATTCTTCCATTATCCTAACAGCGTCTACTCTGGCACGAAGGTCAGCTTAACTATCTTGCACAACATGTGAAGATTTTCACAGCCTTAAGTAACGTAAAGTTCCAGAGGGGTGGCTGTGTCAGTCTAGTTCAGCAAGACAAAGAAGGAGTCTGGTGGCACTTTGAAAGGCTATGCAATTTGGCAGGTCATTGCATTGTTTGTTGCTGTGGTGGAAACATTCCGAGTTTAAGATGGCAAATCTAGGCTTCCAGGTCACCACAGAGATGTATCTTACATGTGGGGGCTGTGGGGCAGAAGAGGAGCCCCCAAAATAGCACAGATTCCTGGGCTGGAGTAAGTGTGTAGCACGAAAGATGAACAATGTTGTTGGGTGGGTTGAGGTCCAGACTACTTGTCTGTCCTAAGTGATGTACCGTATTTTTCGGACCATAAGACGCACTTTTTTCCCCCAAAAGTGGGGGGAAAATGAGGGTGTGTCTTATAGTCCGAACCAGTGAACCCCCGATTCCCTAAGGAATCGGAAATTGAAGAATGGCAGGAGCCGCTGGGGGATCGGAGGAGCTTCTGCCGCCACCCGAACCCCTGGAGTGAGCTGGGGGGCCGGCTCCGCTTCGAGCCGGCCCTGCAGCTCAGTTCCCGGGCTCGGCTCTCAGCAGGAGCCGCAGCGCTTAAGCGCCGCGGCTTCTTTCTTTCTTTTTTTCTTTCCCTCTTCTTTCTCTTCTTCGCCTTCCTTTCTCTTCCCTTCCTTTTCTGTTCTTTGCCTTCCTTTCTCTTCCCTTCCTTTTCTCTTCTATTCAGTTTACCGGTACTATTTGGTTCAGAATATTTTTTTCTTGTTTTCCTGCTCTAAAAACTGGGTGCGTCTTATGGTCAGGTGCGTCTTATGGTCCGAAAAATATGGTAGTTGGTTTAACCTCCTAACTTTATATATAGACCAGGCCTTAGTTTCCTTCTCAAGTCTCCTCCAGCTCTTTGTGAGCACTTGACTTAGAATGCTAATAGATTCCTATTGTATGACATACAATACACAATGGTCCTCTCTGGCGATGAGGGTGGGAGACAGCTGTCTGGAGGACCTTGTCTCAACAGACACGGCCTTTGAAGGAACTGTACAACATACATTTTGCCTACATCAGCACTACGGTGCATCAGTGGGAGACACTCTCCTGCCAGCAGAGCTACCGCTGCTCATGTAGTTGGTTTTATTATGTTGGCGGGATAGCTCTTTCCTGTCAACATAACATGGCTACACAAGTGCTTTTACAGCAGCACAGCTGTGGCGATACAGCTGTGCACTGCTATGTAAGTAAATAAATAAGTCTGTTAGTCTTTAAACCTGCCACAGGACTCCTTCTTTGTTTTGCTGACCTAGACTAACACAGCCACCCCTTCAGAACTTGCTATATAAGTGTAGACTAGCCCGTAAGCACAAAACTCCTCACGTATTCTCTGCGGATATATCCCACAATGGCTAACACCAGTGCTTAATTTGTGCCAAGGCTTACCAAGGCTGAGCCTTGGCACCTTAGCCCTGGCACCTCTGGGCTTAGTGCATCAATTATAAAAGTAAAAAGATCACTTGATATCTGGCACCTAATTCCTTGATCAACGGCACCTCTTTCATTACAAATTAAGCACTGGCTAGGACGACCTATATGACATAGCCTTTCCTTAGAGTGCCTCCATGACATTATGTTGGTGAACCCTGAAAATCCCTGTACCCCTTCGTACCACAGTGCCCTGGGCCAGCTGGCATTCAGAGATACTTGGGTCAGATCATCATATTCAAAAACCATACTAATTAACGTTTCCATGAAAATGTTACCGAATTCAATTAAAAACACTCTGAGTCCCATACTTAGACTGATAGATCTACACTGCTTTCCAGTAATGATTCTACAGTGCAAAGTATGAGTTTACGCACATATTCCAGTTTAGGACAGCAATTTCAGTGAAAATACATGAAAGTGGACAAAAAAATTGATCGCACCACAATAATGTTGGTAGGACCTGGGGGTTATGGTGGACGGGAAGCTGGATATGAGCCAACAGTGTGCCCTTGTTGCCAAAAAGGCCAATGCCATATTAGGCTGCATCAGTAGGAGTATTGCCAGCAGATCGAGGGATGTGATAATTCCCCTCTATTCGACACTGGTCAGGCCGCATCTGGAATACTGTGTCCAGTTTTGGGCTCCCCACTACAGAAAGGATGTGGACAAATTAGAAAGAGTCCAGCAGAGGGCAACAAAAATGATTAGGGGGCTGTGGGCACATGACTTATGAGGAGAGACTGAAGGAACTAGGCTTATTTAGTCTACAGAAGAGAAGACTGAGGGGAGATTTGATAGCAACCTTGAATGGGTGCTCCAAAGAGGAGGGAGCTAGGCTGTTCTCAATGGTAACAGAGGACAGAACAAGGAGCAATGGTTTCAAATTACAGCTGGGGAGGTCGAGGTTGGATATTAGGAAAAACTTTCTCACTAGGAGGGTGGTGAAGCATTGGAATGGGTTACCTAGGGAGATGGTAGAATCTCCACCTTTGGAGATTTTTAAGGCTCGGTTAGACAAAACCCTGGCTGGGGTGATTTAGTGGGAGTGGTGCTGCTTTTTAGCAGGGGGTTGGACTAGATGACCTCGTGAGGTCCCTTCCAACCCTATTATTCTATGATTCTACAGTGCAAAGTATGAGTTTACGCACATATTCCAGTTTAGGAAAGCAATTTCAGTGAAAATACATGAAAGTGGACAAAAAAATTGATCGTACCACAATAATGTTGGTTTCTTTTTACACTGGAATTTTCTGTCTATTTTTTTCCATAGCGGTTTCTGTAACAAAACTTACTCACGGAAGTGACAATCTGTAGGCTACCACATCCATTGTTATATTTAAATTAACCATTTTTCATCTGTATAATAAATCACCCAAAAAAGGCATTAAATAGAAATCAAACCATTTGTATAAATATTTTATAGTACATAAACTTAATCAATGTATAGGGCAGGTCTTCAGCTGCCATAAATCACCAGAGATTCAGTGTTTTACTCTATAGCAGCTGAGGACCTGGCCCAATGCATTTATCTTTCGATTCAGGACCTGAAGGATGTATTTCCACTGTTATATTTTTGTGGTTTCAACTCATATACTTTCACTCTAACGAAAACTTACTGTATACATGGGTATCAACCTAACGTAATGACGTAATGTAATGTAATCAACCTAACGTAATGACGTAATGGCGTTAATCGCTGAAATCACGCATTCCATATCCAACATGTTAATCCAAAACAGCATCATCTAAAGAGGATACATAACTCTAAAAGTAGTGTCTACTGATGATGGTTTTATGGCTCCAATATAAAATTTGTTCCATTTATAAATTAAAAGGTGACCCTTCTACTTGCTAGCACCATAAACTCAGCTTGCAACTTGATAATTAAATTGGTGCCCATCTGCCATTTCTCGCTAACAACGAAGAGGCTGTAGACAGAACAGAACTGGTGATTTTACGGTCAACTCACGAATTGGATCAGGAAATGATCTCGTTCTTCCATTCTTGCTCCCCAGTACTACCAAGGCAAAAACCTTGCTCTGAACAGTAAAGCAAGTAGACATTTTGAGCCAAACTCTGCTCTCTGTCACTCATATAATCACATGGCTATCAATGGGAATTTAATGAGCATAGCAGAGGGTAGCGTTTAGCCTAGTGGGGGCAAAAGTGAATAAGGTGGTGAGATTTTTATGCAGTTGCTTTATTCTGAATACAATAATCACGCACATTTAATATAACGTTTTTCACTCAGCTCAATCCCCACCTCCAAGTAAAACATCGCATTTCAGTGCATACCCATATATTTTAACTAACGCCACACCAATGCCGTCTCACAACTGGGTATGTCTGATCACACCAGCAGTTACTTCACAGGATACCAACAAAGAGACAGTCGCAGGCCAGCTCCACCTCCCAACCCTCATTGTGGGGCCAGCAAAGAAATGGAGCCCGTCCCCTCTTGGCCCTGCCCCCCACTGGGGACCGGGGTCAACAGGAGATGGGAGGCACGCGCGCGGTCTCTTCCCTGCTGGCCCCGCCTCCCCTCTGGGGATTGGGGCCAACAGGGGACAGAAGTCCCTTGGCACCACTTAGGCAGGGTCAGTGGGGGGGGGGGGGGGGAGAAGGGAGAGCCATGGCACCGCCGGGCCAGGAGCCCTGCCTGTCGCTGTAAACAGGCGTGCGGGCCACCTTTGGCATGTGTGCTGGGGGTTGCCAATCCCTGGTCTATGGGAATTTTGCTACTGATTTCATCAAATGGGAGCAGAAGCATCCAGCTCCCATTGATGACAATTTGACTCTTTCCACTGGCTGCACTGAGAGTTGGATCAAGCCTTAAATTAATAGCCCAAGATTAAATGACACAAACAATCAGGGAAACACCATTTATATTGATAATAATTCAGTTCCAAAGACAAAATTAATCAGGAAGCCTAACAAGTTAGTCAATTGCCAATGAAATTTCAGAGTAAAGGTAATTTTATGGATTTAGCATAGTACTCCACAATGATGTACATTCTCCAAGAGTACTTTTCTTCCTATGACTGAGTAAAATTATTCTCAGATCTGCAATGCAAATCTTGACTTTCATCTTTCACTCTTTCCACATTTACACTGTACAAATATAGGAAGAGAAGAATTATCAGATTTGAGGACCAAAGTGGAGCCTTTCACCCATTTTATTCTGCCACCCTTCCCAGTCTGATTTGAATGCATTATCCACATATACCTCAAGTCATTTACCTTCTGCAACTTTTGCTTCCAATGCTATAAATTAAAGTTAAATCAAGGCCAAATGTGCATCCTGTGCTCCACTTCCGTATTACCCCATACAGTTGTACTCCATCATCAATTATAAAGCTAGATTCTGTAGCCTTTCCATGCCAAGCCTGCCAGAGTGACTCCATAATCCAAGCCTGCCAGACTGAATCCATAATGTCTTTCTCCCACACGTACAGGACTGCTAAATAAACAGAGAGGCCTCAAAGATCAACTGTATTTTGTTGTAAAATGACAAACAACGCTTTTGTGTAACAGGTACTGTATTCTGTTGGCTACAAGATGGCATTTTATCAGAAATATTAACTATCCTGCTGTTTCAGCCCTATGAAGAATAACTATGAATATGTACATTTAAACGGAGTGACATGCTAATTTCTGTCCTTAACCTTTCAGAGATCTCCAGATGTTCAGACTTGAGAATTTCCTTCAGAATGACTTGGTCCAATTCACAACCCAGTGACGGATGGCACTGTATAGAACTTTCAAATAAAAAGAATTTTGATCTCTTCACTGGGGCTTAGTGTGAAATTATTGCTGCTCTTATTGTCCCTAGCTTTAAGAGCAGCTTGCGTATAACTAAAGCCATTCTGCAGTAAGCTTTGTGATACTACTACCCGCACTCTGGGCTGTAGAAGTAGAATTGCTTTCATAGTTATCCATCAAAAACACTGGAATCGTCATTTTAGGTGAAACACAGCAGAGGTCTGTAGAAATGGACTTAAAGAAATTGAAATTATCACAGGAGTTCAAGCTCAAGGAACTTTCTACTTAAAGAAAACATTGAGAACCAGAATTGAAACATGCAGAAGGGAACAAAAGGAAGCAGGGCTGGAAAGGGGGAGTGTAAGGAAGTGAACAGGGGAAAGAAACAAGCTCATTCCACCTGGCAGTGTCTTGAACTGACATTCAGATGGGGAAAGGGAAATTGACCCTTAAAGCTCCAACGCCTACATGTACTCACCAAGCGGAGGGAAGCCCCGAGCAGGGCTTGTATCTCGACTGCTCTCACGGCTGGTATCGCGGCTGCACCCCTGACTCATGCTGGGTCGGGGGATACGGCTGCTCCGTGCTAGCATGCAGCATGGAGAGTTTCAGAGAAGGTGAACAAGTTTAATGAGGACAGACAGCTTATCAAGTCAAGTCACATTTCTGTTAGTTAAGGTAATTATTACATTCGGAACTATCACCTGTAACAGCCACCTCAGGCTCTTCACAAACCAACCGTGTTACACGCTGTGATCTGTTTGTAATTTGACGTTTCAGCTCCCCTGAACGTCTGCCTGGCTATATGCTTTTCTCTCATTCAATCCGAGCTTTGTCATTTGAGTAGTGTGGGAGAGAGGCTGGGCTCTACTGCTACAGAAGCACGCAAAACAGCTGAGGTGAAAAGAAAGCTTTCTGGAAGAATATTTGCTTAATTACAAGAAAAACTGCCTTTTAAAAGAAGGGGGAAGAGTCTGTAACAGGATCAGAATTTTTAAAAAATTGTCACAAAAAAGAAAGCCATTTCTATGCATGTTTGGCTCCTGCAAGGATAGCTTCTCATGATCAAATTTCATGGGGAAAACAAGACATTGTTTACAGATTTAGAGAAGTAAATTCCCCTTGAAAGATATTAGGAACAGAGAGCCTTACAAACCGGCTTTAATTTTAAGGCAACATGAGTGGCTTCTGTCCTTCTACCAAAAGATGCCTCATTTTTATGATCCAAACATATCTAACCAAAGGGACCTACCACGCATTATTGCCCCAGCAAAACTCACCCCGGACTAGATTCTGATCTCAGTCACATTGATCATACTGCTGATAATTTGGTCGCTCCATTGAAGGTGCATTGAGTTCAGTCACCAAGATCAAAATGGGCCTAGCAACTTCAGTGGGAGTTTTATCTGAATCTAGAAACTGGGACTGGGCCCTTTGAGGGTTATTTAACCTATCAGTTAAGAGTAAAAACTGAACAGCAAAACTGCCTCACGGAAACCGTAACTGGATTATTCTTGGTAAACGCTGTTTTATTTGACTATGGCAACAACTGGCCAATGACTCATAAATTAGTTCTACATAAAAGAGAATTTACTGTGTGACATTTGTACCTGTAAGAAAGAGAAAACCACATTACCATTAAGTGTGGTGAGTGCATCTTGAATAATTTAATGACTGGACAGGGTGTCTTCACTGGACTGGTCTTTGGAAATGAGAGCAGTGTTTCAAATAAGTCGTTAGGAAAGACCACGTAGTGGTTCTCAACCGGTGGCCCAGTCAGCTGTGGCCGATGTGATACCCTCAGGGTCATTGGGTGTGGCCCACAATGACAAATAGGTTAAGAAACAGCAATCTCAAAAAGGCTAAAACCAGACCCTTAGCTTTGATTTGGATGGCAAGGGCGCAGAGATGCACATTCCATACCGCTGTCCATTTACTTGGCCTGTCTGCCCCATCCCTCAGCACCCAGTGGGATGTTCACATTTGCAAAATTATGCCTTATGCATGTTTTGGAGTGAAGACTCCTATAAACGTTTCTACTGTCTGCTCACAGTTAGACTAGTCTGGGGGAAGTGCAAACACAGCCGCAGTAATGGAAAAAGTTAGCACCCTGGAACTATTTTTGTACAGTCAACAAAGAAGGTGATAATAAATTAAATATTTTTGCAGCCCTCATTATTGAACAACAGAATCTTAGGGATAAGGAGGACAGAGTCAGAGTCAATCATCTGTTTTTATATCATCAGTTAAATGCTGAGCCTAATCATTCTTCACAGTATCCCTTGAAGTGCAACAGTACAGGATAAAATAGAATCCTTCTCATAGAAACGGAGGGCTAGGCCACCCTGTCGGCAGCACCTCCAACAGGGTAGCATTGATTGTGCGAGTTTGACTAAGCGTCTGTAAAGACATGCTCGAACAAACCCAGAATTAGCCGGAGGTCGATTTGTTAAGACCTACCCAGCACGTAGCAAAGTGCTGATTCGATGGGAAGGCATTTCCTGTCGACTCAGCGCTGTGGGGACCCTGCGGTGAGCAGGCCGGCAAAGGGAGATATGCTGAGTATTTTAAGTCATTGGCATATCTCCCTTCAAGTGCCACCGAAATCCCCCTGCAGTAGAGACCAGCCCTAAGAGATTCAGATATGAACTGTTTCTAGATCCCTCACCATTTTCCAAAATTAACTCAAAAATCTGTTTGATGAATTAATGATTCTGATGTCTGAAGTTTGATGTTGAACAATGCAAGATGAACTATAGACCAACTTGATTATAACACCATTCCTAGAAACAAAATAGAGAGTTGGTGTTATAATAAGTAGGGTTATCGTGGGGTGAATGAAATTAGGCCAAAAAATATAGACACCTCAGATCAAAACTATGTGGCAGGAACAGGAGCTACGGGTGAAAAGGAAAACTCCCAAGCATAAATCTACATGAGAAATATACTTACTTGAAACGGGGGTTCTTGGAAAGTAGGACTGTTCACTCTTGGATCATATGCCTACATGTAAATCTTGGGAGCCTTCACTTGGATAAAGTTTGCACAGCATTCATTTATCACAACCACTTTTATGAAATGCATCTTTCATCTGTCAGTCTTCTTCCTGCTTTAAGCATGCTAGGGCTAGCAGATATTCTCAGCAGAATAGACATGATTATTAGAGAATGAATGATACAGGCAACACGTTTTTCTTTATGAACGGATTTTAAAAGCCTGCATGCGCTATGAGGCATTTGTACTCTTGGATATTGCAAATTAAAACAGAACACTGTGATGTGATGCCACCCACTAGACACAAAGAATATCCAAGCAACTAGGGGAAAAAAATATCAACTTCTATTCTGATTTTGTAACGTAATGAATGATATTTAAATATGAGATGTGTATGTTGCTGGATAGAGATATATACAGAAGGGAAAGAGAATGTGTGTCAAGAATGGAAGGACCACAGAAAAGAAAAATTACATGAACTTCCAGTGATTTGCCTTGCAGTCCTCCATTGCCTTGAATTGGGGTAGTTTTAGGTGTCTGTACAGGAGGCCACATTTCAGGGACTGCTATGGGTCAGAGGGGAGAGTGTCTGCAGGAAGAAGTCACCCAGCCAGAAAGGACATACAGCAGGAAGGCTTGACTTCTGGATACCATTCCAAAAACATGGACCACAAGGCAGGCAGGCAGCTGGCAGAAGACAAGATCCAAAATGAGGAAAAGCTAAACAGCTGGGGGAGACGCAATGCGAAGGGATAGATGGAGGCAGAGAAAGATGGTGGGATCTCTTATTTTGACTCAAGGAAGAGAGGCCCTCTAACAAAAAAGAAATTCACCTTACACCCCCATGGGCCAGCCGTCAGAATGAGTCTGAGTGTTCTGAATGCAATGCAAAGCAGACTTCCCAGAGGCATTCTGTATACCACAAACTTCTCAATCTCATCTAAAAAGGTTTATAAAGGAGGTGGCTAGCTCAGTTAATTAGAAAGATAGATGGCAATAGTGGGCCAAACCCTGCTTGCCTGGCTCATGCAGAGATTCCTGAAGAAGCCAAAGGATTGATCCATGTGAATTCCACCAGTAGGGTTTGGTCCACTGCCTTGGTTTTCCATTTAATGTACTCAAGACACCTGAAACTTAGAGATGACAGGTCAAGTACATTTTCAGGGCACAGTGTTGGGATCCATGCTGTCCCCTATGCAGCAGCTAGGCTCTGCCAAACCTGCTGAAACGGCCGTCAGATAACATCCAGAGCAAAGAGGCACAGTAGGACTGGCAGCTTAGTTCAAACATGGCCTTGGTCACTGTAGCAGACAAAAGTGGACTGAGCTCTTAGAAGTTCTGGGGAGAGGAAGTTACATAATGTTGATAGTACATTCGGCCTGCTCCCAGCAAGTTCATCAGCTAACATTCTGATGAAGAACCAGCTTTATCCATGAATATCTATGATCCCTTGAGAATCCAACTCATCACTAGGGTATAGCAGCTACGCCCCTGCAGGTTACTTTGAAATGTAACCCTCCAAAGAGAAATGGGCTGTATACCTCACAGTATTTACTGAGATACGTAGACTATTCTGAAGCACAGCCAACTCTGGTTGTCCTACAGAACTGGCTTGAAGCAGATGTCCTTCAATAACAAACGCGTTTCCTTTCTACCGAAACTTTCATTCATGGATCTCCAAGTAATTTATAAACTTTAATGAATCACCCCTCAATGAAGGATGTCTTTCCCATTGTCAAGATGCACAGGGAGATCTACAGCTCCATGGCACGTTATAGGCAGACCCCATGTTGGGGGCGGCATGGAGCCTGACCATCCCAGGAGAATCTCCAAGAGACAGCTAGCTCACAAAGACAGAGCACATCCCACCGTTGTCCATTAAATAAAAGGAACTGCTACACCCCTTGCCAGTAGCGAAGGGGAAAGAGGCCAGGCAAGGGCTATGGCCCTGATTCTGTGCCCCTTCTGGGGCTTAATGCCACTCTCAATATTAGCCTTACAGTCTTTGCACTCAGAGGAGCACAAAATCTGACCTCACGGTTGGCCCTGGCACATAGTATCCTGGTGGTGGCTCAAGAGGAGGCAAGTTCCTGGCATCTTCCTTCTCTTGCACACACAAAACAGGCTGGTCACAGTCTAGCCCTAAATGATTACTCAGAAACCACACAAGAGAGTGGCTGAGCAAGGATAGAATGCAGAAGTCCCAACTTCCAGTGCTCTAATGGTCTGATTTTTCAACACTACTGAACACCCAGAACAGCTGCAAGAGGTTGGCACAACTGGAAAAAATCAAGCCATTTTCCACGCGTTAGCCCTTCCCTCAAAGCTAAGGCGCCTACAGAGCACAGCAGCTACACGTGTGTATAATGTTACGTCCCATTGAAGCCAAAGCTGAACATACTTAAGACTCTTGCTGAATAAGGGATGGAGAGGGCCTGTCAATAAGCTTAGGGTGAACTGGACAGGAGGCTCTGTTTGATGAAAGGGACAGCTCTATCAGTGGGGAGGGTAAAAAGGATGTGAGCCTCCTGACAAAGGAAAATATAAAATAATGCAACAAATAAATTACAGGGTAATAAATATATGAGGAGGGTGTTGAAAAGGGAACTGGGAGATCTTAAAGTTTAAGTTTCAAAAGATAGCTCAATCCAAACAAAAGTTACAGCTTTATATAGTGTCCAGGGTTTTTTTTTTAAAGGTTCCGTAAAACTGCGGTTTCTGCATTTGAGTATAAAATCAATATAAAACCAGCCTGTTTTCCATGAGAGCCCAAAACGATAGGCTTCAACCATCAACCGAGAAGGAAAGAAAAGACTGACAGATCTGATGGAGTTCTCGCACTCTCAAGGAACAAGCACTGGTGTTTTTTGCAGGGGGTGCATATGAGCGATGGGGGTATAAATTACACTTTTATAGGAAATTCTCCATGGCTCCCATAATTTACCTGAATGCAGACAACCCAAGAGTGACACATGCAAAATAAATTCCTCTCAGATAATGACTGTTTCAGAACAGTCCATATAATGTGATTATCAGCATAAAGAGACACATGATGGTGTATTGTACGTTATTTCATTTTGAAGGACAATTCTAGTTTGCAGAGCGACAGCAGACTAGTTAACTTCAGTAGGTAAGATGGCAGCTTGGATTTTAAAAACGCTAAACAAAAGAGCATAATATATTTATACACAAGTAACAAAAATTAAATAAAATCATCAGAGGAGAAGAAATTTGAATTTTGCAAAACATTCATCACAAATAACATGTAAAATTTAATAGATCATAATTCAGGATATGCTCTTAGAGAGATCTCCTAAGATCTGAAATACAAATAAATAAGAGGTATTTCTGTGTTGACACAAATATGCTGTAAACTGAACAGTGGACTTGCATTTAAAATACGATGGCGGAAATCTCTGTGCCATGGAAGCCAATAGCAAAAACTCTCATTTACTTCAACAAGGCCACAATTTCATTCTAGGAGTTTCATCCATTTGCAACTTCTTATAAACTCTATAAAACTATATTATCTTTTATTTTTAAATAAAAAATAATTTCTAAGCAGCTCTTTTCCAAGGTAAACTTTGATTAATTTCTGCAAATACTCCTATTTTATATCAAAGTTATTAGCGGCAATAAGTACAGTTTTGGCTTGTCCACAGAACATACACAGAAAAAGATTTCTGCCATCATTCGAAAGGAGACATGTCCTTGTGAATCTCTCTGGAATAACACTTGTTCAATTGATTTAAACTGAATTAGAAAGATCACTGGTAAATTTGAAAATAAAAGTGCTTACAGAATATTTACAAAACATCCAATGAGTCTCCACATAGATAAAAATATTTGTCAGGAAAATAATTAGCATGTGAATCCAAAATGCAATCTAAGAAAAGACTCCAAGGTGGATGATGTAGCGCACATAAACTGTGCAGTATTTCCAGAAACAGGCCCCTAATCCTGCAAGGTTCTGAGTGTCCTCAGTTCCCAGGGATTTTAGTCACTAGATGTTCAGCATTTCACATGAGCTGCTCAGCTCCTTGCAGGATTGGGCAATATGGCTTTATTTAAGGGTGAGATTCTGGCATCGGCAGGCTTCTCCCTTCACTTAATTCCGTCTTCAACCTGCTTCAGACACAAGAAAGATGATCCCACAATTTCGAATATAAGGCACCCTACACTCTTTTGACCTACTCTGAACCCACAGACCAACATGGAAAATCAAAATGACTTTTTAAAAACAATCACTAATAATGTTTCTCACACTGAAAACTAATGTAAGAATACACAAGCACATGATGATAAAAAGCAGTCATGTCGTTTCCTTGTTAGCATGAATAAGCTCCCTGTGGGGAAGGGGCCTGCGGTGTCACATCGACGAAGACTCTTACCTAACCCAATTCTGTTGGGGCTCGTCTCTCGGCTGCATCCCTGGCTCCGGGGGATCTTGCTGCGTTTATCTGAGGATGTTGGTACTGGTGGGACTCTGCCTGTTCCGCTGGTCAGGCCACCATACGCACTTCCCAACAGCTTGCCAGGGGAACTAGACCGGCTGCCAGCTAGAAAGGAATCAGAAGCAAGGAAGCATGATATAGCTTCTAGAAAAGAATTCAAAATAGGGATTGTAAACACTTTTAAACAGAGCCTGGAATATAGGGGGCTCCATCTCATGGACTGACCCAAAGCCTGCTGAAGTTAATTGAAGTTTTTCAATGGGCCCTCCCTAAACCTTTTCACACAGGGCACAGCAAAACTCTACAGCTGGGCCTGTGTTATTCAGCCTGCCTGAGCCAATGTTTAGATAAAATAATCCAGTGGAGAACAATTAAGAACCCCCTGTCAGCAACAGAATTCTAGTTGATTAAGGAGATAAATGGCCCAGCTGTCTATAGTCCCATGAATACCTTCAGCACAGCTAGTCGGTATATTTGTTCGACTGGCTAAAATTAAACTGCTGAACAGTAAATTTGCATCCGGGTGAACTATTCGTAACAAATTGCATATCTGGCCAATTTTGCCTCGTCTGTTTGAATTGCTCACGGACAGATCACATTTTTTTATACTGTCATCTTCAAAAAACAGCCCACTGAGCAGGATTTATTCACAAGGAGGATTCAAGTTGTTCATTATTTAACATCTGAAATCTGAGCTGCACTTGGCATTTCTGATTGGAGACATGGTTCCCATGGTCATTTCTGTTGCCTGGCTGGCACTAAGAAACTCAGAGAATCAAGTGTTTAATGGGAATATGCACATTTTCAAATTCAAAGTTTGTTCTCCATGGTATTTGTTTAAAGGTAAGAATAAGGGATTTTAGAAGAATCAGACTCAAGACCCTTTTTATTTCTTTAGCTACACAAAGAAGACCTGGAAAACATGCTGTGGCTGTGCCGACCCCTGTCACTAAACTTGTTTGCTAGAATAGCCAAGGAAAGCACCTTTGAAAGGCGTGCAAACACTCAAACAAACGTAACATTTCAAACAATACTCATGGGTTGGTCTTTTTTTTTTTTTTTTTTTTAATATTCACTCAGCTGTAATAATTTCCACCAGAAGTTCACTGACACGCAATTAATAATAGATGAGACAGTCAGTAGAAAATTGATCTGGGGTTGTTAGTCTACAGATTTACATAATTTTATTAGTTGATAGAAAAATACTTTACTCACCACAGTTAAATTATACACTTACCTGCCCTTTCTTATTCTCTGAAGGTGACAATTTGAAAAGATTGACACTCTCGAGTCATCTATGCCCCCCCCCCCCCAACAGATGGCACGGAGAGTGCACCAAAGCTCTGAACATTTGACTGACCTCACGTCTGCTTTTACACTGATGCTGCCCTCTGAAGGCCAAATACCCAGTTACCCTGACTACTTCTACTACTTCTGACTACCCTTCTACTTCAAAGGGGGCTGAACTGGTATAGAATAATTTGGCACCTAAATCACAAGATTTTCTTCACAATTCCTACAGTAACTTCACAAAGAGGCATCCCCATTACGCAAAATGTACGTTTATCGCGTTAAATTGTCATGGAAAAGATAACAAACACAACAAAATCTGACACTTCAGTTTTACTTTAAGACATGCCTTTCCCCCTAGAAGCTGTAAGAGCTAAAAACCATGAACAAGAGAGCACATGAAAAGAGCATGAAGAACAGAAAACGTTTCTTACCACCAGCAGGATTAGCTGATCTGGATCCTAGTTTATGAGAGCAGACCAAAGGACAGGCAAAAAGTGGATTAAAAGACAGTAAGACAACACAGAGCTCATGCATTATGTTATACGTAACATAACTTGATTTACGGACATTGCTCCTAAGCCTCTGCAAAATACGGTAGGTTATAATGTGCAGATAAGTAAGTAGTACTTATATATTTACTATATACTTTTCCACTGCCACTTATTTTCCTAGCCTCATAAATTGCTTTGAATGTTCATCTATGGGGGCAAATTCTCCCTGACTTAAACACTGGGCTCCTCTGAAAAAGGCATCAGGGTTGCCCAGCACGAGTCACAGGAGAATTTGGCCCTGTATTTGTATTACATTTGCACTCTAGGGTGGTTTACTCCATGCATAGGTTAGCCTAGGAGATGGTGTTCAGATACAGATGGGGTTCACATCTGGGTTAGGCTGGTGTTGGGGTCTAACACCAAACTGGGGTTAGCAATCAGGTTTCAATATGACCACCCTGCAGGCTCACAAGCCATTCTTGAGAGATTTTAACACCAAATGGGAGAAACCTTGGTAGATCAGTCGCTCTAATAAAACTTCCACCACCTTGAACTGAAGTTTTCCTTGAAATATTTCAGTGCCATCTGAACCGTAATCAGGAAAAAGGCCATTTCCTACTTTGGATCGGACTTGGATCCAAAACCACTGAGGTGGGTTTGGATCCAGACATCAAAGTCAAGCCGCAAAACGAAGACGGTCAAGACTTTGAAGTCTTCTGTTGGAAACCATCTCCCGTTTAATGGCTTAAAACGGGTCCCTCACCCCTCCAGCCTGACTTTCAGTGAAGAAGTGGAACTATGAACGGAGCAAACATTTCTTAGTGAGACTGCAAAGCAAGACAAGTTGTCATATTGAAAAGCCTTCTTCTCACCCTGCCATGCAAGGCTAAGGAAGTTCAGAGGCTGGAAAGAGGTACTTCCTCTCCCTGTGAACATGCTCCCTATATGCAAACCCTTTATATGTTCCCAAGCCCTGGGTCAAAATTCTCCTCTCAGCTCCACAGGGGAGATATTCTGATCTCCCTATGTATGAGAGAATCATGCCATCTGCAAGGAAACGAGAATTCTGAGCCAGGATGTGCCATGTGGATCACAGAGCAGCTCTTTTCCCCTTCAATCTATGCAACAGAGAGAATATCCTATTTTAAACCTCTTCCATTTGATACTTGAACTGAGACAGCTCATGCTGCACACAGATGAGATGAGATAATGTAAGCAAGAGAAGCTTGGGAGAACAGGAGCCGAAAGACAGTAGCAGGCTGATATATGTGGAAGGGGTCTCACTAGGGAATCCAATATACATTATCCAGTCTGAGGATACATCTACACTGCCAGGCCTCTGCTGGTACTGCAGGATCGATTCCGGGGGATCAAATGAGTGGGCACTGGAGACCCGCTCCATCGAACCCGGAACTGCTCTCTGGGCAACGCCATAAATTCACCCCCATGAAAAGCATAAGGCTGCGTCGACTGAAGAGCATTTCCCATCAGCACAGCGCGGTGGAGGCGCTGCAGAAAGTGCAAGTTAGTAAGTTGACAGGAGATACGTTAGCTGAGCTATGCAGCTTGTGTATCTCCCGTCAAGAGCTGCTGGCAGTGTAGAGCAGGTCTGGTAACGACTTTGCCTGTGAGCTCTTTGGAGCCGACTCTCTTCCTATGATATTTGCATGCAGTGCCTCGCACAAAGAGACCCTTTCTCGGCTGGCCACAGTACAAGTAAGAGAAAATATTCATAAATAAAGCCCTTCCCTGCTCTTTACAAATAAAAAAACTTCTTACGCTGGGACTGTGAAACCACTTTAGCACGGCTGCGGCCTCGGTTATCGCCAGGCGTTGAGGTGACACTCGTGGCACTTCCCGAGCTCTGTCTCCTCGTACGGATCCGACCTGGGGAATACAAGGAAAAATGGAATGTTAGCCGCTGGGTCCCGGGGCGATGTCTTCTATCTCGCTGTCTGTTCTAGACGGAGTTTTTTTTTTTTTTTTGGTGCAAAAGTAACAATGATAAGAAGTTAATTCCCTGGAATGGCACTTGCAGTTTAAAAAGCAATTTAAATCGTTTTTGCCAAGAAGGAGCAATGTTTCTAACATGGGCATAAGAGGCGGACCCACAAAATCTTACATATGGTCACTGCTGTTTTTACACCCTACTTACATGGGCAAGCTGGCATGCACCATTGGCGGATTCTGCTGATACCACAGAGCCATGTGCGTTCAGGGCCCAAGCATAATCTTTTTTGGGCCCAGTATAAACTTGTAACACAGGTCCCCTTCCACACACATGGTAATGGGAGTTGCAGCCTAGGTTAGATCCCCCAGGGCCTCTGGGTCCTGGTAAAGTGCACCCTTTCCCCTATGTGTACTTGTTTCAGTCTGCTTATGCTGGAAAAGTTAACTCTTTATATAGATTCAATATATTTACCCCTCCACCCCACCAAGTTAATGCAGGCTTAATTGTAACACAATCAACACTGTGAGAGAAAGCTCATAGAATCACAGACTCTTAGGGCTGGAAGGGACCTCATGAGGTCATCTAGTCCAACCCCCTGCTAAAAGCAGGACCTCTCCCCCTACATCATCCCAGCCAGGGTTTTCTCTAACCAGGTCTTAAATGTTTCCAAAGATGGAGATTCTACCACCTCCCTAGATAGCCCATTCCAATGCTTCACCACCCTCCTAGTGAGAAAGTTTTTCCTAATATCCAACCTTGACCTCCCCAGCTGTAATTTGAAACCATTGCTCCTTGTTCTGTCCTCTGTTACCATCGAGAACAGCCTACCTCCCTCCTCCCTGGAGCACCCCTTCAAGTAATTGAAGGAACTAGGTTTATTTAGTCTACAGAAGAGATGACTGAGGGGGGATTTGATAGCAACCTTCAATCTCTCCTCGTAAGTTATGTTCCCCAGCCCCCTAATCATTTTCACTGCCCTTTGTTGGACTCTAATTTGTCCACATCCTTTCTGTAGTGGGGAGCCCAAAACTGGACACAGTATTCCAGATGTGGCCTGACCAGCGCCGAATAGAGGGGAATAATCACATCCCTCGATCTGCTGGCAGTGCTCCTACTGATGCAGCCTAATATGCCATTGGCCTTTTTGGCAATAAGGGCACACTGTTGACTCCTATCCAGCTTCCTGTCCACCATAACCCCCAGGTCCTTTTCTACAGTGCTGCTACTTAGCCGATCGGTCCCCGGCCTGTAGCAGTACATGGGATTTTTCCGTCCTAAGTGCAGGACTTTGCACTTGTCCTTGTTGAACCTCATGAGATTTCTTTTGGCCCAATGCTCCAGTTTGTCTAGGTCTCCAGGAATCCTATCCCTGCCCTCCGGCGTGTCTACCATTCCCCCCCGCTTGGTCTCATCTGTGAATATACTGAGTATGTAATCTATCCCATCATTAATGAAGATGTTGAACAGAACCAGCCCCAGGACCGACCCATGGGGCACTCCATTCATTACTGGTTGCCAACTAGACATTGAGCCATTGATTTCTACCTGCTGAGCCTGATGATCTAGCCAGTTTTCTATCCACCTAATGGTCCATTCACCCAACCCATACTTCCTTAACTTGCTGACAAGTTTATTTTTGAGCAAAGAATTCATATAAAGTTTCCTGTTCAGAGTGCTTTTTAGTTCTCCCTCATAGAAATTTCAGCTGGAAAAGAGCCATTTGCTTGTTCAGTGCATCGCCCTGCTTGGTCAGGGCTGTTCCCTACAATATGTTCTTTCCCATCAATGCCGAAACCTAATTATGAGTCTTTAGTTGCTGGAAAAGGAACGATGATTAAGACCAACAAAGGAAATTCTGTCAGTCCTTTTCAACACCTCAGCTCTCAGCCAAACTTAAAACAGTCCTGGGATTGATGCCCAGCACTATCAATGTATTCAGAGAACAAGTTCAAGTTTCAGACACGCTAATCAGAGGAAATAAAGAGGCATGTAAAAGATTAGACATTCTGGATAATCTCGTCCACTGACCACATAAATCTCTCTCCATTGTTGTTACAGAACGTTTACACGCACCGTAAAGGTAACTGGTGCATTACAAACAAAGATGCACATTTCCTGCCTCTAGGAGCTCACACTGCAAAGGAGACAAGCATAATGCACACAGGACAAGACAGAGATCAGCAGTTTGGAACTGTCTGAGCTCTCCAAACACTGGTAACACGGCTGGAAAACACATCTGATAAACCTGTTACACTGTGTTTCTAACAGGACACTTCAATTTTACAGGAAAAACAAACCTAACAGGCTCTCATTTGGAGATGAGAAGTGAGATGCACGGGTTACAGCTGAACTTTGGCTACATGTATTTTCAGTGTCCAATTTTAAAAACAGTCGCTAAGTAGCTTTGGAATTTATAGAGAGTCTCCCCATGAAAAATATTTCTAGTCTTGGTACAGTAGAAATCCTGGACCACATTCTCTACACCACTCCAGCCCCTACGCACTGCTCAGGAAAAGGGACCACCAGCTAATCCTACTGCTCAGAAGAGGGCTCCCTTTTGAGGGATTCTCTGCTGAGTATAGGTATGGTAATCAAAGTCTGTATCTGCCCCCTTGCTCCTCATCTAGTGTAGAAGGGGATGTGTCAGAGGGGAATACAGGACATGGCAGAACTCTGCTGTGCTATCCTCCCCCTGATGTGAATTCAATTAAAGAGCATATGTCAGCGGGGAACCTCAGAGCAGCCCAGGACTGGAACAAGTCCCAGCTCCCGGTCACTTCCCCTGTATCCGTCAGAACTCCCCAGGAACACATCTACCCCGTACATTCCCTGTCTCAATATAGCACATTTTATTCTGACGTCCAACCCTTAGGATCCCCTCGATGTCAGCGGGCATGCACAATTCATGCAGAATTTGGCATAGAGGACATGCTCTACTTTTAGACTTCAGAAGCAGAACTATGTGTAAAGTGAAAGAGGGAGGATGCACAGACCCATATGGTACCAGAGGAGGTGGCAACTTCTGTACAAGATTTAACATGTACCGTTAGCCTTTAAACCTTTCAAGATATTGATGGAAAGGAGTCAACTTTGTTCAAGGTACCAGACAGCAACTGTGATAAACTGAAAGCCTAAACTGGAACAGATTTCACTGGGAAGCACCATCTGTAATACGTATATGCTGGAGGTCAGTCTGGCCCAAGGGCCCAGGTTTCTTTGGTTCAAAGGCCCAGAATTTTCTGTTCCTACTGTGCTTGATAAAGTAAGAAACGGAGTTCTTTAACAGCAGAGAACCAGAAGGAAACTGGAACTAATTGTAATAAACGATTGTTCTACATTCATAAAACAAAAGGTAAACTCCAAGACATCAAGATGTTCCTGCAGAGGAACCAAGACATATTTTTCTTTTCAAATGCCAGCCCCATTAAGTAACAGAGAAAGAGTTAGAGGAACAGAACACAAATGCCAAACTAAATCAATGCATGCTTGTTTCCAGTCATGCTAATAAAGCACTCAGGCCCAATCCGATGCCTTTTGAAGTCAATGAACAGCTTCTCGTTGCTTTCACTGGGCTTTGAATCAGGGCCTAAGGTTAAAATTCTGCCTTCTGTTTCACTTGGCAGATCTCAGCTGCACAAAAATCTTGCTGAATGAAAGGGGGCTTCCTCACGTGTTGGGGGAGCAGAAGATCAGCCATGAGAATGAGAACAGAGTGTTTTCCTTTAAGTCCTACTGCTGAAATGTTCTCATACTCTGAAACAGGCACTGTATTTTTAACTGAAAGTGAGAGACAAGCAGATATCCTATCACTAAGAAAGTGATACTGGACATTACCCCATCCCCAACTGTACGGCTCCCTCCATCCCCACATCTCTGCCTTATGTGGTGCAAGCCCAGGACTGAAGAGAACTAAATTAATTTCAAGCAACTGCACCATAACCCAGTGCTGTCACCTCTCTATCCATGATACTGTACCAGTGCGGGATATCACTGCATTACTATGGGATGATGAAAACTCACCATCCATTGATACACACTGATGATCTAAAGCTAGCTAGAAACATCATGATAACATTTCATTCTGGAATTACTGTGTCTCATAAAATACAGAAATAAAGGAAATAATAATTTAAGGGGCAAATTCTCTCAAAAACTTTCAGGCCAAATTCTTCCTTCAGTTACAAGAAAAAAATTTCTTTACTGTCTCTAAAACATTTCTATCAGTACGTATGAAATGGGGGGCTCTGGGGGGAGAACCCACTGTACACAGGTCACCCAGCGATAGCTTGTGCCCTTCCGGAACAATGAGTACAGCAAAAATCAAAAATGTGAAAATACAGAAATGAAAATATACACATATACAACCTTAATTCTGGAGCTGGCAATGGCCACTGGGAATTATCCGCATGCACTCCAGCTGCATTCACGGTGTTACGTATAGCTGTTTTATCTTTAGCCGGGGCATTTAGTCTCTCGGATCATTCACTAACGCTCCCGCTCTGTGATTGACTGCTGAAGATTCAACCCTTTCCCATCCCCAAAGCGCTGACCAATACACTAGCTGAATAGCCTGCACGAGGGGCGGATTTAAGTGAGAGAGGTTTGCGCACAATCTTTCCCACTCTCTCACCCAAGCAGCTGTTGCTGCTCTGATGTAACAGATGCCATAGGCATGACACCCAAAACAGAAGGCTCATGTCAATTAGAAACAAAGATGATCATGTGGAAATCTAAATCATTATCTCACTAGTTCCCTGCAGGCGGGTCTGACTGAGATGGAATACAGCCTAGAGGGATTCTGGGAGAGGGCGAAGAGATGTCCTGATTTCATGTTCCCAGTATTTGGAGCTTTTTCTTATGTAGGTGCCTGTTAATCTTACCCCCTCCTGATTTTTCACACTTGCTAACCGGTCATCCTATTCTGGGATGATTCCAAAATTTTTAACACCAGAAAATATATCGTAATCCCCATGGCCGTTATGCAAATCTCAAGTATATATGATATCTTGTAAGACGCACTGCACTATTAAAGTAATAGAAAGCATTTTCCTAAGGTCTCTGAATAACCCACAAGCAAGATGCCATAACCTGTAATATGCATTTGTATAGTCGGAGGCAGAACAACTGGACTATGAGCCACTTTCACAGCTGGAATAATGAATTTCAAGCAGAGCTTACTAAAAAAGAACACATTAAATCCAAACAATTAATAGTGACTTTCAAGAAGGTAGGGCCGAAAGAACCCAGCAAGCCGCCTTTCTTTCCCTGGCTTTAGTCTCATATCAATTCAAACTGCAGAGGCAATGATTCATACTTTATAATCAGCAATTTTTCCAGTCCTCTCCAAAAGAATTACTGTAGCTCACTCTTACTTTAAAGAGAACAGACAAGGGAAATGCCCAAGCTATTTTCTAGGGATCATAAAATTGCAGTTATTAAAATGTGCCTTTGGTTGAAATTTGACACAAGTGGCCAGATTCTGCTTTCAGGACAGAAAGCTTTTTGAAGGGCTTTGTGGTAGGTGGTTTTAAGGACCAAAAAGCCCTGGCAATTTTTAAAACAGACACAGTCAATGGACCAGGTCCACGTTCAGGTTTGTAACAAATGCAAAAACGAGGCAATTTTATCCTATACTTTATAAATAACTAGGCCAGCAGGTAGATTTCTAGGATATTGTCCAAATAATCCTGCATAATTTCATTGTCTTCTATGGAACTGAATCAGATTTAGAGAGGATAACTGCAATCAGAACTTGGCCCAATGTCTCAAGCCTAACACAACTATATTCATTTATTTAAATAACTATGAAGATATATTAAAATGGTCATTTTCCTGTATTCACACACTGAAATAAGCAAAAGGATTTATTCTGAACAATTCTTATGCTCAGCAGGCTCCACCATGGAAGGTTCTGAGCTCCTTTAGTTAGATGATGAGCACCTTTAACGCCCACTGAATGCAGAGGGAGCTAGAAGTGCACAGCACCCTGAAGGATCTAACCTGCAGGCTCCACTCTGAAGGAGACTTCTTTTAATACACTGCCTGAAAATTAATAACAATAAATCCACAGTACAGTTTAATCAACTCAGCACTTCGGGAAAAAATCGTCACAATCAATGTTAGTTAATCGATATGCACACAGATGCTAACCCATGTTCCCTCTGTGTGAGATTCACACATCCACACAAGTTGGGCCTTTCATCTACAAACGATGAAAGAAAAAAAATCCTGTGCTAGGTTCTACGACTCATTGAACTGATTCACCACTAGATGGCAGCTGAGCCCATGAACTGGGTAAGATAAAACTCAACAGTTAACTTCAATTTTTAACAATATACTTATTATTATTTACAACAAGCATCATAGGGACTCCAGCCACACCTAGCAAAATCATTATTTTACAAACACAGGGGCCACCAAATTCTGCCAGTTTTACTCATGCTAAGTGCCTTACCATGCAGATAAATCTCAATGTGTCCAGGGTTATCAACAGACTTCCTGCTGAAAATGGGGGACCTCCACGGTACAGCGAGCTGAACAACCCCCATCACAACAATGCTGTTGTGCTTCTTTGCTTAAATAAATAGATAAAACACCTTTTCCTGGAAACCAAATAGAGAGCACGCCAAAAGGGTGACGTGGGTTGCCCCCGCAGACCAATACCGGAAAGAAATCCATCGCCCAAGTATCTCTGTTTCAGCTAGAATGTTCATTCAGATTTAGGGACAAATCTTAACGCCTTTACACAGGCGAAGCTGGAACTCTGTGGGAGAACTGTGAGAGTAAGGACAGAGGAGGGATGACATATTTTTATAAGTCTGTGTTTTTGCAAGTGCTCTGCTGTGGCTCAATAAATAATATTTCTCGCTCATCTGAACACTCTGTGTGAACTTGTGTGATGAATCAAACTAAATAATTAGGGTATACAGTATTTCTTTGCCAATGAGCAAACTTTATATACTATATATCCTTCCCTTCCCTTTATGGAAGAGGTTGGTCTTTAGTGTTTGAAGGGTTCTGTTAGTTTTTGGGGGAAATAACACAAAAAGGCATGGGAAAGTACAGTCCTTTCTTGAACAGAAAATCTGCTTCAAAACTGGAGTTATTAGGTTTCCTGACCATAGGACAGAAGGAGGGCAAGCAAAGTTTGTGGATGTGTACAGAAATATACAACGGGTAATCTGTTATCTTCTTTTTAAGACGTGTGGAACACTGAAATAAATCCATACTTTGTTACTGCAGTTGTTTGTTTGCAAAATACAAAGGGTTTTCAACCCCTGAATGTTATGAAGTATTTTCGAAAACCATTTAAATGTTTTCTAGTACTATGAGGAAAATCAGATCCTTTACAAAATGAAGCATCTATGTAGAGCAGGCCTAGACAAAATACATGCACATATTTATTTCCAAAGAAAGATTACCCTGTAAGACACATGCTAGTAAAATATGTGCCAAGGCTCACTTTCGGAAAAACACAATCAAACAGAAGAAGTGTGGTTACCTGTGGCTTGGGGAGGGAAGGAAGGTTGTTTGGAAAGAAGATATTTTCCCTGATCATTTGTTTTAAAAGACAAATTCCTTTCACAGCATGTTAAAAAGTACTGAACAGATTCTGAACTCTCTTACAGTATCATAAACCCAAAGAGCCTCATTACCTAGAATGCAGTTAGCCCAGACTTCCACCAGCATACCAGAATTCAGAATCTGCCCCACACAGATTAATTGCATCAGTTCAAAACATTTTTTAATATGAAATGTAACTGCCAGTCTCTTGAGAGGAACAAACTGCATTATTTTGAAACCAAGAGCTGCAGGGAATTTCTTTGTTCCCAGCCCCAATATGTCCGCTTGTGTTAGAATGACTTCACAATTCCAAGGAGAAGTCGTTACACTACAATAATACACCTCTACTGGGAAAGAACTCTACTAGTCTGGATGACTGCTGGACACTGTGGGAATACTACGGTTACTGAAAACAGCAGCATCTGCCCAAAGAGGGGCAGAACTCATCCCAGATGAGCTTCCTAACTTCATAGCAATACCCCGACCCAGAATCTCTTTGAAAATGTAGAGCTGCTAGCAGAGCGTACTGCATTAAAGGTTCTGAATCATCAGCCCCACTCCAGGGATAATAGTACAAAAATCTTGACAGGTTGGCACAGCAAGTTCAGACTTTGTTTCCTCACAGAATGCAACTGGCTAAAGAAAACCTTGGGAAAGTTTCTACCCAGTGGTGATCTGTTATTTGGACCCTGGTAGCTATTTGTATACCTCTACAAAGGTGTGATCCTGCAAGCTTTCTGCATACATTATGCCCAATGAAGACCAAGGGAGCTTCCGAGGAGAAGGGGATGCAGGATTGGGTATACCTGAATATAGGTAACGTGCAGATAGATAACACAGACGTAAATTGTGCATAGGTTCTGCTGGCTGTCAGCACAGGGGTAGATTTCAAGCATTGTATTTTACGGAGCAGTGTTTTACAGATGACAGTGTTTTAAATCTATGGCCCGATATTCAGGTTTTAACTTGCACTCTTTCCTACTTCTGGCTTGGTCCTGAGAAGGCTACGTGTGTGCTTCGTGAGCACTACCACACTGCAAAGCTCAAACTAAATGGTACAGACAATCTTGGAGATACTAAATGAGCTCCTTAGAGGTGACCTACAAAAAGAGGAACAAATGAGTTTGTATCTTTTGATTGTAAAGGGAGCCCTAAAGGGGAGACTGTTCAGAACAAAGAGGGCAGAACGTTGTTTGATTTCTCATTGGAAATATGAAGAATATAATAAAGTTTCGCATTTTCTTTCTTTCTGTAAGGAGACTCTCTGCACATTTAAAGAACTACAGCAGGACCTTTCTCAGCCCTCAGTTGACAGGTATTTGGAATCCTTACAGGGAGCTTTTCTCCTAATTTTCTCAATATGGTATGTCTTAAAGCAAGTGAACCACCAAAGAAAGAATTTTAAACAGTTCGATTAAAAACATTCCATCTTAGGTTTTAGATTTCTCCATAGTCCTAATTCTGCAAAGATCTCCAGACCTACGGCAAAAACAGTCTAGATGATGCCAGATATTCTAATGAGGGGAAAAAGAGGAAAGGAACTTTAAAAACCATGTATACATTATAAAAAGATGACCTTTTAGCTTCTGTTTCAGGTCCCACTTAAGTGGCACAATGTTGCCTGAAAGCAGACTAAAGTGGGATGAACCACCAGATAAATTTTAAAAAACCAGAATACCTTTGTGCATGGATGTAAATCACTTAGTTTATGCTGAAAAATACTAAAATTAAGCCAGACAGTTACCCCACCGAACACGGTCCTTCGGGGACATATCTGTAAGGATTACTCCTTCTAAATCGATTTTTAGATTGCTACCTTTGATCCTGGGAAGTTCAACCACAATAATAACCACCTTTCCGAGAGATGGGCAAGATCTCAGGTTCCTTTTTGACTTCTCAAAAACCATTAGATATTATGCCAAGTCAGAAGGAAAACTGGAGGAGATTTGGATGAGCTTTAGTCTGAAAGACTTACAGCAACGGCTACTTTACAGTTCCGTTTGGCCAGAGCTAAATAGGATTTGTGTCTCCACATGAAGAAAGTGACTGAAGGATGTTGGTAGGAACACAGAAAGACAGAGCGGTTTTAATCCCTTATAACTCTGTTCTGACTTGTCTTGGATTCATCAGGTAATAGAGTCAGCAATTTAAACCAACTCCGAAGTTGATGGCTCCTAAAGTATAACGGCTTGCACTGGATTAAAAACCAGTGTTTATCGCTACACCAAGATTCAGTGTCAACTCAGGAGACTGCAGAAATCTTTCCCTATAAATAATAAATCAATGTCTCAGAAATCAGAGGGAAAAACAGACATCACAATGAGATGATTGGTAAACTACATTCTAATGCAACAGTCATCCAGGATACTGAGACACAGTCCCACAAATCGATAACACGCCCTTTAAAAGGTGACTTGCAAAAGGGAAAAAGAAAAAGGCTTGTGCTTTTGGGCTTCATCATGAGTAAAGATGGCCTGAACTCCCCGTCCTCTGTACCT
This sequence comes from Pelusios castaneus, assembly GCA_007922175.1. Classification (NCBI taxonomy): domain Eukaryota; kingdom Metazoa; phylum Chordata; order Testudines; family Pelomedusidae; genus Pelusios; species Pelusios castaneus. The sequence continues at coordinate 7,619,541 of ML685777.1, forward strand.
TCCCTCCCTCCCCAACAAAAAGAGAGGTTTTCACTTGCCTTTTTACCTTAGAATATCAAGACTGGTCTTCTCTTAATTTTTTTTTTTTTTCTCAAATACTTCTTAGGAGGAAGGGAGCTCTCCCAACCATTAAGTGAAGGGACAGGGGTGCTGAGCCTTTAACAAAAAGCTCTTCACGCTCAACTTTTTATCAGGCTGAAAAACACTTTGAGTATGAGTTAAACAAGAGTCAACAAAAGCCAGAAATTTGAACAGGCCGAGTAACTCTCCTTTCCGTTCCCAGGTGATCACCTTTCACTTCTTTAGTATCTGCAACATACTCATCTCACTAATTCTCCTGCCATCCTGAGTCTTCCTGAAAAACCGTGATCTAAATGTCTTAGAGAAAAACAAAGTAGACCTCCTTTATGCATCTTAATGAAGCAAAGATGAGCACCAGCTTTTGTTTTATCCTTTCGTAAGTCACCCTCGAACAACAGCACCTTTTAGCACGGAGACCTGTATAAAACATTGCTTTAAAACTGGTTTCCCATAAAGATTGGATGCTAGAGTCATAAAAATTAGATTGGTGGCTATCTCAGGGGAGAGCTTGTAGAGAAAGTGACATATACCCAACGGTGTCATAACGAGCCAAACAAGCATGCAACATTTCATGCAGGTCACCAGCGAGCACAGATGAAAACCATTAACACTTGGTGAGAACAGAAACCAGAGGGGGGTGGTACAACTGTAAACACACCTCAGTCACAGAGAAAGACTGCTTACCCTCAGGTTTAGTGGTAGTACCATCTTCAGGCAAATTTTAAAAAAAAATAAGGAAAGGGTTAATAGGGAAGCGTTAGTAATATCAGCAGAAGTGGTGCTGTACATTAGCTACAGAAAGAAGCAAAAAAAAATCAATACAATTAAAGAAATGAAGGGGGAAAAGAAAATTGGTTAATCAGCAACTCAAAGCATGAAGCATCTGAATGGATCTTACAATCAGATAAGTTTGGTCCCATTGCAAATGTGAGTTAAAGACAAAGCTTTGCTGAACCCCATTCTTTCATTTGTCTTGCCCCGGTTTCCTACTGTCAAAAAGGAAAGGATTTCCCTTTAGAGCCAATCCAACCCATACAGCATTTAAACAAGAAACAGAGTAACAGAGACGAGCAGTAAATACACACTGCTTTGGAGTGAGACTAAAAATATTGCTGCTCTTCTGCGTTCAGTCTCTAAACATTGGGAAATGACAACAAGCATGTGTTAACTCCAGCATTCTGGCGGTCGTTCTCTCTGCACTTCATCTACACCATGGGTGCAATGTGAGGAATTAATTAAAGCCAGGGCAAATACTTTATAACAGAATTACTGAACCGAACAGAGCCAATGAGTTTAAGTGAAGACAAAGATTTTAGCGTTAAGTGAACAAAAGGAACATCTAAATGTACCCTGATATAATTCATCCAGTATTTCCCATTGGACTGAGAAGAGAACCCAAATGTCCTACGCTATGAGGTCAAATGTACAACCGATACAGCTAAGTTCAGCAATCTTCCCGACAGGAGCCAAGGGTATCCGTTCTCGCACCAATCAGAGAGGCCTGGTACAAACACTTCACGTGGTAGAAATCAATGAAGCCAATGAAGTTACAGAACTATACGGCTGGTACCATTAAGTTACAGCGGAATCAGACACTAGCTCAGACCCTGGGTCAGTGAAAACTGACATGTGAAATGAGGAAAATAATCTAGCAATTGTTTTTAGCTGCTCCTAAATTGTATTTCCTCATCCATACAGCCAGTCATGCCACCTGAAAAGTAGATTTTACACTGAATGGTGACTTCACTTGTCATCATGAAGACTGGGACAACAGAACATGCCAAACACAACACAATAAATTATTTAAACCCTCAAAAATAGAATGAGTGGATGGAGGTGAACATGCACCTTTCTTGTAGGCTGAAAAAGTAACTACTTCATGCTCACATTAGTCAAATTCCTCTCTTTGCTTCCTTATTCTTTACTTATCTGAAGAGTTCCAAGGTGGTAGCCATGTTAGTCTAGTTCAGCAAAACGAACAAGGAGTCCTGTGGCACTTTTAAAGACTAACGCATTTGTTTATCGCATGAACTTTCATGGGAGAAAATCCCACTTCGTCAGATGCTTGAAGACGCATCAGATTTTCTCCCACAAAAGCTCATGTGATAAACAAATACGTTAGTCTTTAAAAGTGCCACGGGACTCCTTGTTGGTTCTATATGAAAAGAGAGCTCTTTAGCTCAGGATCTAACTCAGCTAAGACATTCTTAATGCAAAGCATAAGACAAATTGCAGTAAACCTATTTCTTAGTTCTGAGGGAGCTACATCAGAGATTAATTGGGCAGCAACTATCCTCCGAACTGCCACAGAGTCGAAAAGAATCTCTTCTCTCCTCACAACATAAATGTGCTGCTTAGAGGAAAACAGAGGAAGAAAGAAAAGTGTTTCAAAGCAAACTGGGTCTCCTGCCAGACTGTTTCCCTCAGGAAGTGTGCTTTTGTTTAGCCCCTTGGCCAAAGAGCACAGACTGCTTCTGAACTGCTGGTGACCATCTCATTGAAGACCTGCTTTTACAATTACATGGCTTATCTTCAGAACAAGCCATCTAATATTGAAGTCACATGGTTTACAATACTGGAGAAAGAGGTCTGCTACAGTAAGTGAAGAAGGAGGCTCACCTAGAGATGCGTACGAGCCCGGAGGCAAGGCTGCCGCAGAACTGAAGGGTGTGGAAGCTCCAGAAGATGTTACTTTCGATTTGGCACTAGCTGCTGCATTCACATCGATGTCGCTGCGAGACCGCTGCAGAGATCCTGGAGTTGACACGGATTTTGTACTCACTGTAGAGGCTTTAGACAGATTTGGAAACAGACAAAATCAAGACTAGTGAGGACTAGTGAGTAATTGATTTGACTGTTTCAAAACACCCAGTTAGCACTTAAATAAGAAAGTTCAAGTGTTCCCTGTGTGTGACTTCAGAGCTTGCATAAAGTCCCAGAAAAACAACCCCGAACCATGTACTTGCAGAAGGAGCATGGGCTTCCCCTCACTGCCCTGCAAATGTCTCCGCCTTGACCCACAAGGCCACCTCTAGGATAGTTCTGTCTCTACAGCCCGTTGGAGACTTGGCCTCTCTACTGAGATGGCCAACGAAGCGGCTAATCAGTGACAGTTTGGGTGGTGGTTGTGCGATATAGGTCATGTCTAGACTATCTGGACCTAGCTACAGCACAACCCCATGGCGTAGATACAATCTTCATCCTTATAGACACACCACCGTCCAGACCAAAAGTCCTTATGTCATTGAAGCGTTCTTCCACTGGCCTGGCTGAGTCTACACCAGGGTTGGGTCAACACAGCGACATTGCTCAGGGTCTGGATTTTTCACATTCTTGAGTAGCATTCTTATGTTGTCCTGTCTTTGAAGGGCGTACCAGACTGCTGGCGCGCCAACTGGAACCTTGACTATGAAATTCAATGTTTTTCACACACAGCACCAGTCACCAATTACAAAAAACTTTCAGCAACTTCTTAGCTGGGATACCTAGAAATGGTAAACTAGATGTGAATGATTCCATATTTCATTACTAGTGCCCTTGGGTTTTTTTTAAAGTATAGTTTCCCCTACTCTCCCCGGTCCAGTAAAACATATTCCCTCACTCGCTGCATCTCTCTATATTTTGAACTAATTGACAGTGTTATTCTGCAGTGGCGTCTGGGAGCAGGAAAGTATATTACGTCTATGTACTTGATGCCCTCAGCTGATGGTGTCTAGCAGCAGATTGAAATGTGATCAAATCAGTTAGTCTGCACTCTGAGGGAAATTAGCAAGGTCCATAACAGTAACATCATCTGCTCATGAAAGTTTTCTGTTCTCGCTCACTGATGCTCCCACCCAAGGGTATGTCCCTGGTGCAGTAAGCTGCAAGAGCCTGGAACCACAGCAAAGCTCTGAGGAGTCTACATGCTGGAAAGTCTTGATGGAAAAGACCCAAGCAGGCTCAAAATTACTTCCAGTTGTATCAAAGTCTCTGTGGGCTGTACGGGGGCACACAGTGGAGACTGAGAAAAAATGTAACACAATGGCTCTGAAAAGCCAAACAAAAATCAGAGATGGAAAGGGCCTATTAGATCTTCTTGTCACCCACCTGCCAATGTAGGCAAGGCACCAGAGCACTGATGGCCATGTGGTCCAGACCTCTCTTGTCCTTACGTGGAAGCACTTTTGTGATCAACTTGAAATATAGTACCATAGGATGCCCCCACTACATGCTGGTGACCACAGGAACAGCTCTATCTAATTGGACCAGTGGTCAGTCTAGCCCAGATGGTAGCATGGAGTTTTTGACAGGAACTTCCCAGCTATACAATGCCATACACCCTGGCCACAAAACCCATCAACGCTTTCTGACCTTTCTCTTCAAGTGAAATCAGTTATAGAAACGTACTACAATTTTCAAAGACACAGGCATGCTAGCAGTTTATGGATAGGATATTCTGTATTGTGACTGGTACCCATTTATTTAGAATGGAATCCTCTTAGAATAAAGCCACGTTTTCAAAGAACAATTTCACAGTAAATGGAGGTTTCATTATAAACAGAAATACTATTTTGAGCACCAAAATATTTGAGTCTTTTATCTTACTTCATTACAGATCTTCCCCTGCAATACTCGATTACGTTCCTCCAGTTTCTGTTCTCACCTCTAGATGCAGTGCTCCCAGTGGGACTTCTTTTGGCAGACAGTGGACGGCTAGAAATTAACACATGTATTTATTGAAGTCAAGCAGGTATTTTTTGAGTCACCAATAACACTGGCCATAAAACTTCCGTCATATCTTAGGAGGCCAGACTCCAGCCTGTGTGGAATGGTGTTAGACACACCAACCACAAATGCAGATACCTCCAGTGGATCCCCCCCTCCCCATCAGGATCTCACTCAGAACTGCCCCCCTTGTTTTCAGAATTTGCCACGTGCACGCTCCAAGTGACCTCTGTCACCAAAGGCACAAGAGTCTATCCCCGGCGGCGATTATTCTCTATCCCTGCTCTGCTGATCTAGAATTGGCCTTCACTCCAGCACTGGTCTTTCATTACTGAAGTGTGCTGCGCCGAAACCCCTGCTTTTGTCTAGTCTGAATGATAGATGTCGACATACGCGGGATTGTTTACTCACATGCAAGCTTTCCTGTGCTTCCACAATACTCTCCTGCTATTGTGAGACTGCTGGCCTGGGCCTCTTTCATTTCCTTTTGTAACGTATCCAATATATATTTGTAAAGTTACATAAACTGTAACTTTATAAATATATATTTGACGTGTTATTACCATGATAAACCTGAAATTACTTTTTAGACGCTGTCCCCATGTCTCAGGCAAATACATACTCATAAAGGGCTTGTAATAGACAACTATTCACATATAGTAATACATTCGCAGGATTTATTGGTTAGATATAAATATTCAGGCTCCATCATACTCCTTAGAAAGGAGTATGAAACAATTGCCATGATTAAATAAGATTTTCAGGTCCTCTGTAAATAGTGACCAATGTATTTTATACATTTCTTTGTAGCACAGAGGTGGATTTTACAATACATATACAAAAAATAAGACACTCCTCAAAAAATTCTAACACTTTTCAGCTGGGGCACATTTTGAATATAAATTCTTTGACTTTGTCTCTTCAAAAACAGCCAAAATATACAAATGTAGCAGAAAAGCTCTTCATTTTGCAACGATATAATTCATATCTAACTTGGCCACTTTTCACTTTACAGGAAAAAGAAAAGACGAACAGCAAGACTCATTTCTCTGGCTTGAGGCTAAGCATGAAAAATTTCAGGCCAAACAAATGTCTTTTTAAGTCAGGAAGGATGACTAATACTGTCTGGCTGACAATGAAAAGCCTCTTGTCTACTTTCTTATGGATTCAAGACTGACTCCAGAATATTTAGCTGTGTGAGGGGGTTTTTTTGTTTTGCTTTTTAATATCTTGCCAGCCATAAACCTCATATGCCACACTGTGGAGCAGGTCAAATGTTAAGGTCAAGAAATAAATGTGAACGGTCATCCTAGAGGAGACACAAGCTTGCGCACCATGTTGTGCTCGGCAATGGTGTTGTGTCAGAGCTGCCATTGAGTCAATAAAATCAGTGGTAATAAGACTTACTTGAGACTCTCCTGGGAACTGGAGGACGAGCGATCAGACTGTGGCAGGGACACTATGCTATCTGAATTCTTCAAGTGAGATTGCAGGGCTTTCTGATAGGAGGACTCCAGCATGTGATACAAGTGTTCGGCTTCTCGGCTGAAGTGATTGTGGAAGCCCCAGTAGCATCTGAAATCGAGATCCCAGAATACCCCTGAAAACTCCATGTCAAATTTAACAAGCCACAGCTGCGGTTCATCCCCAATGGCAATGGCTCCTTTATGGAACCATTTCAGTGATGCAGCCGTTCAGAAACAAACCACGTTGACTAACCCTGAGTTTTGAGGGAGCAAGTCCACAGAACAGAAGGGGAAGGTGGGATATACAGTGGGTAGGGTATCTTAGGAACACTTTCAGCACCGGGAAAAGGCAGAGTCCATACCCAAATGGCATAGCTCCAATAGGGCAGTCAGGAAGAAAAGCATTTCCCTGAAAGGAAGCGGGAATTAGGCATGGCAGATGCTCCATGGCTGGCTTCAGCCAGCAACATCCTGGTAAAAGGGGAAAACCTAACACAAATGCTTTTAAATACCATTAACCCCTTAACCCACAGGACGTATACAGGATGAAGGGACACTACAATGGTGTTTAAAAGGAAAAGACTGACAAATTAATTGAACACAGGAACTGTTTCTGAAACAACCTGCAGTAAAAGACAGACCTGTGGGCCTGATTCATGACAACACTAATGGGTTTTTCTTTCAAACTGTAAGGTAACAGTCACCCCCTTATTCAGTAACATTCAAAAGCAGATGTCCAGTAACTGACAGTCACCCGTGAGATGAGCTTGACCCTCTGGAGAACACAATGGAGCAAACTCTGTCTCCGACTGAGGCAAATCTTCAGGAGCGCTGACCTCTCTGTTTTCATTGTCTTCAGTGAGAGTAGCCTGTGCTCAGCATGTCTAAGGATTTAGCCCACTCAAAAGAGACAATATTTCCGCACAATGGGACCAATTTTCTGTGCCATTCGCAGCCTCTCAGTGATGCTGAGCACCCGTATTTCTTGTATTAATCGATAGCTAATAAAGGCACCTTTCAAAACTAGGCTGGAGGACTGTTTAAGAACAAGATCACTAATTGCAAATTAATCCAGACCTATTTGTGTGTGACAGCTGCTCCCCTGAGAGAGGAAGTCATCAGCATGTTCATATTGTTGGGGTAATATGCAAAAATTTAAATCTTAATACTGGCAATATAGGAATTAAGAAAAAAACAAAGGTGACTTTGAAATGCACCATAAATCCTCAAGGAATCTGTCCAGCTACATGTCTGGGTTAGCTAGCCACCTGCCATAAGACCTGGGTGCCTAGAGTACTTTCACAGTTGGAGGAAATGCTCTCTCCTAAAATAATTTAATACCCATCCCAAGTATGAACCACCGTTCCCCGAAGTGTAGCATTTAATCATTTGATCCTTTTCAATAAGTTAACGAAATGTAAAATGCACCACATGACAGCTTTCTTTTTCTGTCTAAAGGTCACACAAATCTTTGGACAATGTGTGCTTAGTTCAGAAACTAATTCTCAGTATATAACAACCTCTCATTGCCAAATACACTTCTGAAAACACAGCAGAATCCCTCATGACAAGGAAAACCATTGCAAATTAATGAGATTTCTATACTAATGATCAAGAAAGGCAAATGTCTACTGCCTCATAATTGTACTTTATTAATTAACTCAGACAGTGGTTTTTGTTATTTACAACATTTTGTAGTTTAAAAAGCAATGGAGTGCCCAATCCTGCAGTCTCTAATCAGGCAAAAATTCCATTAAGGGTGATATTTTTGTATGAAATAAAAGAATCAGACCTGAAATCAAATGATACTTAGCTATCAAATCGCACTGCTCTTTGGCTACTCAGCCTTTAATTGAAGAGGAATGAAACCACCAGATTTTATCCAGGTATTCTATTGGTGGCAGATAAATAAGAATTAGCAAAATGTTCTTGGGCTTCTAAGAACATACATTAATAGGTGGATTAATCCGTGCTGGGAGAAAACAGTTACCAATTGATTTAATTTGAGACAACAATGTAAAACTGACTAAAATCTAAAGTACTGAAGGTATGACTGAGGTTTTATTATTAAGATAAGGCTGATTTACTGTGGATCTGCTCCTTTTCCTCTTGACGTCAGGATCTTTTGCCACTGACTGTCATGGGAGTAGGAACAGGCCCTGCATTTATTTGCCTTAGCATCGGGTTTCCTGCACACTCCATCCTACGCTTATAAAGTGATGTTTGTTTTTCAAAAAGTCCACTTACTTTCTTGCTTCTATCCGTGCTTCAGAGTCCGCGTCGTGGATTCCCTTCTTTATTGTTTCTGCTAATACTGAGATGTGTCTGAGATCAGAAGAGAACATTACTCAGCTAGTGAGCAGAGATGCAGAAAATCTCCCTGTGCTCACAGATGAGTCTGCAAAGTTTAGTCGTTTTTCCCAGCTCTCAGAAAAGAGAGCATTTCACAGCATCCCTCATTTCCACATAATATCCTTGAGAGGGCTCATGTATTCTCACAAGTCAGCTTTATTTTACTCCTTGCTGCTGGAGAAAAAAAAGGCTGCATTCTTGAGAGGTCATCCCTTAGTTACCATGGAAACAAGCAGGGCGTAAAAATATTCTCTTAATCCTTAAAAGTAGCCCAGGACGATTTGGATTAATGAAGTAGGGATTGATCACCTTTCCTTTTCCTCCTCCCCTTGCCTCTGTCTTCTATGCAGATGGTTAATTTGAAAGGCCATATTGTGTCTTACAAATATTACTCTGTTATTATGTCCCTATTAGTTGAATGTGTGCCTTAAACTAGCTACGCTGGCTTTATGCCTGGCATCTGGCAGGAAAACTCACTGAGATTAGGCCTTGCTTTAAGGACCGGAGCAGAGCTGACTTGCCCCAGGGGACTGTAGGAGGGTGTGTGCACCATGGGTGCAAAATCCCACCCAGAGCTCCCTGACACCAATGCACAGGATATACAGTCCTTAGGACAATGAAGCGTGCTCCAATCTCTGCACACGTCCAGGATCACCAGGCAATAATACAAGGTGATGAGTCCACATCCTTAGCTTCTCGTATCCCTTCTCTACCCCTTTGGGATGGCTTGAGCCCCAGTGGTCAGCGGGAGTACTCCCCATGCCTAGGTGAACACAGGAACTGCAACTGCCCCCACACTGGCAGGAGTGAGAATCGCAAGGCCTGAAATCTATGGGGGGGCATAAGGGAAGGAAAAAGCCCCCCTTGGCACACCAGATTTACAATCTGACCCTACATCACATAGGCCAACATAAGGAAAAGTGGCTGTTTGAGAAGAGCATTATTGCTTTCCTAGCTGGAATGACTATAGCATTATTACCTTGGAATGGCATTGGTTTGGAATGACGGGACCACAAAATTGAAATGTCTAAGATCGTCGTCACTGCCCCGTTCAATCCCTTCCTCCCACACACCTGGCTGCTACCTGCCACTTGTTTGTAGTCAAAAAAATAAGAGACACCCCCCCACGCCGCTTCTGAAGTAAATCTGGAGAGTGCCAGTGCTAAAGAAGTCACCAGACCATCTTCTTGGCAGTCTGACTGGAGAGACGCATTTCTCTCGTCCATTCAACGTGCCTTTAAGGATGTAGCCTCTGTAGCCCTGGGACCCAAACCCGTCCTGCCACCAGAAGCTCCAGGATTTTGGAAACCTCAGCAATTCCCCACAAATCCTGAGCCTAAGCAGGTGGACGCAGGGCCTCGGAAGAGTCTTTTCCCATTCACTTTTGAATTGGAAAAAACTGATTTTAGCAGTGGGGGCGGATATTTCAAGCCCTCACTTCATCAGGTACAGATCACTTGTCTCAAAGGGAAGCTGATGCTCAGATCTTACCTTTCCAGGGAGTGCGTTTGCCACTCTTGTAACAGCAAGTCTAAAAATGCAAAACAGCGCCTGAAAGTGGGTAAAGAAAAAACATTGTCTGAGCTAATAAAGAGGAGCACAGCTTTTACTGGATTTGCCACCACACACCAGTCATTTATCATTATTAATAGGCCCTTCTAGACACCAGAAATCAGCAGTGCCCCACTTACAAAACAACACTAGTGTACCTATGAAGATCATTGTAGAATTTGAGTTTTTACAGTTAAAACTATTAGCACAACCCACAGTGCTGATCTGACACTGAAACGTCACCACTGTAGGGCGCAGGGGGATCGTAACTGAAGGATATTACTTGCTGGGGTGTTGTGATTTTGCTCCTTTTTAATCAAGGATAGTGGAATGTAGAGGACATCCAAGTTAATACTACTTTGTGCTTGTTAGCTCCTTACATTTCACATCCAATTGAGAAACTGAGGGCCAGAGCTGTTAAGTGACTTGTTTAAGGTATGTGACAGCTGTAGACCGTGCACAACACAATCGTCAATTGTTCTTACTTCTGTTTGTCAAGCTAGAGAAGACCTGAGTAACGGTAATGGGCAGAGGTCCCCCAACTAGACAGCACAAAGCAAATAATCGATTTTTAAGGCCAGGGGCCACTGTGATCGTCTAGTCTACATAACACAGGCCACCGAATTTCAAGAGAATGTAACTTTTACGTTCTGGTTCGAAGGAGACGTAGCACAATAATGGTTGGTAGTAGAAAAGAGGTGCACATCTGATGCTTGGAAAGCAGCCAGACTAATGTGATAATATTATAGCAATATCTAAACATACACAAAACACCACTGTTCACCCACACCTACCTTCCCCCGCCCCCATGGTAAAACAGCTTATTTCTATTTTAAAGCCATCCTTCCCTATACAGTCCACTACTTCTACAAAAACCATTTGGCTTGAGATTTTCATAGCCACCTAGGGGATTCAGACACATCCACTGACAAAGGAAGATGTTCAGAAAACCCCCTATATTGCTTTGAAAATCTTAGCCTTTCCTTAAAAAAAGACAAGAAGCAAGTGAACTTAAGCGATTGATGAACAAGAAGAAAACTTAAACCCTTATTCTCACCTTCTAACTGCGACAGACTTGGAGGTACAGTTACTGGTTATAATGGGTATTAGTCGAGGAATGTGTGTATGCTAGAACAAGAAAAACATTTTAGATTTATGGAAGTAAAGCCAATTTCCCTTAGTCATCCTAAAGCCAACATACACACACTTAATTTGGGTCATTTTTAAAAATCCAGCCTCTAGATAAAGGAATATTTTTAAAGACTGACATAGATCCCTTATTTACACTTATGGAAACAGGCACCAGCGGGTCTGTAGTCTCCCCATATACATCTACGGACAGAAATCTCCAGCACTAGGGCATGCCAAGGCTTCTCAGAGTGTGCCAGCCGTATCACTGGACGGGAGCCACATTAGTTGATTAATGGCCTTAGACAAGATGCACTTACCATGGAGTGCTTAAAAGACTCTTTATATGAGGATGGGAAGGCAAGCAAGAGAGTTTTAAAATGACTTCAGAGAACTATACATTCAACTTTTCAAAGGTAAAATTTTTTTGCAAAGACGTTTCCCGAATACATCTCTCTGTGATAGTACATGTCATCCATTCTCAAAATTCTCTGGAAACCTCCACTAATCAAGCTTCACAAGATCCCCCTAAGGCAGGTAGGTAGATATTATTAACCGCATTTAAGAAATAGGAAAACCAAAGGATGGAGAGGTAGGGACCAGATCATGTACCACTTAAGTCAATGGGAGTTTTGGCCACGGATTTCAATAGGTGCGGAACTGGACCTAAAGGTCATATAGCGAGTCACTGGCAAAGTCAGAAATTAAACCTACAAGCCCTGATTCCTAACCCCATGCACCAATCACACAATCCATCATCCCAGAACAATGAACAGTTTGTAAAGGAAGACAGCACTTCCATTTTTTTCTTATAAAAAGTAACTCAAAAGGATACCATGTTAAACAGTGATATTATTCCTACATAGTCTTCGAGCCTGAATATATGAACATGCTTAGGTCTTGTTGGGCAACTGGAATCTAGAGCAACCAGGAAAGTTGTAACTTTGAACTCCCACTTTCTGACGAACGGCATTTATATTCAACAGAGGAGCAGCTAGTTCAAAAGCTTCATTTACATTGGTTCTGTGAGAATTAATTTCTTTTCTACTCTTAAGTCCAGAGTGTATCTGGTGGCGCTTGCTACAACCTGAACCGCAAGAACAAGGCCTTCATGACACCAAATATCACTGATCACTTCAGTGCCAGGTGGTTAATGATCTTCTGTGGAGTTGGTTCCTCCCCTTCCTACAGCTAATGGCCACCTCCAGCCAGCAGCCTACAATTAACAGCGTCCCTAGCCTCTGAATGCCTCTGCAGTGCTCTCCCTTCCCTCTCACACAGCTTCCACTGAATCCTCTGAATCATCTAGTCAGTAAATCGCTAGATTCACAAACAAGAGCCACCAACAAGCAACTTCTCTTTATAATGGACAAACAATCATTCCTCATTTATTGTCTCTCTTCCCCATTTGAATTGCGTTTTCAAGTAAGTGGTCTTCTCTGTTCTAAAACTTGGGGCGGGGCAGGGGGAGTGTCAGCAAAAGGAACGTATGGTCTGAATGCAGATACCATATCTAGATGAGACTCCAGACTGTGAAGTCTCATAGATAACCATTTAGGTGCTTAATCTATTTATTTAAGATAATTTTCACCACAGACACGGTCACATTCTCACCTCAGTTCAGATCTGATCTGACCCAATAGATCAATCTCACATTCTCTCCTCAATTCAGATCTGATCACACAGAGAAGTTTCAATCTTTATAGGCCATAAAGTTTTGTTTTGACATATACTTACTCGGATGATTAATCTAACAGCTACAACACCAGAAGTGGACATTACTTTGGCACTGTTGGGAATCAGATTAAAGATGGTTGGCATGATGGCTTCTGCCCCATGGTCAAACTTGTTTCCCAAAACTGAAGATAAATGTCTGAAAAACAATCATTAAATAATGCTGGTAAACATGCTTTAGATTACATTAGTCACAGTAACATAGAATATCTGACAGTCACTATTTCATGATTTTGCAGCATCCTCTCTAACTCCACTAAAGAATAAAGAAGAGCATATATCTCAAACATTTTCCATTTTTCATCTCAACCAGTGCGGTGCTTCACAATCATCCGGATTTTAACAAGCAATAATTTCAGCACATCCCTGGCAGCCTCTTAAAGACAAACCAACAAACTTTAAAAGGCATTGCTGAACGACTTGGTTTTCAGATCGTTTTCTCTCAAGCTTCTGTCTTGTCTTGACATTTGTGAATTTCATAAATGATTATTAAAAATACCCCAGCCCCAGCCCTCTTTCTTTAACGTCACTGCTCTGGCAGCACTCAACATTGAATTATTACGGACAATAAGCACAGATTTTGCCCTTAGCTACATTGGTTCTCAACCCAGAGTAACACCACTGAAGTTAATGGAGCTACTTCAGATGGACACTGGTGTAACTGAGATCAGAATCTGGTCCACGATGTGAGTAATAGCTTTTGAAGATTAAAAACCGAAGTCAGGCCTGTCCAATCAACATTTCCATCCACCATCGTCACACAGGGCCCATCCACACATGCTGTACAGTCATGGTCCTTGACCTGCAGGAGCATGGCTTTAAAATGGGTCAATTCCACTTTGGCTGTGCAGTACTGAGAAGGCCAAATGACATCATAAATGGGTTCCAGCCAGGGTCCCCTCCTTCTCTCTAAACTAATTTTATAACCCAGTTTAAAATGCGGAGCTTTGTATTCCTTACCCCAACGTGATACAAGCCTCTCGCACTACCTGAGACCGCAGATCTTTAGCAGACAGTTTAAATGCCCCATCCAGCAGCCGTAAGTGTTGGAAGAAGTTGTCGTGCTCGGCAGCTCCAGCTATTAGTAAGGATCGGATCTTTTTCAGCTGTTGGCAAACAAGATTGAAGGACTTACAGGTGGAGAAAAACAAAGACACACTGATATCTATTAATGAGAAATAAAAACACACAGGACTGTGCTCAAGGCCGGTGCTCACATTTCAACTTCCCTGTAAAAATATGACTGTGTTGAGGAACAGATTCTTCCCACAATCTCATATCACAGACCTCAGGGATCAATGTATGACACATTGGCCATGCTACAGGAATCCGAAAGTGTCCTTTACAACATGACTAACGACAAAATGCCGGCAAGCCACACCGTCACTTTTCCAATCACATCATTAAAGTTAATGTGACATTTAAACAAGTCGAAGAATTTTACGGTTGCTCCTCCATTCCTTTCACCCATTTACAACAGGAGGGAAATGAACATCGAGACGTTTGTATGCATTCAAAGGCTGCAATCCTCCCACAGCTCTCATTAAAAAGAGGGTCTGACTTGAAAAGCCACTGCTCAGATGCCGATCTCAGCTATACTAGTGTAAAACCAAAACATCTCCACTGAATTCAGTCGAATCAAGCCTTGTCTATACTAGCTCAATCCTGCAACATTCCAGTCCACTCCAACGGGGTCAGGATTTCACTCTCGGGAGCAATGTTCCCTCTAAGGTTTGGTGGCTTGTGTGCAAAATTTTCAAGCCGTGTTTCTGAATAAAATTTTTGTGCAAACTCACATGACGGAAATTATAGGCATTAATTGAAGTTAAAGTGATTGTAAACAGAATTAATTAATTGTGTTTAATTAATTGAATTTGAATGAATTTTGAATTGAAATTTAACTTTTAGAAAAGTTTTTAGTTAAAATTAATTTTTAAAAAGCTTTTTAAAAAGGAAGGAAGGAAGGAAGGAAGGAAGGAAGGAAGGAAGGAAGGAAGGAAGGAAGGAAG
>ML685777.1:7634578-7674711 GCA_007922175.1 Pelusios castaneus
AAGGAAGGAAGGAAGGAAGGAAGGAAGGAAGGAAGGAAGGAAGGAAGAGAAAGAAAAAAGAGAGAAGGAAGGAGGAGAAAAAGAAAAAAGAAGTAAGAGAAAGGAAGGAAGCAAAGAAAAAGAGAAGGAAGAGAAAGAAGAAAGGAAGGAAGGAAGAGGAAGATGAGAAGGAAAGAAGGAAGAGAAAGAAGGAAGAGAAAGAAGAAAGGAAGGAAGGAAGAGGAAGACGAGGAGGAAAGAAGGAAGAGAAAGAAGGAAGAGAAAGAAGAAAGGAAGGAAGGAAGAGGAAGACGAGGAGGAAAGAAGGAAGAGAAAGAAGGAAGAGAAAGAAGAAAGGAAGGAAGGAAGAGGAAGACGAGGAGGAAAGAAGGAAGAGAAAGAAGGAAGAGAAAGAAGAAAGGAAGGAAGGAAGAGGAAGACGAGGAGGAAAGAAGGAAGAGAAAGAAGGAAGAGAAAGAAGAAAGGAAGGAAGGAAGAGGAAGACGAGGAGGAAAGAAGGAAGAGAAAGAAGGAAGAGAAAGAAGAAAGGAAGGAAGGAAGAGGAAGACGAGGAGGAAAGAAGGAAGAGAAAGAAGGAAGAGAAAGAAGAAAGGAAGGAAGGAAGAGGAAGACAAAGAAGAGAAAGAAAAAAGAAGGAAGAGAAAGCAGGAAAGAAAAAGGAAGGCAAACAAGAGAAAGAAGGGAAGAGAAAGGAAGAAAAGAGAAGGTAGGAAAAGAAAGGTGGAGAGAAGGAAAGAAGTAAGAGAAAAAATGAAGAGAAGGAAGGGAGGAGAAAGGAAGGCAAAGAAGAGAAGGAAGGGAAGAGAAAGGAAGGCAAAGAAGAGAAAGAAGGGAAGAGAAAGGCCGCGGCCGCGGCCACGGCCACACCGCTGCCCCGGCCGCATGGGGCAGGCAGGCAGGTGCATGCACATGCCCTGGCCCTGAGCCTGCCTGCTCCACCCTGGGGGCGGGGAGGGCCAGCCCAGAGGCCGGGCGCAGGTCGGGTCTGCTGCGGCAAAGCCGCAGCCCCGGGGATCTGGAGGGAGCGGTGGGGGCTGCCGGCCTGCGCGGGGGTCCGTCAGTGCTGTGCGGGGGTTGCGATGGCCACTGTGCGGCCGCGCACCCACGCAGCTTAGAGGGAACACTGCTCGGGAGTTAGTTTTAGTCACTAACGTGATTACATCAATGCAAACCATTAGCCAAGGTGCACCAATATCAATTCACTATTAGACTTTAGAGCCAAGGTTCAGATGTGTGAACTGCACCAGCACAAGTCATGGGTTGGAGAGTATGTCAGGGCTTCATTAGGGATTCGCACCAAGAAAGTTACATCGCTGTATTTACACCAGTGGCAACAGTGTGGAAAAGGTCTTATGCTGCTTTATATCAGTGTAACTTAGAGCTTGTCTATGAACTCAACGTGGCCATTACAGGTCTGAGGTCGCCCCGCCTTGCTCTTCGTCCAGTCATTTCCACGTGTGTGCAAGTGCACGTAAAATGCTACCAAAGTGTTTTACACCCACTTTGTACAGGTGTAAATGAGTATACCTGGAAGGCAGTGAATAATCAGGTCTTTTGCATGTATGCATCTACCCAAATGGAGTGCAGGAAGGACACCATTCACAATTCTGAATTCCACTTTTTAAAATTTGATTCAGACTCCAATAGCGATTTTCCAGGTTTATCCGTTTGTTTGAAAAATGAAGTAGATCTTTGGCGTATGGCAATGTATCCAGCATGATGCTTGTTCAGGACATTAAAATGGCTGACAATATCAAGAGGGGTAGCCACGCTAGTCTGTGTACAGCAAAAACAACGGGAGTCCTGCGGCACCTTAAATACTAACAAATTTCTTCGGGCATAAGCTTTCGTGGGCTGCAACCCACTTCGTCAGATGTGAGGGCCTGTAAAGATGCATCTGATAAAGTGGGTTGGAGCCCAAGAAAGCTTACATCTGAAGAAATTTGTTAGTCTTTAAGGTACCACAGGACTCTCGTCGTTTTCATTAAAATGGCTGTAACCCTAATACTTCATTGTTTCCTTAATGCAGGAATTTAAATCGAGTCCCACAGTGTGACACTCATCCCATGTAAAGGACCAGCATACAGTTAATGTATCACTTTAATTGTACATGAGCCCTATTTAGACAACCTCAGTGCTGCACAGATCTTGTGCTGACAACCTGCAAAGGGATGAATTTCACCCATAAAAACCTTATATTAAAACAATTCACATAGAGGCCCAACGCTTACTGCAGATACTCTCTGCTCCCAGTCATGCTTATCATCAGATAGTATTTCCCTAATTTTGTTTATGGATTCTTCAAGGTCTCGGCTGGAATAAATCTGTGAATTAAAAAAAAAATGTTAATAAGATACAAGAAATACTTGTTCCAGTGAATAAGTAATTTCTTAACTGACCCTCTAATCCCCTTTACTCTTGAGTTCTTTACTACCATATGAGAGAAGAATACATACTGCATGTGGCTCTTAGCATCTAGGGGACTAATATACTGCACCAAATCAAGAAATATTAAATGGCCATACAGGATGTTTAAAGAGTTACTTTTATACTTTGATACAGCTCTAAAATTCCAAGGCAATAAGCGTTATTTCTGGAGTCAGCTTCATATCTAAAAGAGTCTTCTAGAGCAGTGGCTCTCGACCTTCTGCAGGCTGCCGCGAGCTTGGTAATGTGCGCCGCCCAACATGACACAGCAGCCTACCCCTTCTCCCCGCCAAGGCTGAATCCAGCCCCACTCTAACTCTCTGCAACACATTTACCGCTGTGTGGAGACACAATAACGTGTCCCGACACAGTGGTTGAGAAATGCTGCTCTAGGGGGTTATACAAAAACACCAATAAATAGGTAGAGACACAAATTAACAAAGTTGCATCCACAAAGTGTAAACAGCCATTGCAGAAGTGAAATTCTTATTTGCTGGCACAATAGATACATAATAGGTGAGTTTGATGTTTAAACGCCCCCACCCCACCCTGTATCAGAGTTAGATGAACTGTTTACTTAGTCCCTCTTCACGGCCTTCACAGATATCAGCTCCCAGGCTACAGGAGGCGCAACACCTGTGACTTGCCTTTACTCTCTCTCCACAAACCACTCCACTCTTTAGGGAGTTATTTCAGGACTCAGTTTAAAATGAGGAATTCAGGCCATTTTAAACATTCTCTATTGGCTTGCTGCAGCCAACCTCACAGCCCTTGTCTCTTCACTTTTTTTCCTGTCTGTCAAACACTAACTTCCCTTTCCACCCTCCAGACAATTGCTCCACTGCTCCTATGAACCTCCTCTCCTTTAGAATCACCTTCCTGTATCTCTCTAACTCACCCACTCCCTACCTCTTTCCAAATCTCAAAACAAAAACATCTGGCTTCTCCCCTGCCTACCTCTTTATTAGAGCTTGCCAGAACCGAACATAATGGGCCCCAGCTATCAATTTCAATGACAATGGGATCAAGTTGTACATCTGCATTATACTGTTATTTTTAAATGTATTTCTTCTTACCTGAACTGTTGGGACGTCATCAAATGCTTTGATAAAGTCCTCCTCGTCCACAGCACCAGCTCCCTCTTTGGCTGCTGACAGACACAAAGGAAAAAGCCTTTTCACCCTTCTCATCAACAACGGTCTCATCAACTAAGAAAATGCTCAGTTATGAAAGCACCTAAGAAAGAGAGAGTTCTCACACTCCCCACACACAGTTTTGGGCTCCCCACTACAGAAAGGATGTGGACAAATTAGAAAGAGTCCAGCGGAGGGCAACAAAAATGATTAGGGGGCTGGGGAACATGACTTATGAGGAGAGACTGAAGGAACTAGGCTTATTTAGTCTGCAGAAGAGAAGACTGAGGGGGGATTTGATAGCAACCTTCAACTACTTGAAGGGGTGCTCCAAAGAGGAGGGAGCTAGGCTGTTCTCGGTGGTAACAGAGGACAGAACAAGGAGCAATGGTTTCAAATTATAGCTGGGGAGGTCGAGGTTGGATATTAGGAAAAACTTTCTCACTAGGAGGGTGGTGAAGCATTGGAATGGTTATCTAGGGAGGTGGTGGAATCTCCGTCTTTGGAGATATTTATGGTCCGGTTAGACAAAACCCTGGCTGGGATGATTTAGTGGGAGTGGTCCTGCTTTTAGCAGGGGGCTGGACTAGATGACCTCATGAGGTCCCTTCCAACCCTATGATTCTATGAAGATAAGGACGTTAATCAGAATGGGTCACTGTCCGAGAACGGAATCAGGACAGTTTCCAGCGTAGACCCGCTCAATCGATCCCAGAAGTGCTTCGCATCAACACAATAACTCCACCCCTCCAAGTGGAGCAAAGCTGCATCGAGGGGAGAGCATTGCCGGTCAACGAGGTGGAGTGAAGACAATACAGTAAGAAAGAGTAACTAAGTTGATGGGAGATTCTGTGGCACGCAGATTGGGTATCTCCCACCAACTTAGTCCCATGGTGTAGACTAGGTCTAAGTCTCATGTTCTCATAGAGAGCAATTCACCATCGTATAGAGGGCCAGCACAAGTACTATGCAGCACGTAAGTCCTCAAAATATGGCTTCAGTGGGATTTCAGCAGTGCCAAGGTGTTGTGCAGGCCTTTGGCACAGAGGTGAGTTTCACCCAATGCGAGCTATCACCTTACCTGTGGACTTTGAGCCCAGTGTGGCAGACCCAAGTCTGCGAGCAGTCCCCATGCCAACCCTGCGGGAGTTTGGAGGAGCCTTTGAAGATGTAGAGGAGCTGGCTGAGGAAGGTCTGTTCCCGTCCACAGAGTCATCATCATCAAAGTTTTTATCTAAGGAAGAACCATAGCCAGCCATAACCAAGGTGAAATTAAAATATTTCCCGATAGGCATCCCTATCCTGGAGCAAATGTTCTGCACGCTTCCTGCAGGAACACTGGAGACAGCTCTCACTTCAACAGTGTCTTAAAGCTTCGCTGAAGTTATTTTAAAAAGAATAAACCAACAAGCTACAACAATCAGTACCTACTGCGTGTGCTCAACTGCCTTTCTAAAGACAAGTCCAGAAACTAGCTAACTCAGGGGACCGACAGCCTGTCACCTCAAGCTTGCCAGTTCAAACCCCGGCCAGGTAAATAGTGATGTGAGGCACCGCCAACCCATAGCTACCCGGGTGCTCTCAAGGCCAGACTCCTACATCTTCACAACTTTTCCTGCCCCTTTATGTGGACTAAACAGGCATCAGCATAACTGAGAATTCATACTGTGGTTTGTAATTGTATCTAAGAAATCAAGGACGGAAGGGCCCAGAGGTCCTCAATTACCCTCTCAGCCCTGGAGGTGGTGCCTATCCAATAGGACTGAGGCGTCTCAGAGGGGCAGTGTGGGGATGGCCCCCCGCGACTGTCCGTGCTGTACATATGTTCTGTGAATCAGTAGAATACAACGGGTTTCATGGCTGCGCACGCAACTTTCAAAAGCCCTAAATCCACTCGGTTGTAAGGTGTAAAATGTCTGGACGGCCGGCCCAAGCTTTGCGTGCACAATGACTTTCTGTGCCAAGAAAATCGGCTTGAGTTCTACTACACGTCTCCTCCCAAATCTACTCCCACCACTCGGCCCTTCAGGAGCACATCACGGCCGCTTCCTTCTCTCTGGAGCTTGGAGGTGATTTTTCTGGCGGGGTCCCATCAATGCCATCCTGTACTCAGCCAGAAGAGTCCCTGTTGAGTACCTCAAGACACTCGTTTCCAGTGGGGGTTGAGCACATTCAGCATCACCCACCCCATTGACTCAGGAGAGCAGAGGTCATTTAACCGTTTGGGGCACACACTAGTCAATTCAGCAAACCACTTAAGAACCTGCTTAAGCCCATCCCTATTCAGCAAAGCTTTTAAGCGCAAGTTTCACTTTAAGCATATGCCTTAGTGCTCACGTACTTCAATAAACAGGGACAGACTGACTAGGTCGATGGGTGAAATTCCACCCCGCATATGGTGAGCCTGCACAAGGCCCTCTGCATCATTTAAGGATGCGCTTGTCCAGACCGTTAGAACTGGGGTGAATTTCACCCCAATTACATTTTCTTTTAAATTCTTAGCGAGAGAGAGAGAGAGAGAGAGAGAGAGAGAGAGAGAGAGAGAGAGAGTGTAAAAGATTCATTACTGGACACATTACCAGCCAAGAGGAAATCATTACCATAAACATAACCAGACAACAGATATTCTGTCTTATTTCTAAAGGAGCACTTTTATCCATTAGCGTACCTCTTTCTAGTTTCTGTTGCATTATAGTTCATCTAGACTATGTCATTTTACAGCTTTAAAATAATCTTGCAATTGTGTTTTATCACCCCCTGCTCCCTCCCCCAGCACAAATGAAGGGTGTGGTCTCCTATTCCAGATACTAAAGTAAAATAGAAACTCAGAAACCAAATATCAAGAAGGAACTCATTTTTATAGCATGTTAGTAAAACTCTATTCATTTTGCTAACATTCCAATCTAAAACGAGCTATCCTGAGTAAAAAGAGAGGCAAATTACTATCAAATGGATCTTTTTGTACATTAAAAGTCAACACGGTGGATAAATGTTTTTTTTCTAGTATCTATCTTGAATAACTTTTAATATCCACAGAGCATTTCCTGGATTGAAAAATCCAGGGTAATATTCTGGCACATTCAAAACTGCACACAAGTCTTTCAGCAGCACGTGTGTTGGACAGAAAGAGAAACAAAGAACAGAAAAAATCTGAATGTGGAGTTCCTAAAATAAAATACAACCAAGTCAAACAGACAGTAACATAAAGGAAGACATTATTCCCAATTCAACAGCTGATGAGCACAATCATCATTCATAAAAAGGATCAAATTTTGCACGTTAGCTATAAATCCGATAGGGCCAAATTCAACCCAGGTGTAATTCCACTGACTTCAGTGGAGGTGTGCCAGTGATGAATTTGGACCACAATGTTCAACATTTAACAATCGTAACTATTCTCCTGTCTTATGACCCCAGTGCCTCGTAATTCACATCAGAGACATGCCTCATGAAAAGAGGCCTTTGTCTGCTCCTACTCTGCTTTCTCTCTCAAAAAAAGCAATTTGCATAAGATTCTCCTCCATTTTCTTACAATCATTAAAAAGCAAAAAAGAAATTGCTTACAGGTACATATCCTTTTGCAAATAAGCTTCCTCAACATTCCTTCATATTTTCCATAGCGTGCCCAGATGTAACACAGTTTCACAGACTGCTGCAGATTTCAGCCCAGAACAGAATCAATCATTTCCCCTTCTATTCAGTAAGCTGCTGTCTTCACACATAGATTTAAACAGCTATGGCTTCAGTCCTGTTTGTACGACTGTAGCTCTGCAGGATTCACGTGAATACCCATTTTAGCCCAGTAAACTTCAGGCCACTTCTAGGAAGGAAATTCACTGACTGATAAGTAACCCAGAACAGACGATCCAAGGATGACGAGGCACGTACTCTGTCTTGCTGGTTTGGCTCGCAATAGGAACTCGCCTGAGTTATCCCTTGGGAAGCTCTAACGGGAGCATCTCAACAGCTGTCATTGTTTGTCCGTGACGAATAAATTTAGTCATTATTCATTTTACAATGTAACCCCTTCAGGTCTGGGTGAGGTGTAAAACAAACAGGAGATTCTATTCCAGGAGCTAAAGAATATGAGCAGATAATGGGCCAATGTTTTCTTCACCATAACTACCGATCCCCATGTTCCTGCGTCGGCACATGAGGCAGAACATCTCCAAAATAGCATGGGATATTTTGAAACAAATATAATCATGAAAGTGTTCACTGGAAAAATATGAAATGTCTGGGGCCTTAAAAATTTAAGCTAATGATTGTCACTGAGTCTCTTGTAACTTATTTATTTCAGAAGAGCATTATTCATGTAAAGAATGTTTGTTACACCTGGGCCATTCTCACCCAGTACAATTCTAGTTCAAATATCACATTATGGTCTTTTGGCCTAAATCTGCAAGGTGATGATGAACACCCTCTGCCGCCACTGAGATCAATCTATCCATCTGAGTATTCCCAGCCTTGGGATCTAAGCATCAAAGGATCCTGAGGTGCTTGGCATCTTTACAAGATGAGATCTTAAAGCCAGGCCAGCCAATAGATGGACCATGGGCCAAATCCGAACCACCAGATACTTTTGAATGGGTTACAAAATACTTTTATTTACTTATCGTTTTTAATTATTATTTTACCCTCTCATTCTCTCACAGTGCAATCTCCAGTACATTGCACTGTACATTAATGATTGACAGATTTGTCTTAATTCCTTATTTGCTTGATTTGAGTTATCTTTCTTGGAGGTTATTTTTAGGCTATCCAGTGGTTTGATATTATTTTCATCTGGTGCTCTAAAAACATAAGTAATTGGGGTATACTACTAACAAACAGCTTTGTATGTGTTTGTTGAACAGGGCCACTTGTGGCATGTTTCTCTGTTTCTCTGTTTCTCTGCATCTGGACCTTGACTATACCTTGATGAAGTTTGGATCGTGGCAAAAAAGCAATTGACTACCCCTGCCTAAAAGGCTACACCCACATTTTTTCCAAGTTGCATGCCTTAAGTTAAGCAACTAAGTCCGTATTTAGGCACCTACCTAAAGAGGCACTGAGCACCCACAAAGATCAATGGGTGCTCAATGCCTCTGAAAAACAGGCCACTCTTATTTAAACGTCCAATTGTAGGCTACCAAGTTTGGCGATTTTGGCCTAAAGGAACTAGCTCATCTAAATAACTAATATGGGGTATGTTTTAAAACAGCTTATGCACCAAGCGACTAAATGGCTCACAGAATTGATCCTAAGGTACACAAATTTCATCTCCAATTTACCTGCTCAAAACCAGTCCAGATTGGAGTAACAAAGGCATTACTATCTGATACCCTACGTGGTGGGTCTTAGTCCAGATTTCAAACGAAGATACACAAAAAATAACTGGCATAAATCAGCCAGCAGGTACACCAGGATTAAATGAGAATGGAAAATCAATTGGCCTCACCTCCCAAGACATAGTCCACCCCCACATCAAAGTGAAGGGGCATGGACTTGATAGTCTAGAGAACCTATAGTGTGCATGTCCTGTAATGGATGCACATAGGTAGATATGAAAGAGGCACATTCTGGTACACTAGACACGGAAGGCTACAAGCTTTCTACTAAAGCCCATCGGACAATAAAGCCCAAGCACCTGATCCTCCACCAGATGCAAAACAAAGGGGATGGTGCCCCACTCCCATGCCAAATTACATCTGCTGTATGCAGCAAACCGCTCTGTAGCATTCTGTACCCCCGTGCCACGATCCTGCATGCATGGACCTGTTTTCTTCAGACAGATGCCCTCTGCATACTTCAGACTATACCCTCAAGTCCAGCAACCTGTCAGATCAGCCAGACAGAGGGCTACCATTTATGCTAAGTAACTTTTCTCATTACCATGCCTCAGATATCCCCAGGATTTAGCCCACACCATTACATATTCCCTTGAGTATTAATACCGATTTTACAGATATCTAGAAAAACAAGGTTATAATACACAACCGACAAAAAATGAAAAGAAACTTAAATGTAGCCCTGCTCTATCCAACCACTCCATTAACTCACTGCCAAGTCAAATGTTGCCTTCACGCTGCGAGTGTTCCTGGCCTTCACCAACAAACTGCACCATGCTTTCTCCCACCCATCCCAGTAACAACAGGAAAAAGTCCAGCACAGTCCATCCAGGCTCTACCTGATCCACCTTCAAAACTCACTTTGAAATGCAAACCCGGTGCAAGGGCATTAGGTGCTCCAAGTGAACCTTCAGCCTTGGGCACCCTGCTCGCCAATAAATAAATATTGGGCATTAGTGTTAATAAAAATTCTGCACTTGTACATTAGCATTGAAGCTTTCATTCCCAGTCTTGAAGCCTGCTTCTTTACTGATGTAGTTTCATGCAGGGTTCAGTCAGTATTTTGTAGCCTCCCCAAATTTTTCCATGCTAGGCGTTTGCCATGGCCCTGTTGAAGTGCGATCTCCTTAAAATTCACCCAGTCCATGACACAGCTGAGGATGGCTAGGCAAGCCCCATCTATGCCTCATCGGGCTAAGATATTCTTATTTCACTATTAACTTGTCCTCCTTACCCTTCCCCAGCCCCACCAATCTATTTCGTCCATCTGGTGTAAATTGTAAATACTTTGGCCCAGGGTGTGTTTATAAAGAAGGGGCCTTCACGGTCTATCCTGCCGAACAAAAACTAACATTCCGCCCGCAGGTAACGTGGGAGCAGACAGCCTTGTTTTCTCACTCAACGGGCTTTGTGCCAAGTACTAATAAGAGATTTTTAAACGCACCCTTTTCTTTGATCCACACGAAAATCTTTCTGTTTCCTTTCCTTGATTAGGAAACGTGAATTTAATCATTTCGGCTACTGTTACAGTTCTATTTAATCAAGAGTTAATTAACTGCAGTGTGTGTGAAACTCCCATTTAGGAGGGTAAATATTTTTCTTTTAGAAATCCTGATGGTGGGAATTGTCTTCTGCTCCACAAACAGTCAGGCTTATATTGTGGCGTTGATGTGCATCCTCAGCTCCCCAGACAGAAAATGAGCAGACAGGACACTCACAGCCGGTACAAGTCGTTCCACCCGCCTGGTAAGTTTTTTCTCCTCAGGGAAGGATCTCAGAAGACAATCACATATTATGTTTAAAAGAAAAATCACATTTGCTTTAATTCTCCCTTTAATAATTCCAGTATAATCAAACAAATTAAGGAAAGTGGTGTGCAGGTGATGGATGCCCTATAATAGGCAAGAGAAGGATACAGCTTTTATACCACACCACAAGTATGTATAATGCTTTAAAAGACCAAATAAGCCACAGCCCAAAAGACTTTACAATTCAGTACCAACAAAGACTGACAAATTCCCAAGTCAGCCATTGCAGAACACCATAATAGCAAACAAATTGTTCCATGTCACTGTTGCTGACTCTCCTGACTGTATCACAAGTCTTGTGATATTTAGTGCTTTTTAAAGCCTCTGCTCCTGGAATCAGGTGACTCTAGTAGAATTTCAGCTTTCTTTGAAATTTGGAGGGAGGGGAAGAAGAGAGGGCACTATTTTCTTTTGTAAATGTTATTCTTTATGGCTGAGGAAAAAAGCTTGATAACATGAGCCTTAACTACTCAAAAACTAAAGCAAAATAAAATATTAGCTCTAAATTCTCATGATTTTTAATCTAACTTCATGAGTTATGGGGGCCGGACTCATGAGTTCTGAGCACTTAAGATTAGCAATTAAGTCATTAAACTACTTCAAGTTGTTGTGGATGTATTCTGCAGTGGTCTGCTGCAATTAGGGAATGGTGGCCAAGAGGACGCTTCCAAACACATTATCCATGAACCTAAGGAAGTTGTAAAACAGAAAGTAAAAGAGGAACCAGTCCTACCTTCCTTTTCTAGGCAAAACTTTCACTGATGTGAAAAATCCCCTTAAGTGCAAGGGTGTTATTTGTATTTCAGTAGCACTTACAGGCCTCAGCCAAGATCAGGACTTCATGGTGTTGTACAAAGGGACAGGCCCTGCCCCCAAAAACTTAAAACTGAAATAAATAGACAAGACGGGCAAAAAAAATGGGAAGGGAAACAGAGAAGATGTGATTTGTACAGCACCAAGCATAATGGGTTGATGACTGGGGCTCCTAAGTGCTATGGTCATATAAATAAAATAAATAATCTGTCCAATGTTACAGCTGGCAATAAAACCGTACATTGCTTTCTAGTCTGGTGCCCTATCCATTGAATACCCTTTCAATCAGACCCCACAGCAACAAAGACAATATGCTAACCAAGGAAATTTACAGAAGAGACCACGAATTAAAACGTATGATTTAAAGTAGTGTTAAATTGAATGGCAGAGAGAGAAAACAAATACAACTTTTCCTAGGCCATACTTTGCCTGTCTGTCCCGCTGTTTAAGCGGATTTTCAGAAGACAGCGCTCCAGTTAACACTCAGGGTCTGTTTATACAGAGATATGATTATCTCTCAACACAGTTTCCCATTGCTTAGCTCAGAGTACGTTTAACTATCAGCTATAGCTCATTATTATTATATGTGAATGTTTCCGCTTTTCCCGTTGACTTTTGTAGTGGGTTTTCTTTTTTTCTTTGAGTTTGGCCATTGAAAACCCAGTTTCAAGATCATCGTGTATACATATTTTTATGCACAAAGGGTGACTGACAAACACAAATCAACTCTTGAGGGCATGGCACAACTAAATGTGAATAAACTGAAAACTAGCAGCGTTTATTAGAAAATGATATAAATCAATTTAGATCTTTTTTTGTGGTGCTGTATCACAATCCTTGGAGCTCAATGCTGCTAAGAGTTCAGCTTCAGAGGTAAGGGGACCAGCACTTCTCAGATTGCTGTTTGGAATTAACTAGCAAAAAGACACGGTTTCTGACTCGGATGCCGGGGGGACATCTGTTGGTGAATTTTTTATTTGCTGAAGCCCATAGGAATACCACAGAGTGCAATGATTTGGGCAATCAATAGACCAAATCCTGTTTGTGTTGCTCACACTGAAAACCCCACCTGAAGTGAGTAAGAGGTGAGAGAGACTTGGGCCAATATTTACAACCCTGTAAATGGATGGATGAATGTTCCTTTTTACACCGGCAGCACGGGAATTGTGCTTGGGAATTTACCAAGTCCCCTGAATGTAACAAAACAGGTTTCCCAGCCATTAGCACCATCTGCTGTCATGACATCATCGGAAACGGCGCCTTTCTAGCCTGCATTCACCAAAATGGCACAAATTTTTCAGCCTACTGAAATAAGTCATTAAATGCAGCATACCCCTCAGCAGAGTGCTCTCTAATACCCAGTCACTAAATTAAAGGACATTGCACTTTACATTTTTATAGCATCGGCCCTCCTGAAGCGCTGTACGTTTGAGACAAATATAGCACACGCTGATGAGGGTGGCTGACAACTTGTGCACATTAGTGAGGGAAGGGCACTTCCAGAGCAATCCCCCATTTAAAAAGAGGGGGCGTGGAGCCCTGCATAGGATCTTTATCACGGACACAAAACAGAGATGAGCTCTGGTTCTGAAGTCTCCTGAGGAGCTCACTGAAGGAGGAAATGCTGCATGTAGTAATTTTTCTATACGACGGCATAGTTATGCTCTCAGAACATCATCCATCCAAAGAGATTATTCTTCAATACTTGGACATTAGGGTGATAAGCACGCGAGAAATACCTAAGATAGATAACGGCCAAATTAGAGCTTTGCTCCTCTTCGGGACGCTGGGATTGACGGTGAGTGGGTGGAGGAGAAAGACAAGCAGGCTGTCCTAGGGAGTCCTGGGTAGAGCAAGCACCCTCTATAGTTCACCTAAGATCTACTAATAATTCTACACCATGATGGCCTCTAACGGTGCAACTGCAGCATGCACTCCCCAGTGGCTGCTGCAATACGCTGACAGCTGTATCTTGTCTCCTCAGCCGGGGTGGTGATGGCCTCCCAAGGCCTTGGGAGTTCTTTTGGCTCAGTTAGTTGGCCCTCCATCAGCAGTGACAACACATTAATGTATCATGTGTGTTGGTGTAACAACGCTCTGTGACCCTACAACGCATCCACACACAACATAGGAGAAATTAGCTCTTCATCTGCAGGTGCCATCAGCATGCACTGTGATGGAAAATACGGAAAGGCAGGTAAGATCTCTCTCTCTCCCCTCAGGATTTATAATTTAAATTCAGGGGCAATGCAAGAGGTGAGCAGACACAGACTAGAACTGTATCTGCATAAACTATAGGGTGTTATGCACATATTGACCTCTACCACAAAACTCAGACCAGTACAGAAGTAATTAGCATCGACTAATTAGATTAGCATTTTATGATGTTTGAAGTGCTTAAACTGTAACATGATTCACCAAGATCAGGCACAAAATAAAACACCCTAAAATTCCAAGCACAATTAAGACTAAAAACTCTGAAAAGAGGAGCAAGGAGCAATGAACTGTGGAGGCCGACACCCCAGTGGAAGCAAGTTCCACAAACGGTAATCAACTGCTGAACTGTGATAAATAAATGTGTTCGTTTTTAAAAGTGCCCCAGGGCTCCTTGTTTGTTTAACTGTTGAACTAAAGTGTGGTGTAGTGTCGAGGAGTCAGTGATTCGTATTTACAGGGCTATATTACAGATATGTACAAAGAAGATGAATGCATATTTTATATTAGGCATTAAAATACTTAGTGGATTTTAAAACTACAACCCCACTAGGGCACCACACAGAGAACAGCGGCTCGAGACATTCTGCCTGCAGAAAGCAGGTCTGGTAGGATGGCAATTTCTACACCTTTAAAAAATTATCCCATTTGTACAGCTCTGAGCGCCAAGGTCCAGTTGTTTGCAACGGCAGGGCTGGGCACAGCTGTGGCCACCCCCCCACCCCAAGGGTGTTTAACGCCATCCTCTCTCCCCTGCCATTTGTGGGCCAGGAGAGAAAGCATCACGTTTCTGGTTGCCCTTGCACAGATCCACAAGTGCTAGAGAAAATGGGCTCCCTGACCCTTGGCACACCAATGCATGAGCAGCCAGAATTCGGCCCTTAGATTATATGCTTATTCTGTATGTCCACAGATCCGTAGGCCACACTTCCTGGCCAATATGTCAAAGCTGAGGTTCGCACCAGCTCTTAAGTCAACAGTCTGCGTGATTGTGTGTAATAGTAGCCAGTGTCTGGCTCAGCATCTCCCTGGAGCCAGTGAGAACACCACTATATCACAAGGTGTGACTAGATAGCAATGATACCCACGCCACCCTGGTTAATCCTCCTTCATAGCCTTTGGGGATAAGTTCCAAGGGGATAGCTGTGTTAGTCTAGTTCAGCAAAACAAAGAAGGAGTCCTGTGGCACTTTTAAAGACTAACAAACTTATTTATCGCATGAGCTTTCATGGGAGAAAATCCCACTTCATTAGACGCTTGAAGAGATTTTCTCCCACAAAAGCTCGGGTGATAAATACATTTGTTAGTCTTTAAAAGCACCACGGGATTCCTTGTTTGTTTTAGGGAATTAGAAACCCAGCAGCTAAATAATTAGCATTCTGCATTTTATATTTCATGACAGCTACCTAGAGAGAGCAGTGAAACCCCTACCCAGTGGTTTCGCTCATTTTAATACTAACCGTGAAAGTACTTTAATCAGGAATACCTGGCTCTTACATAGCGTTTTTCATAACGTGGTCATAAAACCACTTTAGTGACTTAAGACTGATGGGAAAAAAAGAACTAGAGTAAAAATTCAGTTGAATTTTTTACTAGAAGCAAGTAGGAGTGAGCATAGATTGCCAGAAACAACGAGTAATTACCTTTAATAATACTTCAGATTTGCCTAGATGCAAACGGTGGATAAGCTTTATTATCCCCATTTTACAGATGGGGAAACTGAGACACAGGACAATTAAGTGACTCACACAGCAATGTCAGTGCAGAGTCAGTCATAGAACCTACACTTCTAATTCCTAAATTCAAACCAAACAGTCTCCTATTCAGTCCTCTCAGTGCCAGAGAATTATTGAGCCAAAATCTTCTTTCAGTTACACTAAGGCAGCCCCCTGACTTCCAGAAGGGCTCATGGAGAAAATAAGGACAGAATTTGCTCCACTACTTTAATCAGGTAGGTTTTCCTTCTTAGTCCAGTTCTGTGGTATTAAAGGATGGTGGGTAAGTTGTTTTCAAATACTTAGTGGTCTACTTGCTAAATGGATGAATACATTAATGCATGGTTTCCATTCTTCCTGCGTGCTTTTGGTAAAAGAAGCCAGGGAAGCCAGTTTATATTTAATACATCTACCAACTTATGCTAGGTTTGCATTACTGATGGGTAAAGAGAAGGCTCCTTAACTAGTACCAATTCCTTGACTATCAATGAGGCGGGTTCTAAGTTATTACGGAGAATTTTTTCTTGGGTGTCTGGCTGGTGAGTCTTGCACGCACATTCAGGGTTTAACTGATCGCCATATTTGGGGCCAGGAAGGCATTTTCCCCGAGGGCAGCTGGCAAAGGCTCTTGAGGGGTTTTCGCCTTCCTCTGTAGCATGGGGCATGATTCAATTGCCAGTGGATTTTCTATACCATAAGGTCTTTAAACAATGATTTGAGGACTTTAATGACCCAGTCCCCGCTTAGAGGTTTATTGCAGGAGTAGGTGGGTGAAGTTCTGTGGCCTGCATTGTGCAGGAGGTCAGACTAGATGATCATATTGGGCCGGTCTGACCTTAGAGTCTATGAGCCTTCCAGCGCCTCCCCTCCAAATCCTGCAACGTATGAGATCTACTGCCTCAAAAAAGAAAAAAATATTACTAGATGCTGTTAACCACCAAGTGTGTCATGCCTCATCAAACATTGAAAACCTGGGCTGAGTCTGTTCTTCCTAAGCTTGATTATCCTTTGATTTTTTTTAAAAAAACAAAACAAAAACTAAACTTATTTATTTCCTGGCAAACGTGTTCCTCAGACAGAACAAAGAAAGCAAACGTGCAAATAAAAAGGAAACAGAAACGGGTGTGTGGCTGGGGGGGGGGGAGTACTTTAAAGGGACAGTGAAGACAAAAACCTGAGAAAGAATGTTCAACTCTGTCTTACTAATGAGTGTGGGCTTTTAAATTACCACCAGTGTTTGTTTAAAGTAGCACTTGGAGGCCCCAACCAAAGCCATGGCCCCACTGTGCTAGGTGCTGTACATACACAAAGAAATACACTGTCTGTTTCACAGTTCCTTACAACCTAAACAGGCAGTGTAGACCAAGGGTGGCAGAAAAGAAGAACTGCTATCCTAATTTTACAGGTGGGCATGAAAGACAGAGAGATTAAGATGGTGGTTTTCCAGCAGTACCAAGGAATTTGGGCAGTCTCCCTTCCCCATCTTTGAAAGCCTTCCACCTCGTGACCTGCCCACGGTCATACTGGAAGTCCTTGGGGGAGCTGGGAATGGAGCCCGGTTCTTTTGAATCCCAGTGTCTTAACCACAAGACAGTCCCCCCCTCTATCACGAGGGCAAATGCAGTTAAAAGGAGAGACAACCGCATGTGTTTCAATTATGTTGCTTAATCTTCTCCCCTTCCCTTTATTATCTCACCTCCAGCCATGGTACTATGGATATTTTTCCCAGTCCCCAAGCACCCTAACCCGTGGCCACTCCCCTATGGTATCATGTCTCTGTGCCTTGACGAGGAAGGCTGCATTCCCAGCCGGGCCCGAGGACTGGTCTGTGCTGGCTGTCACCATTCTGGTGCTCAGGGCAGCCCTTTGACGCCACGTCAATTGTTCCAACACTTTGCTGACCATCCTGCTGTCTGTCCATGGGGCTAGAGCATGCAGTTGATGACCACACGACTGCCCTTTTACTTCTTGGGGAGAGTCACCTCTGGGTGGCACAGCCACCTTCCAAATCCAGGCCATTTATTCTTAGACTATGTGAATCAGACCCTGTTTGTTCTGCTTCTATTTTCAAACACAGAGCCATCAACTCAGATGTCTTATTAGCAACAGCTTTTACGCATCCTAGCAAACAGCTAATGAAAAATGTGGTGAACCCAATAGCAAAAGAAAATGTCAGTGCTTGGAGACCAAATTCTGCAGTTCTTACTCAGGCAGAACTTCCATTGAGTCCAGTGAGGCAAAACTCATTGATTTTTCCATAATTATACACATCAGTCAGGCCCTAGCGTGAACCTCTGCGGAAGAATAGGCAATGAGCAGCGTTAAATCAGTAATTGAGACTGAGTAAAGGAACAACTGAGGAGACATTCGATCGAAGTGCCATTGGAAAAAACAACAAGACTTCAAAGAAGAGAAATTATAGGCGAGAAAAATCAATTTCAAAGCATTTTCCATATGGAGCCACTAATTACACTGATAAGAAATAATAACAGAGGGAAGAGAGAGCTGGAAAATGTGGAGTAAAAGGCCAGTAAAAACATGGGTGCCCTGGTCTAAATGAGAGTCCAGAATTTGGGGGAGGACAATGGAAGTTAAAAACAAATGTATCCTAACAAAAGAAATTCTTCTCCAACTGTAAGCCATGGAAATGAGAAGTCTGGGGGCTGTGGGAAGACGGATAACGCTGCACCTCACATGGAATGATGCCATCAGGAGAGAGACCAAAGTCTGTGGTCTAAGACAGAAGCTGCAAGAGGGGCGGCAGAAATGGTATGGGAATGTACAAAGGGTGGATGAAAGGAATCCCATCAGGACGGCATCTGAGACTCTGAGAATGGCGAAGAAAACAGTGGTTCGGTTTAGGCCGTGTATGGGGGAGAGAGCAGACAGACATGAAGCAAGCGTTGAACCAGCAGGCTGTGTTATGTTCTGAGTCACCCTGTACATACAGAGCCTGATGAGTCATTTAAGATAAATACGTGAACGTAAGGGTCCAGCAATCCACAAGCAAGGATCTAACCAGGTAACCCAAGGCAGGCATACAGGATCCCAATGAACGCAAGAGGAGGAATAGTAAGGAGAAAACTGCTTTCCTGATGTAAAAACACTGTCGTCTGTCAACTTAAACCAGAGAAGAATTTGACTCATTTCAGCCAAAACTCCCAGAGAGTAAGTGAGGACAGTGGGATTTCAGCTCAGAGATTGCAAGATCGGGTCCAGTTTTGTCCTTCCCATCAACGTCTATTTCAGTAAAGCCAACTTTCATTTAAAGTGATCTAGATCTGTACAACTCACACCCTGTATAAACTCAAATGTATTCAGGTACAAATTAAAATGGTGCATCGTGGTTTCCTGCATACATTACGTTCAGCTGATCTCCATTGAAATAGATTCCTAGAAGCAGAAAGGCATGCTTTGCCATTATGCTGTTGGGTGAGCAAGAGTCAATGAATTTGAGCATAAAGGAAAAGGGAAGAACATCAATTTATTAATAAAAAGGAACCATTCTCTCCAAAGTATGAGACGCTGCCTCTCCCCCAACCCCCAAGGCAAATCTGGCTTGCACAGCCATCTTGTACGTGTCAGATAAATCAAAGGATGCGCGCTGTGGCAATTCAGCTGTAATACTTGTGTACTACTTTTTCCACAATACACTGGTGTGTACATCTTGCACACAAGCTATTTCTTTTAATAAACGTTGCCAGAGGCTACTTTTTGCGTTGTAAAGCATGTGATCTGCAACAGTTACACAGAAGAGCACACACCTCCCTTTAACCATTAGGATATTCATGCTTTAAGCAGAGTTTGTCAAAGTACAAGCAGATGCCACAATGATGAGGAGGATTTCTGCTTTGATAAACAAGGGGCAGATACCGGAGAAATTGTAAAAATAAGGATTCATGTTAACAAGTGAAACGCTTTGATAGACAGGGCTAAGCCTAATCTTGTTCCCTTTAGAGACAGTGAAAAAACTCCCATTTCATTTCAATGGTTCATAATCTAACCCAATATTTATATTCAGTGTCATTATAATCCAGAGATTTTTATATCATGGGATCTCTAGACTTCCCATTCACAGTGAAATCTTTACTATAAATGCCAAGTAGGTCCTGCCCCAAAGCACCAGCCTCACCTACATGTGGTCCTATTCCCAGACTAGTTACTCTTCTAAGTGCAAAGAGCTTCTTTTATGGATATCCGTGTGTCTCAGCCAAGCAGACCCATGTTCTAGTTCAGTGGCCCCCAAACTTTTCCTCTTGTGCCCCCCTTATCAGTAACAGAATGTCTATGTCCCCCCCTGCCCTAGCCAGGATCGGGCAGGGGGCCAAGAGCGGGGGCTAGAAGCCAAGGGTGGAACCAGGGCCACAGCTGATGCTGGAGCGGAGCTGGGGGCAGAGAGAAGCTGGGTAGTACTCTCTTCCCATCTCCCAGGAATGATAGCCCAAGCTACACCATACAATATTCTTCTGTGCTCCCCAGTTTGGGACAGGCAGACATCAATTTCAGCACTAGCTTGTTTGCTTGTAAACCAGGGGTGGACAAAACTGGCTCACAGTGAGGCGCCAGCAATTTTAATTTTGGTCACCAGAGGGCGTTCCTCCATTACAATGGAGCTACACAACAAACTACTAAAACTGGTCACCATGGTGACCAGAAACATTGATTTGTTGAGGCCTGTTGTAAACTGTCAAATAAATGACTTGCTTCTTTATTAACCAAAATAGGAGTTACTTGATATGGTTTGGTATCAGAAATACAAGAATGGGTACAATAAACATTATGCCAGAGAAAATGGTTTAAAATGTCTAGTAATCACATCCAATGTTTGATCATCACTGCGGTTCAAATCCCTGTACCACCAATCTATGACCTGAAACTCAGAAAGCTTAATCGAGGCCTTTCCTCTGCTGATGTAGGTATATTGTATTCCAGGTAGTTTACGGCATAGTGATCTCTTGGAATGGTCTCTAAATATTGAGATTCCATCTACCTTGCGGGCACATTAAAGATCCCATGGTACACGCCGTACAGCAGAAGTTTGCCTGATGTTTTTCGGTAACATGTTCTCCCCCATGCTATTGTTGACATGTGCTAAGCATCTATTGTTCAGCGGCTGTCCGCCCCAGAGATGGCTCCATTTCTGGGATTTTATATATAGGGTCAAATCCTGATATCTTTATTCATTCTTTACTCCGGAAAGCATCCCTGGACTCCAAGGGGAGCTGAACTGAGTCAAAATTGAGCCGGGACCTCATAATTTGGCCAACAGTTTGCGAAGTCCCCGGATGAGAACAGCTGGCGGAATAGACGTGCATTACTGTATTACGCAGACAGCAAACGAGCTCGTGGAGCTAGTCTCTGGGTGTGATTTCTGATTGTCCTGTGGGCGTAAATATCCATGTAGAAAAAGAATTTTTAAAAAATTCTGACTTTAGTCCATTTAAAAGTTAGAATCAAGAAAAATCAGGCTTAACAAGACAGCCGCGGGAACCAGTCTCACATCAGTTTCAATAGGAATTCTGCAGCTTTTCAGCTTCCACATGAATATGTTAATAACATGACAGTAAATAACTCTTGCTACTGCCAGCCCAACCCAATGATCAATTATGCCACAGCCCAGACTGTTGTCCAAACACAGCACTAATGTGCGTGACAGAGATACCAGAGTTACAAAAGGAAGTCAGATCAGGAGAACGAAACCAATGGTTTATTCCCAAAAGAAAAGCACAAGCAACAGCAATGTAAGCTTCCCTCACCAGGAGATAGAGGCAAAGGAGATAGTTGAATCTTTGGCCTCTCCCCCCAGTAGCTTTCCAAATAAAAATCCTAACTCCACAGGGACTGTGTTCCAGTGACATGGATTCTCTTTGTCCTCTTCAACTATCCTTTCACATGGCTAAAAAGCTGTCCACTAGAAAGTGTTCCTTTTTATTTTAACTTGAGCAAAATGATGAAGATAAAAAATCAAAATGTAGTGGGTTCCTCATGCAATAATTTCACAACTTCTAGGTACAACATCAGGGCACGTGGCCAACAACTTGCAAAAACAAAATGCACAATACTGAAGAAATTATTGTGCAAAAGTCTAATTAGGATTTGCAACACAGACTAATAATATATTACATACTTTAATCCTAATAGATATTTCTTGAGAAAGGTGCTTTGGAGAATTACAGACTTTAAAATAATTAAGCTGGGTTCAGAACACCAAGAGATTTTTCTAGTAATTTCAATAATATGTAAAAACTGCCCTTGCTATAGCATACTGGATCCCAAACTTGCGGGAAAGCCTCACTTCTATAGACACGGTGTCTCTGAGGAATCAAAGTTTATTTTCTGCATCTGACAATATCTTCTACAGAAGTTCAGCTTTGCATTTAAAAGAAAAGCTGTATTTTGAAATCAGGTTTCAGCGATAAATGTCCTATGTAAATAGCTGCAGCAATGAAGATTAATGGATTTATACGATCCTCAGGGCTGGATTAACTGGCCTGGGTCGTCTCTCTCCACCGCCGCGCCCACAGTCCCACCGTGGGGCCCTCAGCCTGGATGCCCCATCGCAGGGGTCGGGCCCTCATCCTCCTGGTGCTGGGGGGGCTTGGGGCCCCAGGACACTCTCACCTCTGCCCTGCTCCAGCCAGTCTGCCAGAGGGGTGGGATGGCGGCTGGCGCGTGGCATGGCAATAGGACCCAATGCAGCCCCCCCAGGGCCACACCGGGCTGGAGGAGTGCAGCCGCAGGCCGCGCCAGATGGCCCAGCCCCTGGGTGGAGCAAGTGGGCTCTGGCCGCCAGCCCAGGGGTGGGGCAGAGCTCTCTGCGCTCCTGCCCTGGCCAGTGCTGAGTGTGGTCTCTGGATTATCAGAGGGGTCTTAGGGGCTGGAGCCCGGGGCCCCCTTTCTGCCGGGGACCGGGGCTTAAATCCCCAAAGCCCCTTTGATAATCCGACCCTGACAGCTGCGAGGAATATGTCACTCACGGTGTATTATCATCAGAGGACACTCCAGGCATAACGTCGGCGTGCTGCGCCCAGTCCAGAGAGCTATCCTGTGAGCAGAACCGCACTGGACCCTCTTCTCCTGGGACCGGCACTGCTGACAGTTTGGGAGCACGGGAACCACAGACCAAACGGGAGGCTCAAACTCCTCCTGCAGCAGGGATAGAGGGAGGAGGAAGAGGAGGAGACCGGAGGGGAAGGGAGGACTCCTGGCCAGCTGAAGCTTAAGCTGCTCTGGGGCTGCAGGCTCCCGAGTCACCAAGGTCCAGGGACTGTGAAATGGGTGGGACGGCTATTCCGTAGAGCTGGAACCCACCACCCAACGCTATAGGAGAGGAATGGCCCAGCCAGCAGAGAGCAGGAAGCAGGGGTTGGGAGTAGTGGGTGCTGCAGGAAAGGAGTGGGGAGGGAGCTGGGGGAGGCCAGGGGATTGTTGGAGAGGTGGAGTGCTGGATGTCTGCAGAGATGGGAAATAGGGGTGCCCCACTTCACTCTCCCGCCCTCCTCCGTACACACCCGTCAAGAGCTGGTATCAGGTGCCCAGCCAGGGCGCTTCAGCGAGTGCCGCTTCCCGCCAGCAGATCTGGAGCCCCTGACAGGGCCCAGCCTCATCCAAGCAGACATCGCCGTCGTTTACACCAGCATCTACAGAACGCCGTTACTGCGCTGTGTTAGAGCCCCAGCAATTCACCCCCCCAGACCAGTCTGCAGCACTATGGCACACCACTGGTCCTAGAAATCTCCTGCCCAGGCAGCTGCCTGGTTTGCCTACAGCTAGAGGAGTGTCTGCTTATCAATGAATATTTCTATCACACCAGCACCCAGATGCCACACTCGGGATCTGGCCCGCACTGCCCTAGGTAGAAATACTGAAGAAGGTTAAGACAGGCTCTGCCTCAAAGAAATGTTCATATCCTGGTGCAAGTCAGTAAAGTGGCCTAGGAGCTGAGGCCCTGGGGCAGAGCCATAACGAGGCATTTTAGCACCCATGGTGAACAAGAATATTTGCACCAACGGTGAGGCACATGGGGTCACGTTGACCTCTCCTGATTTTTTGGGTGCACCCCTCAAACCCTGACAGGCAGAGAGAGTTGTGAAAGAGTTGGGCGTGGAGTAGGCATTCCCTCCCCCAAACCAGCTGGCATCACGGCAGCCACACCCAGATATCTGTGCCTCGGGCAACTCTCCTCCTGCCCTCCCGCAATTCCCGTTCTTCCCTGAGGTGCTTTCAGTCAGCCCCTGACCCACGGGCTGAGAAATGCTGCTTCACAGCAGTGATTTTCAAACTCTTTTCCTTAGGAACCAGTTGAACAATCATTTATGTCTGCAACCCAAAAACGCCATCTTTGAGCAATGCATTCCAGTCTTTCGGCGGCGACAGTGGGGACACCACGACCCAGTCCTGGGTCCCCACTTGTGGGTTGACAGTATACATGAAAGAGACTTTCCAGCCTCACGTGGCTCTCCTCTACATGGGAGAAAGGTGGGTGCGGGGAATTTAGATGAAGGTAAACTGCATGGTTAACTTTAAAGCTAGATTTAGTTTCTGTAGGAGAAAGGAGATAGGTCCGGATTTATTCTTGCACAGTGTTACTCGTTTGAGAGCACTGTGTTCTGCAACCATGGGTGACCATGATCCCAAGGACAGTCTGGTTATTATTGCTGCTATTTGGATTACTGAACCCAGAGACCCCACTCAGTGCTGAACGCTCAGAGTGAGAGATGGTCCCTCCTTGGAGGAGCTTCCGATTTCTGTATTTACAGGATTTATCTCAACGCTCTGGCCCCGAAGCTGCGACTCGATCGAGGTGCCCCGATCCACTTGGGACTCCGCATGGGCCCGAAGGGCTCACCCCTGAAGCTATGATGGCAGAATCAGAGCCCAGAGTGTCCACATAAATACTGCCTTTACCCAAGCGTGCCCTGTGTTGGGATAGCACAGCCAGCACATTCTGCTCGCCCATCACTTGGTTTTTTGCTCTATCGGTGAGTGAAAGGCACATGATTTGTATTGTGGTAGTGCATCAGAGCCCCAGCGATGGCCCGGGACCCCATGGTGCAGTCATTTTTACCAACCGAGGAGCACAGGGTGAGTGAGTAAATGTGGTGCCCGGCCTCGTTTGTTACAACGCCCCTTTCGTCAGGCAGGGGGGACCGTTCATTAGCAATGAGCGTGCTCACAATCTCCGGAAGTGTCACTGACACTGTGGCACTTTATCTAGGTATGGAACTGCCATGGAGGAGTGTGAAACTGGAGACAGGGACAAGTGCAAAATTAGCAAATTAACATTAGCAGTTGTTCCAAGCCTTCCTCAAAATAACTAAACATCCAAAGCTTAAATCAAAGTGAGGAACTTGTTAAAAATAGCCGCTTTTAGAGAACTCCTGAACAGTTCTACGCTCTGATGCACCCAACCAAATGTTTCCTGCGACAAGAGACCTCTGAACAAAGTAAGATGGGGTCTTGGAGGGCATATGATGAAAGAAAGATTATGAGGCTTCAATGGAGATGGAAACCAGGAGACAGTACTTTAATTTTAGACACAGCTTTAGAGTAGAAAGGTGTTACCACCTGATGAAGTGGGATATTCACCCACAAAAGCTCAGGCGATAAATAAATTTGTTAGTCTTTAAAAGTACCACCAGAC
Organism: Pelusios castaneus; assembly: GCA_007922175.1. Lineage (NCBI taxonomy): Eukaryota > Metazoa > Chordata > Testudines > Pelomedusidae > Pelusios > Pelusios castaneus. Next base: position 7,659,662 of record ML685777.1, read on the forward strand.
TCCTTTTTATTGTGGGAACATGGAGAGATGGATCAGTAATAGCTCATTTTACATCTCTCCCATCACAATAATAAAACCTCTGTACATTTGATCACAGAAGGATCTGCAGGGACCCTCTTTGACATATTCAGATGTTTTTAGTATGCCACACAGCCTGCTGGAGTTTGTCTCCCTACTGTTTGATAAGAAATAATGGGAAACGCTCAGTGTCTATTCACAAGAACGTTGGTTTTATTCTGCCACCTGTCAAAGTCAATTAGTAAAGGAAGAGAGAGAATATGAGCTTGCTGTCAGTAGTTTATTGTTCCCAAACACACACAAAAGGGATTAAGTTTTGTAGAAAATAATCAGAAAAGAATCACAAGTTCTAAGACAATATTTAAAAACTGCAGTTTGCGTATAAACCTCAGGATCCTATGGTTCTTAGTGTCAATCAGAATAGGGTTTTGGATATCAATTTTTGGACAAATTCTGCCCTCAGGACACAGATACATATTTCTAGAACCCGTGAAGTTGTATCAGACACTGGATTTAACTTCAGGCATAAACTTTCGTGGACTCCAATGAAATGCATCTGATGAAGTGGGTTGCAGCCCACGAAAGCTTACGCCTGAAGAAATTTGTTAGTCTTTAAGGTGCCACAGAACTCTCGTTTCTGCTGTACACAGACTAACAGCTACCCCTCTGGAAACTGGATTTAACCTGGTTGTCCAAAACTGTTCTAAGTGGCCTACTGGGTTTTTAGTTTGTTTCTTTTTGTGATCAGGGAGTTAAATCCCGTTAACTGAAATAACCACAGAAGTTGATGAAAGATTTCTAATGTTAATTATTTGTAACACAGTGTATGTTGAGGCCCAAATCAGGGATCAGGGCCCTGTTTTATTAGGTGCTGTAATGCATAGATGATCCAAAGTGTTTACAATTTTGATGGCTCTGATCTTGCAAAGACTTAAGCACATCTTACGTTTACAGACAGAGAGTCGTCCCATTGAAGCAGGACTATTCGCCATATATGAAGTGAAGCATGCTCTTAAATCTCTGCAGGCTCAGGGCCCACATACCAGTCTATGACAACGGACAGACAGACAGACAGTGGGAGTGCAAGGTAGCCACAGGATGATTGTGATTGGCATAAAAAGCAGTGGCCACAGTTCAGCCCCTCCCCAGATGTTGTCGAGTGTGCACGGGCTACGACATGGCCAGCTAATGCACCTTCAGAGGGCTCTGCCTGCATCTTCACAAGCATTTCGAGAGCTTTTCAATCACATTAAGCTAACTCTGGTGAGCTACACAACGGAAAACCACAGTACACAAGACAGAGACTCAGGGTATGTCTACACTTAAAACATGACGGAGGCACATGGCAGAGCTTCAGTGTAGACCCTACCTATGCCAAAAGGGGTTCTCCCATCAGCATAGGTAACCCACCTCCCCAAGAGGGAGCAGCTAGGTCAACAGAAGAATTCTCCCACCAATCTAGTGCCGTCTACCTGGGGACTTAGGTTGGATCACAAGGCTGCTTGGGTTGTAGTAGAAAGCGTGGATTTTTCCCACCCCGACTGATGTTGTTAAAGCGACCTAATTTTCTAATGTGGATCAGGCCTCAATCTCAGATTAATTTAGACTGGAAGGCAAAGTGCCCTCAACTTCATCATCATCAGTTCTTTCCCTCCTGGCATCGTGGAGGAATTGATTTGTAAAACTCCTAACAATCCCTAACAGAATGGGGTGTGTAGTAGCTCTGAACATCAACACTGATGTTAGGCCCTGGTCTAAATTCACCACAAAACATGGACGACTGCTGGAGTACAAAACAGAATATTTCTATCAGCTCAGAAGTTTAATAATCAAGTCCGGCGTGCTGGAACAAAAAGGCGCACAGAGGAATCACACAATATAAATCTATTAGAGTCAAGGAATGAAGAACTTAAAAACTTGTGAATCAACTCCATTTTCACACAATGGTGTTAAAGAGAAAGCACGGCTCCCAATATAACTAAGAGTCATAACTGTGCTATTTGACTCATCCCATTTCATCTGAACAGTTCTATTTAACGGCAAGCAAATGTGTGTTTGTATTGCTGATCTTTATCACTACTTTACAGGCGTTTTGGTCTTTAAAATAATAGTTACAAATGCCGAAATAAAATAAAAAGGCTTCTAATATAAAGTTAGATAAAAACATGCACGCCAAGTCACAAAACCCAGCATACGGAAATCAATTCTGAGATTTTTTTTCCTGCAATAACTTTGTTCCAGATGCAAGTTCAATGCTATCATGTTATTCACAAGGGGAAAAGTAAGATATTGCCCCATTCCATATAGATCATATTGAACTCTGTGTAGCTTATGTTTCTCTGGTCATACAATTTTAGAGAATAATTTGGGTTTGGTTTAGTTTGATTGATTTTTGTAGCAGATCTTTTGTTGAAGATCTACAGACATTTGAAGAATTAACAAACAGCGTGGAGAGAAAGCCCCCAGAAAAACAGCAACAGAAGACGTTAATCAGGAAGATACCATTCTCTTTCTTATGTTTCCTTTACATTTCAAAAGCAAGAAGCTAATCATTAGTATTTTTGTTGGTATCCCAGTTGTGCTTAGGAGGCCCCCAGCACAGGCCAGGACCCCTTTGTGCTAGGTCTGTGACAAACGCATAGGAAGAAATAACCCTCCTTTAAGACTGTACAATCTAAGGCCTGGTCTACACTGCAGGGCTGAGTGATGGGAGATATGCAATCTGCATGCCACCGAATGTGTATCTCCCGCCGACTTAGTTACGTTGACTTACCGGCTGCATCGAGTGGCAATGCTCTCCCGTCGATGCAGCGTTACTCCACTTGGAGAGGTGAAGTTACTGAGTCAACAGGGGAGCACTTCCGGGAGCGACTGAGTGAGTCTACACTGGCCACTCCGTCTATCCTGCTGTGTCAATCCAATTTTCAGTGTAGCCATGGCCTAAGTATGCATGACAGGCAAAGTTTGGGAGAAAGGCAATATTTTATGTCCATTTTACAGTGGGAGAACTGAGGCAAAAAGCCAAGAAGACTGGATCCAAATCCCAGTGAAATCAACAGAATAATTCTCATGTACTCCATTGATCCCGGAGTTGAGTCCTAAGTGACATGACCAGGGTCGCACAGGAAGGAAGTGACAGAGCTGGGAAATGAGCCCATCAGATTTCATGAGTTATACAAGATATATGTCGGCTTTTTCCCCCTAAATAAAGAAATAGGACAGAGAGACGCTTCTGACAAAGCTCCCCACCCAAGAACAAAAATGCAGAAAGAGAACCAATGAAGTATGTTGAAAGGATAGGGTCAAAACTATCCGGCCCAAAATACAGCCTTCACCACTAACTTGTAGCAGTCTGACCGTCAGACAAATGGGACTACAGGGATCAGCCCTGAAGCACTTCCCCTCATCTCCTGATACTGCAACTTTAATTTTGCTATTTTAATCACAGAGCACAGCCTGTGATGAGTAGAAGAGAGACATATCTTAATTGTTGATCTCTTACTCAGAAATACGTAGATATGGAGCCTCTTATTGACATTGTTGATGAGACCTTGCTGCATGCTAACACCAGAATGAAGTCATTCCACCTGCTTTTACAGCGATGTAAAAGAGGCAGATGGCTTCTATCTGTGACAAAGGCGGTCATTATTGCTGCAGCCTACTTATCTGCCGCGGAAATGTTATACTGACAGCAAGCTGGGGGTGTGCCGTCACTTTCCTTCTCTATCTTTAGCGCTCTGATAGGGGTCTGTGTATGAACAACCCTCTCTTCAACAGCCACCGAAGTAAATACAGCATCTTGGAGATGGTGGAATGAGACGTTGAAATTAATGCAATGTTCATCCCAGCTTTCCCAGAAACATAGCTAGGGAGCTATTCTTTGCAAAAACCTGATAACAGAGCTGGTGACTTCAGCTGATTTCATGTCTCCCAATTAGAGGTATCAATTCCCACGTGATCAATAAAGAGAAGAAATCTAATCTTTATTAACTGTTGGTCCTAATATCTATCTAAAGACACAAACTGCTAAAATCTGGTAACAAGAGAATGACGACTTTTCGGTGAGCCCTGATGAAATACGGTCAAACTTCCAAATTGAAATTTTCTGTATCCAGAGACCCGTTATGAATAGATACAGCAAACATCAAGAGCCTAGCTCCAAGGGAACATGAAAAATGGCTGCACAGTCCTTTTCCTAGTATCTATATTACATGTTGTAGAAAACACTTTTTATATTTAAAAAGAAAATACAATGGAGACTAACAACTTTCCAAATAAGGGAAGTAATATCGCTAAAGTCCCATTTTTTCATGGGACTTGAAGGTATCAGCCTCCCTATATTAGTAGTGACCGAAACTCTTAACTTCTCATGTTTGGTGATATATATTAAATGTCTTTGCTGGACAAGTTCCAGAGGGGGAGCTGTGTTGCTCTAGTTCAGCAAAACAAACAAGGAGTCTAGTGGCACTTTTAAAGACTAACACATTGATTTATCACATGAGCTTTCGTGGGAGAAAATCCTGTTTTATCAGATGGCTTGAAGAGATAGGATTTTCTCCCACGAAAGCTCATGTGATAAATAAATGTGTTAGTCTTTAAAAGTGCCACTGGACTCATTTGTTTTGCTGGAGAAGTGTCTACGTCTTGTTGGCATTCTCAGGTAGAAGACTGAGCACATCTCCTCTCATCTCTGGAGGTGGGCCTTCCAGTTCAGGTTTGTTCTGTTGACATGCAGATAATATTTTTTTCCTCTGGAATTCTCAAACTAGACCCTTTCTCCAGCCCCCAGTATCTGAGTGCTATGAATAGGGAGTATTTAGGGAAAAAATAGGGGCCCACCACAGATTCCATAGCAATACACCAACCTGGGAGTACTTTTCAGGGGATATGGAGGGGAAACAATCAAGGAACAGAGTTTGTGTGTTGTTTGGTTGGTTCAGATCAATGAACCAACCAAAGCTGTTCAGATCTAAATTCTGGCAGAGTCACCTCAAAGAAGCGAAAGGAAAAATACAAACTAGGAAGAAAAATAGAATCCAGAGAGTAGAGTACCAAATCAGCTTCTTGAGATGACATGGTCAAAGGCTAACATCAGTAAGTTATTAGATAAAGATTTTTCCGCTAGACTTTCAGGATCATATTCTGTTCAAATCTCATGTGCAGATGACCATGCTTGTCTCCCCACATCATAAATGCTCGGTCTGATTAGAAGTCTCTGGAGACTCAGCTCAGGCACGGCCTGGGACTCAAACAGCGGGGTGTAAATCGGGACTGAAATGCACTGGGCAGAGCTACAGAGAGGATGACGCGTGCCCTGTCCCTACTTGTCCAATGGCTTACTCCAAGCAGCTCTATTACTCCGTCACTTTCACAAGCTGCAAATACACCAAAAAAATAAGAGAGAAAGAAACTGTCTATTTGTAAAGGCTCTTCTGGTGCCCCCCAAAACCGGCCCTGCTTAGCTTTGTAGGACTCTGTTATGAGCCAGATCCCCATTGGGAAGGAGGGAGGCCCACTGCCCAATCTGATGTAACCAGAAACATCACTCGTTCCACCAATGCAACACTTCAACGTTGAGAGGCTGGGGTGCACACCAGGGGTTCTTGCTGCTACCTTCCAGGCACGGCTGATAGGCAGCTCCCACCCCACCCTAATGCTTCCCAATTTATGCCCGACTCCCTACACCGATGTACTGATGCCAGAGGGTTTTCGGTGCCCCTTCCTCTTTCCAATGCCCCCACACGGGCAAATTTTAGCTCATAAGACCCCGAGAATCAATGTTCGTCACCGAATGACGTTACTTACAGAGTTAAAAATATCCACCTCTGCATTACCAGGAAGGGGGAGTTGAGGGTAAAACTCGATGGGTTCACGCCTTGCAGTCACGGGCAATGCTGTGTTTTGCCCCAGTGTAAAGGCGTAGGATGGAGCCCATTGCTGCATTGCGGGGTGATACCAATGGGAAGTACGCAAAGAAAGAGCAGCTGACAGTGTTACTTTAATTAGAAATCCGGTCAAAGAGCGTAGAGAGAAGTGACAGGGTTGTAGCTCCTGCTCATTCCTGGAGCCAGTTTCTGCAGCTTTACGGTCGTGTTTTCTTCACTGTTGCTATGTATCAGAGCCACGCAGAGAAAAGGGGAAATGGACGAACTGATTAAACAGAGGAAATGGTGACATCGACTTGACACAAATGCTGTCGATTGCACAAACAAACAAAAACCCAAATCTCTTTCACCTGTGGTCACTTTAGAAGTCACTTTAAAGAATAGTAAGTAAAAAGTGATCAAAGGGATGAGTTATTTTTAACTAGGTGATATCCCTTTAATATTGTTCTGGGTTTTCTAATTAACCCTAATCAAAGCTAAATCAACCTGCTGAAAACAGGCAGGCAGGCAGACATGCAGACGGACACACTCATCTGTGTAATGTTCAAAACAAGCTCAGGGAGAGGAACTAATTTGGGGCAGTCTCCCAAGCATCAAGAGCTTGCATGGACCAGTTTAAATCTCCGAAAAGGGATTACGTAGGCAGACTGCAGTGGTGCGGCTGATAAATCAACACTCCCGGGAGCTGATGGCTAGCAGTGACAACAGATCAAGCCTGGAAGAGGTTCTGTTCATTGAAGTTTGCATCTGTCACAAGCTGTTTTATCCAACTTTAATGAGACGTCTAAACAACCACCCACGGTCTCTCTCATACGTTCAGAGATGCTCTGTCACCCTCTCTTTCTGATACACACACGTAGGAGCATGCAGAAAACATTCCAATAAAGCTACTACAGCAACTAGCCAGCCAGAAATCTACAAAGGCCTGTTTATCACCTGCCAGTGAAATAAATAAAAAGACACCTGTCACCTTCCCTGGGTGTGGGACTGGGCCCCAAAAGAGCAGCTTGAATTTCTCAGCAGTTAGTTACAGGGTACCACTGTATTTATAAACAGAAATAGTACGATTGATAAGTAAGCACTATTTTCCCCCATTCCAAATTAAGACAAGGTACATTTCCTACGCATTAGACACTAGGCTAATGTACAAATTTATGTTATTGCTGGCAGAAGAACAAAGGAAATACTGGCTTTAAAAGTTATGGGCTAATCTCATCCCGAATTTGCTCTCTACAACCCCAATAGCAGAAATATAGTTCAGGGTATGATGCCAAAGACAAATTTGACCTCAAAACGTTAAGGGACATTTAAAACTTATTTTCAGATTAGTGACATTTGACTGAGCCAATGTTCAATCTGAGGAACATTATTTTATGCTGGTTCAGAGAAATTGGTGGTGAGGTTCATCTTTAGAGCCACCCAGCTTGCAGTGCGGACTCGGACTCTGGGACAGACGCGTTCACAAGTGGCAAAAAACACATGCATCCAGCTGAATGAAATGACCATGGAGGTGCCCCAACAAAGAGAACCCGAGATCCTGGCCCACCTGAACCAAAGGGAGTTTGGCCATTGACCTCTCCCCGGCACTGGAATGGAGCTGTCATATGGACAGGGCCACACCTGGCATAGCATTCAAAAGACATTTCTCCCCATCTGCTGTCCACGGCTATGTCTACACTTCCGAAAGTTAGTTCTAATTAACGAATTCGAACTAATTTTAGTTAGTTCAAATTAACTTAATTCGAACTAGCAAATTTTAGTTCGAACTAAGCAAGTACCATACATGGCACTTCTTAGTTCGAATTAGTCAATTGCATTGAGCTCAATGGGCCGGTTAGTTCCAACTAAGCACTTAGTTTGAACTAACATGGCCACATTGGGTTAATTCAAACTAACTAGTTCGAATTAACCCTTACTTCAAAAAGTATAAGAGAATTTATTACTTAATTCGAACTAATGAAAGCCTAGTGTAGACAAGGCTTAAGTTAGTTCGAATTAAGCTTCCTTAATTCGAATTAACTTGCCAGTGTAGACATAGCCCATGATATTTGCTCAGAAAGTCAACTGTCTCTTGGCAGCTGTGAACCTTTTAGAGGCGGCCTCGTGCAGAGAAAGTTAACGGTGTTCTCCCTCCCTAGCCCTGTGCTGTGGTGAGTTCATCACAAGTTATATGTGCAGATAAACCAGGCAAGACCTGTTCAGAGTTCTCAAGACTCTTGTGATTTGAGGGGGAGAGATTCAAGCTGTTAGCACTGGACAACAAAAGGATTCTTCTGGCAGAGCAGCACTGGATGAGTAATTCTTACAGCAGGCAAAAAAAACCTCAGACATTATACAGCATTTGCTGTCTTAGGGTTCAAAATTAGGACATGGCTACTTATTTCAGCGTGGGTTTAGCTCTAAAATCACACCACCACACCGAAGGAACAGCTAAACCCTTCTGACCATTATACGTAAGTAAGGAAAGCTAAGTAGGGCAATGTAGAGCCTGGTGGGGAAGCCATATGCTGACTGGATCTTGGCTTGCAATGTGAGACAACTGAGAGCAGAATGTGGCCTCAACGCTCTAGGGGGAGAAAAGAGACCCTAATATCACTGACTTCAATGGGTGCGACTCTGTCCTGTTGTATCAGTTAATATTGGATTGCATGGAGTGCCCTGTCTCCCCGGGAACAGATTCAAGACGATAATTTATAATGGGTCTTTGTCATCTTTTAAACCTATGACTTAAGCATGTGAAATGGCTAAATTCAAGAAAGGAACTTTAAATCCTGGTCTCTTAAAGATGTTATCAGATTTACTCTTTATTCTAAACACAGGAATAAACTTACATGGACACCGCAGTAGTGGCTTGTTATAATTAATTGTTCTGTTTGGGTACTTGAATACTCGTGAGCAGAACAGCAGAGATCCAGACAGAGTGTCCCATATGAACATACCACTTCTCACCTGCTGTCATTTCACCTGAATCTCTCCCCTGCAGCTCTCTCGTTATCCTAGGTCCTGGAAATTCCTCCACTGGGGCTGCTAATTACCTAAGCCCCCATCACTCGTGAGATGCCTAGTCTGAAAACAAGCATGGAGGAGTTCCATATTCACCAAAGAGCCCCTCAACAGGTATAAGGATACTTCAGCAATGTCCCATCCACTCCTTGGCGACTACAGAGGCTGCCAATAATGGTGCTAATTAATTCCAGTTGTGACGGTGGTTCTCTGAGCTGGATTCTGTTCGGTAGAACTGGACCAGGACCATCAGCTTGAGTCACACAAAGCTATCAGGTGATAACTTCAAATCACCACTACCTGGAGTGAAACGCAGAGATTCCCAAATCATTCTCCTAGCTCGTTCTCCAAGAGAAGAGAATATATTTGGGGATCTAGTACAGAGTTTCCTGCAGTAAGATCACTTACCACATTGGTTATTTATGCAGCTCCATAAATGTGCATGGTGCTTTCCTGACCAAGAGTCAAGGAAGGCCCTGCCCTGAAAAAACTTACTGTCTAGAAACTCCAGAAGGTTCGAAGATGAACCTGATCTAATTATGCTTCACAAAACCACCAGGAGTGGGTAAATATGTACCATTATCCCCACTTGAAAATGGAGAAATTGAGGTTGAAAAAAGTACTGTGCTTCGTCCAAAGGGACACCAGAAAGCATCAGTGACAGAGGCAGCGTTATCAGACAATGCAGTTCTTGTCTCCCGATGGGATCGGCCCATTAGACCTTACACACTTTCCATGCTACTGCGCCTTTACATGTATCTGGAGTAGACTAAAGAGCCGCTGTCTGTCTCATGGGGAAAGAAAACACGCAAATGAGAAGTTTCTGAAGACACACAGCTGTGACCTATCCTGGGGAGATACTGGGACAATCTAACAAGTACAGGATCGGGAATAGGAGATCACTGGCTCACTCGATGGCCTTGGGTAAGTCTCTGCACATAAGGGTCCCTGTCGATAAACTGAGGACACTAATGCTTAAAGCATATAACATGCTCTCTGTGCTGTGGAAATACAAAATATTATTCAGTATTTATCATTTTAACACTTTTTGTAAAAGAACAGTGGCCCAAATTCTCAAAAATTCACACACAGAAATACCCACACATAATCTATGCACACATTTCTGCATCTCCAGTTCTGAGGCTGGGCATTTGCAAAGGATCATATTTAACCAGAGAACTTTCTAGAAATTAATTTTTAATGCAGTTCCACAAAAGCCGAGGTTTGTTACTTGTCAGCCTTCATTCAGAATTCTTCAGTGCTTCCTAATCCTATTCTTGAAGGTCTGAGAATTAAAAGACCAATTTACAGTTGTCAATGTACTTAACCTCAACACAGGGCCTTCGTTAGTGCTTGAATGTTGTTGCTGTAATTGTCAGGGTTCATGGGGAAGCCTAAGATTTGGTAAATAGGAAGAAAGAATATACAAAGTACCATTCTGTTGACAAATCTGCCCTTGGAGGCTGTTATGTGTAATAAATGTCAGTGATATTAGATCAGAAATGTCAGATTTACAGCTGGCGCTTTCTTAGGAAATGCCATTAGAATTAATGCTGTACCAACCCTGACCCTAATTCTTCCTGACAGAGATCTACAGTGAGGTAGGTCGGGAACGGAGAAGACACCATGTGGCTGGTTCACTGGCACGATGGGCAGAGACTGGTTTTTTGCACATCACAAATCGCAGAGCGAGACAAAAAGAAAACAGCCGGAGAAAAGAAGCCTGATCCAGAGGGAATAATCACACTGCTGTACATGCCTATCCTCCCTCAGCATCACCAGTTATCACTAAGAGACATGGTATATTTGCAGCTCTCACTGCAGGATTAGTTTACATTCATTATTCCATATGGATTTCATTACCTGATTGGCAAAATGGTCACCTGGTACGCCTAACATTTAATAAATTCCCCACATTCCATGTTATCACATTCCAATGTCACTTGAAAGCAGCCTGCGTATGATCCAAGAAAGACTAAGATCCATAGTATTTACATATTCCCTTTCGATACTCTTTCCCCGTCTTGTGTGTCCCCGAACACAGTTGCTGACCAACCTCACGTCGTCGCGGCAAGTTCCTTTAACACAGGTACTATTTGCATACTGAAGAGTCTATCCACCTCCAGATATGCAAGACATTTATGGTTGCAGCCTCCATCAAAGATAATGGGAGTTGTGAGCATTAGTTTTTCTTTCACTGAGGGAACAGGCCTCATAGGTTTATAATGTAGGATGGCCTCAAAGTATTTCAAATGTTAGCTTTGTCCTTCTATATCTGCCAATCAAGAACACTGCAAACCCTGATACGGGTCCCCAACAATTAATGGGAAGCCAGAGTCCTGCAGACCTGGTTTAATAACAACAGACAGACTAGATGGTGGCCGAAAGAATAGGAGTCCTCTCTTCACCGCACCTCATGGGCTAGGAAAACATGAACCCCTCTTTACAGGTGAGGGAATGGAGGCCTAGAGGCTAAGTGACCAGTGCAAGTAACAGCGCACAGATTGGAACTCAAAGCAAACTGAGCTAAATTCACCTCCTTAGTGACTGAAGTGATATTGCACATCACACACTATCCATCTAGATTCTTTATGACCTGCAGCACTGTAGCCAGCTGAGCATTTCTGAACTATGAATGCGTGATCGCTCCTCTGGGTCACTCCTGTGAGCTAGGGAAGTATTGACCCATTTTATAGATGGGAAAACCAAGGGAAAGTGATTGAGTTACCTAACGGTCACAAGCAAATCTGTGACAGAGCTAAGAACTGAACCTAGATCCGCAGCATCTTAGCCCCTAGACCATCCTTCACTCCTGAACTGGGCCTGACATTTATCTAAACCCTTAAATCCACTAACAGTTTCTTAACTTCAGACAGTGCAATCCTTTTTCTCTGGCTACACGTTTCATGTGTGTAACACATTATGTTGTGTTTCACTGGAGTTAGAATTCATAATATTATACAACAATCCTTTGATTTCTTTGATTGCTGCAGTGCTGGGAAAAGCCCAGAACTGTAAATGCAAAACAGACACCATTAAGCAGCCTGTACTTTACACCAGAGATAGCTGTCTTTCAGTGATCCACTGTACACATATGGCCAAATCAGAGCCTTCCAAGGGACTCTCATGCGAAGGAGGGAAAAAAACAGTGGCATTTCCCCAAATTGTTCTGGAGGCAGATGGGGAAGTTTTTCCTGTTAATGGAAAATATAGTAACTAATCACCAAGCCCTGAAGATCCTTGCAGAGACCCTGTATCTCCATATACACTCCCTCTGCTCCATCAGAGATGCTCCCATACCCTCCTCAGTGGGATTTGACAGACAGATGGAAGCTGCCTTGATATTTTTTCTATGACCACAAAATGCACTGCAGGGGAAGAAGAAAACCAGTGCCTGCCCAGCCACTGACTACTTAGCCCAGTCCTTCCCCCAAAGTAGATCCTGGGCCTTCAAAGAAGATCCAGAAATGGGGAGAAAGAGCACTGGGGAAGCATCTCAGACTCACTCTTCCATGTGAGAACAGCCAGATCCAGAGATAGAGGGTTCCCTCTTTAGATCTCATGGGGATCACTGGGGTCCAGAGCACTTTGGGTTCCATCCAGAGGAAAAAGACCATAAGAATAGAAGGTACCACCTGTCATTTTTCTTCTAACGTTTTATATTTAGACAGTTCATAATATCAATGATGGCCCTTACGTCAGGTGTTTCCTGACACATTAGACAAACTGGGCTGAGACTCCCCAGGCTCTCAACTCCACCAGCTGGTCAGTAAGAGCAGGAGATTCCCCAGTCTGGAGAGACCACTCATGTTTTATTAATAACAATAAACATACATTTAGTTCATACAAGAAATTGAACGTGTTCATTTCTCCAGTACATTAAATCCACTCAAACAGAGAGACTTCACATTCAGAAAATAATCTATTGTCATTCTCAGAGTTCAGAATGGAAGGAACATGGATGGTGAAAGGAGAACTTCACACAGTGTGGCAAAGATTAATAGCCCTGTCTAGTGTGGGAGGGAGTGCTGTCTAGTGGTTAGAGGACGAGCATCCTCAGGTTTCTAAGCTCCACCACCAACTTGTGTGATCAGACAAGTCACTTAACATTCCTTTACCTCGTCTCTCCCCTCTGAACACTTGTAAACCTGAAAAGATGACTTGCCTAACGGATGTGTTATGAGACTGTAGTAATATTCTAAAAGGGAATGGAGATGATGAAATGAAAAACAAACCAGGAGTCCTGTGGCACTTTTAAAGACTAACTAATTTATTTATCTCATGAGCTCTTTGTGGGAGAAAATCCCACTTCGTCAGACACTAGAAAATGACATCAATGGATGCAATGAGCCATAGAAATGCTAAATATTATATGTAATACCCATTTTACCTCATTTAGTGAACGCAGGTGTAAACCACTATATTAAAAACCTGTCAGTAAGATCATGCAGCAAGAGGGAAAATACCAGCACACTGTTGAGTTCACTCATCACAACACATACCAACAATCACAAGAGAGAGCCAAGATCCAATAAATGTTTCAGTAGAAAAAACAAGTTGGTGGGTTTTTTTGCTTTCTTTTGTTTTGTTTTTTGGCCGGGGGCAGGAGGGGGGCAGAGGGGGAAGAGGGCAGCTTAACCAAGATGGCTAACATGAATGGGTCCTCTCAAATGCCAAAACGAAAACACAGGATTGGAATGCCTTGTGAAAAGAAATGCAGCACGTACGCATATCCTGAAAACTAATGCTCCATAGTCATACTGATCCTTAAATTCCTCTGCCTCATCATCTCTCTCTTTTTCACTCTTTCTGACTTCAACAGACATCTTTTCTGCTGCAGAATCTTAGCCAAAATCCAAAATAAATTACAGAAAAGCCAGTGATGTCTCCATTCAGTCTTTTTCTTTAACTGCATTTTAGTATTAATGCATAAATGACGTAGGACTGTCTCAACAGTAACTGTTTACTTAAATTATCTTCCTTAACTGATGCAGCAAATGTCTTACTGATAAGAAACACAAGCATCAACAAACATATCACACAAATTATGGACGATGGTGAAAAATTCCACCGGTAATTTTTCTCTCTTACTAGGTGCTTTCCCCTTAGATGCATTTTCCTCCTCCACCCCTGTTCAATTTATCTGCATTTAGACATAACTGATGCCAAGTCTCAATTACTGTTGATGTTTCTACGCCAAGCATGCTTATAGCCTATTTCTTTTTAAAGTTGCTGCTTTATTGTACTCATCTCTCAATAATAAAATCTACTGGCTTCGTTGCTAAGGTTAAAAAGAAAAGAAAACACAAACAGGTTCACAGGCATAAACAACCATTTCCATTCTTTTGGCTCATTCGTCAAGCAGAATGCCTACCTTTCCCAGTAGTCATAACCTGCCGTGATCCTGCGATGCTAATGAAGAGCACCGGCTGTAAAACAGCCCACAGTATCGCTCTCAGGAACCTACGCACCAGTCAACTCTCCACCCTCCCAAACGGCTTCTCTTCTCCGTGTCACCTAGCATAGATGACAACTGCTAACCCTGCTCCAAAATAAAAGCTTACTCTGCACTCAGCTGAGCTACACTTGTGCTTCTGTGACTGTTCTTCCACCTCCCTCTTCATTTTCAAGATGTCATAACATAAGAACGGGGTCCAGCAGGGTGTCTGTCAAAAAGAAAACCCAGATCCCTTTTGCCTGCTTTTCTGATTGTTTTCTAGAAAAGTAACAGAGTGACTCTGAGGGATCCATTTTTCTCTTTATATCATGTTCAACAATGTGTTGTTAATTAATTATTATTATTATTATTATTATATTAAACTCTCTGTATTTCCAAAGCACAGGGGTCAGCAAATGTACCAGACCCTCTGACCCTCAGCCAGAGCTGACGGCCCCCTCTGCTGGGGAAAAAAAAGCATCCGTCACCTGAAAATCACCACAGAGAGGAGCCACTACGGGCGGCTTCTTTCTGTGGCATCCCCAGGCACGCCGTGGAGAAGAGCCACTCCGGGCGGCTGCTTTCTGTGGCATCCCCAGGCATGCCGTGGAGAGGAGCCACTCCCAGCAGCTTCTTTCCGTGGCATCCCCAGGCAAGCCATCGAGAGGAGCCACTCCAGGCGGCTTCTTTCCGTGGCATCCCCAGGC
>ML685777.1:7678628-7690360 GCA_007922175.1 Pelusios castaneus
CCCGTGCGCTAACACTAGTGCACACGACTCCGCTGCTGCTTCCCGTGAGCTATCACTAGTGCACACGACTCCGCTGCTGCTTCCCATGAGCTAACACTAGTGCACACGACTCCGCTGCTGCTTCCCGTGAGCTAACACTAGTGCAGATGAGCCACAGGTCTGGGCTCGCTCTAGTTCTCATGGAGCCGGTCGCACCAGCCCCAGCATGTTATCTCCCCTGCTCACATAACACAGCACTTAAACAGCTACCAGCCAGTCTACACTCACACACACACTGCTGCAACGTGAGACGCTCAATGCAGTGCAGACACAGCCGAAAAGAAGCAGTGTTCATGATAATAAGATAAAGAGCTTGGCAATAAACACTGCCATCTGCCAAACTCCAAAAAGGACTAGCATGTTCTGGAGGCAGTGAAAAGCTAAGGTTTGGGGAGTACATTATTTATTACTGTTCCAGTAAACTCTGACGGATGCTGATCATATCATCTTTGTTCTAAAAGCAGGGGTAAAAGATAAGCTCTTTGGCAGCAAGTGTGTCTTTAAGCCACAATGGCACAGGACCAGCAAGTCACATTTACGGTCTAATACCATTGGCTGAACAGAAAGAGCTATTGCACAAAGTTTGTTCAGACTTCGGCTAGAGAGGGGGAAGAGGGATGCGGCGAGCAAGGTACCGGTAGCTAGGCAAGGGGATGGATCTGCCTACAAAACCCAGGGAACTTGAAATGTCCTGAGAATTTTCTTCTCGGTTCACCCACTGCACGCTCTCCCACACACAGATCTTTGCTTGTTTCTATGAGTAGCTATATTTCCATTGAAAAAGCATCAAATGTTTAAAGTGTGGGTTTTCTTTTTTTAAAAAAAGGTCTATGTTCATATGGTCAGCGAATCAGGAGAAGGTGAAGTTCATTAAGTCAAGAACGGCTACCCAGAGAAGGCCCATCTCTCTTCCACTATTTATCTACTTCATGACACTTCACAGTTTTGTTTCCTGTAGCCATGGTACCTGAGGCATCTAGAAGACCACAAAAAGTGCTGAGATGTTAAAGACTGTGCTGAGGACTAGAGAAATCTCCTAAGGGCCTGAGGCTTAGGCAGGGTAAGAAGCTGAAACTCTTCTAAATTATATAGAGGATAAAATACTTAAACAGCTGAAGTTTTGCTCTTGAAATCGGAGGTTATTTACTTTTCTACTCTACAGCAAACTTTATTCTTAATTATGAGTTCCAGGGGGAGCCGTGTTAGCCTGTATGTAGCAGAAACAACGAAAGTCCCGTAACACCTTAAAAACTAACAGATTTTTTTCGGGCCTAAACTTTCGTGGGCTGCAAGCCACTTCATCAGACGCTTCTGCCAAAGTGGACTGCAGCCTATGAAAGCTTATGCCTGAAGAATTCTATTAATCTTTAAGGTGCCACAGGACTTTCGTTGCTTATTCGTAATGGTGACTCCATCTGCAGGCTTATCTTGTGGCACATTAATAGGTTCCAAAACAATTGCCAGGGAAAATCATCATCACCACTTCATATCATTTCAAAGCAGTGGGTCCATCTTGATACAGTATGGTAACGTGACCTCACAACACTGTGCCGCACAAGTCTGTCCCATCAAACTCCAACAAACCGCAGTAGTACACATGACAATCGAATATAGCTCCCTTTAAGGACAATTTACTTTCGATACAGCCAGAGTTCACATCAGCATGTCTCATTAAGACATAATGGACTACATTTATCCTTTGTCTAAATTCACTGACATTAATGAAGTTAGATCAGGGTGCATTCAAGCCAACTTGTTCTGAATCATTCAATAGATTGAAATAATGCACGGTAACGTGGTGAACATTGCAATATTGGATAATGGTGTATATTTTTCCTTCCCACTTCTAAATCTAGACAAGAACATCGGTTCTCAGTTATATTCTTCTGAACAATAACAAAATATTCTTTATGCTGAAGAAAGATCAGATTCCCGCCCCCCACTGTAAACAATCAATTCCCACCTGATTCAGCCTACTGCTTTGCCCCACTCCATCACACAATGAGGTGTGAGAACTAGACATCTCCATTCCCAAATTTATAGGACAAGATATAGCATTCTGGAATGAGCATACAACTTATTTTATGCATTCCCACAACACGGATAATTCACAAAGAACCAGAGACAATAACAGAACTCTACTCACCACCTGCACCCTGGATCATGTTTCCAGATTTTTGGACCTCATCAAATTTTGTAAAAATTACATTCAACCTGTTTGAAAGTTAAAGAAAATGCATTACATAATGATTAACCAAACTGAATTACTGTGGCCCTTTAACTTACAGCGCTAACTAAGGGACCAACTTCTTCCACTGAAATCATATGGAGTTATTTTTGCCATTGACTTCGATGAAACAAGATGAGGACTTAAATTATTTAATGTATAAATGATTCTCAATAAACAGAAAAGACAGAGACACTAGGTGGCATATTTTAGGCAGGAGTGGTAGCCTGTGTTTCCTAAGGTTGCCATTTCCATTACAAAAGTCTGTTTCCAGTTGCTTCTTAATTTTGCTGTACCGTAGCCATTTGCAGAATTGTTGACAAAGGAAATGTCTTGGGTTTTAAAGAACATGATTTTTTGGTCTTGACATTCCTTTGCTGTTCGTGCCTTGTGTTCACATTGGCATTTCCACAGCAGTGGGAGATCTTTAGCCCAGCATCACATGCCAGCCCCTGGGAGTCTAGTACTCAGAGAGATTGGGGCAGACCTTCATGTGGGTGCACACAGAAGCCTTTATTTCAGCCTATACACCCCTGCTCCCCCGCCACACACACTATGGTGAAACTATTCTTTTCAAAGCCCCCTTTGGGGCAACACAGCTCCATTCCACTCCTCCTTGGTCCAGGAGCCAAGTGATACAACTTGACCTTAAATGTCTAAAATATCCCGACAAGCAAAACCACAAAATGTATCACTATGCCAAACATCCATTACACAAAATGCAAACTGGCTATACGCCTGAAAGCAAAGCACAGTACAATTCATTGTAGCTCATATTAACCCATTTTACAGACATGGAAGTTGAAGCTGAGAGGTTATGAGACAATAATATAAACCATAACGATCCCTGAGGGGCGACAAAAAGTTCCTTGTTCTGGAGTTTTAGACGGTGCATGCTGCAATGGTCCAAGTGTTAACAGTTTCTCGTCTATCAATAAGCATTCCAGTAACATGCTGACTCCTATGACAGCCAGCCCGTGGAAGGTCGGGGAGCCATACCTTGTGATAGCTAAGGCAATGCTGGCCCTCTGCCAGGAACCAGAGCACGACATCAACGTTTATCAGACTGATTTAAAAAAATCAGATGCACTTCTCCAGAATCTTTGCTAGTACTTACTCCGGCCTCGGCAGTGACTGGAAGTTACTTAGGGTCTGAGATCACCATCAGTGAAGAAAACCCTAAGCAATTCACAGAATCAGGAGAAAGGTTTGAGCTGAAGTCTGCTCTATCTGCCTGCGAGTCTCTGCCAGCTGAACTGTTTTTTCTCATCCTCGCCTTTAAGACTCTTCCTTCATGTTCTCGCTTCCACCTTCTCTGGCAATTCACTCCTCCACTTCTGCTCTCTTAATCACTCCCTCTGTCTTCTCTGCATACTTTCAGCTCCGACTTATTCCTCCCCAAGCTTACATCCACTTCCTACTTCCCTTGCATCCCCGTGCACGCGCACGCGCACACACACACATACACCCCCCCCTTTCAGATCCACTTCTTCCTCAAACACTTCCTGCAACCATTTCCTCTCCATGTCCTTTACAACTTGCGTCTGATCTATGGAATCACGTGTTCCACTTATCTAACCCAAGGCCTAATCCTGTACAGTGCTGAGCACTGTAAGCAGGGGAAATTCACCTCTTCAGCATTTCGCCCCATTGACCATTTTTATGGCCAGATTTTCAAAGACGCACTGGATGTTTCCATGATTTTTATCAATCTGAATGAAAATACTATCCCAAATTCTCCATGGAGTGGTGCTACTGTAAATGATAGGAGAATTTAGCTCATGGAGCTTCCAAACGTATTTAAATGTTCCCCTGCATTGCTATGAACCCCTGAAGGTGGGAACCAGAAAGAGAAATAACCAACTTCATTGCTCAAATTGAATGAGGAGCAAAAAGCAAAACTCCATACACTGACTTTTAAGTCTCAAGGGACAATTTTGATCATTTAGTCTGACCTACTGTCTGAAAACAGGCTACTGAATTTTACCTCGTGATTCTCATATCAAGCCCAATACACTGTGTTTTTTATATACTGGAATTTTATTTCCATTCAATTTTCAAAATAATCTAAGGTATTGTAATGCAGGCATGACTGTAAGACACACACGACTGTTTGCTTTAAACACTAGGGTTGCCAGTTCCCACAATTATATTGTCTCTCACAGTATTTGCTGTTTCGTAAAGCCATAGCCCCTGGAAGAAAGGATTAAGTGAGAATCTCAGCTCTCATTCAAAAAAAGAAGCAAGTTTCTAGCCATTACGGTTGTAGAGAAAAACTTGAAAATTGTCACTGTTTGGGCTGGGGTAACTTGACTCATGATTTCTGAATGCTTGGGCCTTGCAATGCTGAATATGATTTTTATCCTGCCAATGTCCTTTTAACTGTCTATGCATTTACCAGTCTGAACTGGCTGCTCTAAATTCATAGATTCAAGGCCAGAAGGGACCGTTATGATCATCTAATCTGACCTCCTGCACAACACAGGCTATAAAACTGCCCAAAATAATTCCTGGAACAGATCGTTTAGAAAAACACCCAATCTTGATCTAAAAATGGTCAGTGACTGAGAATCGACCATCACCCTTGGTAAATTGTTCCAATGGTTAATTATTCTCATCAATAAAAATTTATATCTAATCGAATATTTCTGCCTTTCCTGTATTATTATTGATTAGGCTATCATTTCAATCCAGCAATGGATCAACGCCACTGCTAATATTTGTTCCTAATATATTTAACATACACGCAAGGCCCACAAAGTGCAAGAGCTCATGACAAAGCAGAATGGTCCACCACAAACACATTATCATTTGAGTTACAAGAAAGCCCACAGGTAAGTCAAAGAGAGGGAGACCTGGGGGAAGGGATGGAACTTGGGGGGGACCGGGACTGTAACAACAGGACTGGGGTGGGCGGGAAATCAAATCATTGTCTTATGTGTCCTAATGAAGCCCTAATACCTGAGGTGAGTGGGGAAGGAGGACACCGGGAGAAATAGCAAGGAGGAAGATGCAACAGGAGAGATAATCGACAGGGCAAAGTAGGGCAATTGGCCCGGTATTTTAAGTGTCTGTACACAAATGCGAGGAGCCTGGGAAACAAGCAGGAAGAATTGGTTGTACTGGCACAGACAAGGAACTATGATGAAATTGGAACAACAGAGAAGTGGTGGGATAACTTGCATGACTGGAGGGCTGCCATGGATGGGTATAAACTGTTCAGGAAGGACAGGCAGGGAAGAAGAGGTGGAGGAGTAGCGCTATATGTAAAGGAGCTCCGAGCAGTCATACAGCTCTCCTATGAAAGTGGAAACAAGCCAATTGAAACTCTGTGGGTTAAGTTTAGAGGAGAATGAAAAAAGGGGGATGTCTGGTGGATGTCTGCTACAGACCACGAGGAGGAGGTGGATGAGGCGTTCTATGGACAACTAGCAGAAGTTTCCAGATCACAGTTCCTGGTTCTCATGGAGGACTTAAATTATCCTGACATCTGCTGGGAAGATAATACAGCAGTGCACAGGCAATCCAGGAAGTTTTTGGAGAGTGTTGAGGACAACTTCCTGGTACAAATGCTGGAGGAACCAACTAGGGGCCTTGCACCTCTAGACTAGCTGCTCACAAACAGAGAAGAATTGATCGGGGAAGTGGAAGTAAATGGCAACCTGGGCAGCAGCGACCATGAGATGGTAGAGTTCAGGATCCTGATCAATGGAAGGAAGGAAAGAAGCAGAACACACACCCTGGACTTCAGGGAGCAGATTTTGGCTCCCTTAGGGAGCTGATAGGCAGGATCCCTTGGGAGGCTGCTCTGAAGGGGAAAGGTGTCCAAGACAGCTGGCTGTATTTTAAAGAAACCCTGTTAAAGGCACAGGAAGATAACATTCCGATGTGCAGAAAGAACAGCAAATGTGGACGGCGCCCAGCATGGCTTAGCAAGGAACTCTGCGGTGAGATGAAAAATAAAAGGGAAGCTTCCAAGAAGTGGAAGCTTGGACAGATGACAAGGGAGGTGTATAAAGATATTGCTCAGGACTTCAGGGATAAAATCAGAAAGGCCAAAGGGCAATTGGAGTTGCAGCTAGCAAGAGATGTGAAGGATAACCGAAAGGGGTGCTACAAGTATGTCAGTAACAAGAAAAGGATCAGGGATGGTGTAGATCCCTTACTGAATGGGGCAGGCATCCTCGTGGTGGATGATGCGGAAAAGGCTGAAGTACTCAATCCTTTTTTTACCTCAGTCTTCACAGGGAGGGCCAGCTCCCAGGCTACTACACGGGGTAACGCGGACTGGAGAGAAGAGCGGCCCTCGGTGATGGAAAGTCAGCTTAGGGATTACTTAATGAAATTGGATGTGCACAAGTCCATGGGGCCAGATGAACTGCATCCGAGGGTGCTGAGGGAGTTGGGGGAAGTGATTGCAGAGCCGCTGGCCATTATCTTTGAGAACTCATGGCGAATGGGGGAGGTCCTGGAGGATTGGAAAAAGGCAAATATAGTACCTATCTTCAAGAAAGGGAAGAAGGAGGATTCGCGAAACTACAGACCCATCAGCCTCACCTCAATCCCTGGAAAAATCATGGAGAAGGTCCTCAAAGAATCCATCCTGAAACACTTGGAGGAAAATAGAGTGATCAGGAACAGTCAACATGGATTCACCAAGGGCAATTCGTGCCTGACCAACCTGATTGCCTTCTATGATGAGATGACTGGATTTGTGGATGCGGGAAGAGCCGTTGACGTGATATACCTCGACTTTAGCAAGGCTTTTGATACGGTTTCCCACAGCATTCTCGTTGGCAAGTTAAGGAAGTATGGGTTGGACGAGTGGACCGTAAGGTGGATAGAAAACTGGCTAGATCAACAGGCTCAATGGGTAAGAATCAATGGCTCGATGTCTAGTTGGCAACCGGTAACGAGTGGAGTGCCCCACGGGTCGATCCTGGGGCCGGTTCTATTCAACATCTTCATTAATGATCTTGATGATGGAATAGACTGCGTGCTTAGTAAGTTTGCGGATGACACCAAGCTGGGGGGAATGGTAGACTCTCTGGAGGGCAGGGACAGGATCCAGGGAGACTTGGACAAATTGGAAAACTGGGCCAAAAGAAACCTCATGAGGTTCAACAAAGACAAGTGCAAAGTCCTGCACTTAGGACGGAAAAATCCCATGCACTCTTACAGGCTGGGGACCGATCGGCTAAGTAGCAGCACTGCAGAAAAGGACCTGGGGGTTATGAGGGACGGGAAGATAGATATGAGCCAACAGTGTGTCCTTGTTGCCAAAAAGGCCAATGCCATATTAGGCTGCATCAGTAGGAGTATTGCCAGCAGATCGAGGGGTGTGATAATTCCCCTCTGTTCGACACTGGTCAGGCCGCATCTGGAATACTGTGTCCAGTTTTGGGCTCCCCATTACAGAAAAGATGTGGACAAATTAGAAAGAGTCCAGCAGAGGGCAACAAAAATTATTAGGGGGCTGGGGCACATGTCATATGAGGAGAGACTGAAGGAACTAGGCTTATTTAGTCTGCAGAAGAGAAGACTGAGGGGGGATTTGATAGCAACCTTCAACTACTTGAAGGGTGCGCCAAAGAAGAGGGAGCTAGGCTGTTCTCGGTGGTAACAGAGGACAGAACAAGGAGCAATGGTTTCAAATTACAGCTGGGGAGGTCGAGGTTGGATATTAGGAAAAACTTTCTCACTAGGAGGGTGGTGAAGCATTGCAATGGGTTACCTAGGGAGGTGGTGGAATCTCCGTCTCTGGAGATATTTAAGGTTCAGTTAGACAAAATCTTGGCTGGAGTGATTTAGTGGGAGTGGTCCTGCTTTTTGCAGGGGGTTGGACTAGATGACCTCATGAGGTCCCTTCCAGCCCTATGATTCTATGAAACCCCCAGATCACCATACCGAGCCAATAATACCTCAAACACACCAAGAAATCTCTTATGTGCAGCCATCCATTCACATACCACAGAGTGTGTTCCTGAGAGAAAGTCCAGGATATACACCGTAACACATTCACAACTGCCTTCACCAAACAAGGACGCTCCACCAGAGAAGAAGACCACATCATGGAACAGGCCACCCAAACACCCTAGAGAACCTACTTCAATACAGAAATAAAACCCCTGTGGCCACACACCCTTAGTAGTCAACTCTCACCCCACTCTGGAAGTAATACAGAATACCATCAAACAACTACATTCTGAGAGAAATCATTCCTGAACACTCTCTTCTGGCCTTTGGACAAACCCCCAAGCTCATCGTCATAAGCAAGCTCCCCACAGATCAGGACGCTCCAACTCAAAGGGGAACCACACCCTGCCAGAAGGATAGATGCAAACCCCAGAGACACATCTCCAGTACTTCAATGCTCAACACGCCCCACAACACACATTATTTTCCCAGGCCTGAAAGAGAGCTCTGTGTGAGCCCAGAAGCTTGTCTTTGGGTAGGTCTGCATAGCAATAGACACCTGTGGCCAGCCCATGCCTACTGACTTTGGTTCACGGGACTCCAGCTGCAGGGCTGTTTCATTGCTGTGTAGACATCTGGGCTTGAGCTAGAGCAGTGGTTTTCAAACTTAAGGTTGGGACCGAGTACTGGGTCACAGACCCTCAAGCACTGGGTCACAGCACTCCCTGCTGCCACCGCCAAAAGACTGGAATGCATTGCTCAAAGATGTCATTGTTGGGTTGCGGACATAAATGATTTTTTTCAACTGGGGCCCGAGGAAAAAAGTTTGAAAACCACTGGGCTAGCGGCCAGGCTCTAGGACCTGTAAGGTGGGAGGGTCACAGAGTTCAGGCTCCAACTCATACTGGGAAGTCTACACAGCACGGAAACAGTCCCAGAGCCTGAGCCCCGCAAGCCCAGGTTGGCCGGCAAGGGCCCACCAGGAGTTTTTCCTTGCTGTGTAGATGTACTCCCTCTCACCAACAGAAGTGGGTCCAATAACAGATATTACCTCATCCACTTTGTCTTGCTAATGTCCTGGGACCAACACCACATGCATCTGAGTGAGTTACATTTTCTAGGATCTATGCAATGCTTTTTAAACACTTTCCACAGATGCTATAGCCCCAATTCTGTAAACATTTACACAGGGGCTTAACTTTCTGCAGGTGAGTCACTCCCAGCAACTCTATTCCCTTGAGTAAAGTTAAATGCATACAAAGTGTTTGCAGGATTGGGACTGAAGGACTGAACCCCACAAAAGACTGGCATGTGTCGTCTCTCAGCGCAGCAACAGAATAAACAGAATGAAAAGAAACTGGAACGGTAGAAAGAATGGATGTTCTTAACTCACCGAGATTGAGGTAATCCTTTTTTACTGAGATCTGCCCTTACACGCTCACCTACATGTCTGTAAATTTCCACTAGGCTGTTTATTGCTGCATCTCGAACCTAAACAGTAAAGAAGACATGCAAGAGAAATTAATCATCTTTTTAGTTTTTAATACCATCTCCTAAGAAAAACAGAAGAAAGCAATGTATTCATTTCTCAGAGGCAACGGCTCCCATGATTTTTTGGCAAAATAAATAAAAATAATAGCACTTATGCAGTAATTTCCATCCATAGATCTCAGAGGGTGATACGTATCACGAGTCTCTTTTCACTGAGGAAACTGAGGCACTGAGCCTTGAAGTGCCTTTCCCAAAGACAGATGGCAAGTGAATGGCAGAGCTGGGAAATGAGCCCAAGTCATCAGCTTTGGTGCACGCAGTAAATCAGTTCAGCCTCACAAAATCCCACCACCTGTTTATCTAGGTTTTGGGTACAGTTTATGAAGGCTAAATATAATATACTTTGTTTCTTCTTTATGACCATCATGGTAAAGGTGGACAAACAGATCTTGCATCTGTGCTAGTAGGTGAACACAATGAGTCTGTAAGACGGCAGTAAATCAGGGGAGGTGCCTGTCTCCTTTATAATCTCATCTGTGTTGGTCTAACAGCATGGAGGAAAGAGGCAATTTTGTTATCAATTGCATAAAAGTCCTTCAATATCAAGGAGTCAGGAGAGCTCTCAGTAATTGAAATACTTGACTTTCGCTTCTTAAATTCCGTACAGACAGACCAAGAGAAAAACAAAATGCCACAACACTACCACTGCAAAATGGCCTGGGCTATAGGCTATCTCCAGATCTGTGGTCTAGACCCAAACCAGGGTACCCAGCAAAGTCACACTGAGCAAACATATATGTAGACAGAGGACAGACAGACAGTAACAAAAGCCCGATCTCAATCCCACCGTAGCAGAGCAACACATCGACTAGATCAGCAAACTAACCATGACTTTTTACATGCTCGGAGCGGATCCTGTTAATGCCAGGCAATTGGATACCAGGGCACTCGGTGGGGATACACGGGTGGATGATCTAATCTAGGCAAAAGCAGGGTTAAGGACTGACTTGGTTTCTCGGCAGAATGTAAAATAAAAATGTTGCATCTAAAAAGTTAGTTTTGGATTTGCAAGAACTCTGCTCAGCAGCCAGATGAACTACATTGCCCCATCCCTTGTCCACGGGCAGAGGAGCCCCGAGCCCAGAACAGGGCATGCCTATAAGGGAACCCCTCCCTCCATCAGGCTCTGCAGCTGGTGCGGTGTGCTCTGGCAGACTCCCCAACAGAGCGGTGGGGAAGAAATGCCCACCACTAGCATTAACTTTCCCACACTCCCCTTCCCCAAACACACACCACCAAAGAGGCCGCAGCGGGAAGGGGAAACTCTGGCAGTATGCCTGCAGGGGTCCTATTACCTAGGAGACAAGAGCCAGCATGTGGGGCCAGCACCTCCTACTGCTCCTCACATTTGTCTAGCCCCATCCATCCACGGAAGAGTTCCCCTCCCTCCCTCAGCTCTCTCCCAGTCCCCCCAGTTCTGGCCCTCGTGCCCCAGGCTTTCAGTCGTTTTCCTCTGTCCTTCTTCCCTTTCGTCTCTCCCTCCTGGGCTCCTTCCATATCTCCCACTGTATATTCATCTCTGTCCCTCCTCTTCTCCCACCCATCCCCATATTTCACCCTCCCAGCACCCGGCCATGTGATGCCGGTTCAGCACCCCCATTTTCTTCGCCAGGCCAGGCTCTATGCAGAGCTCTTCCTGCCACCCCAAGGCGACGGGCAGGTGACGCACGGGTTTGCAGCACCACTTACTGGGGAGGCCGGAGCGGTGGCCTGGGATGGATGGTAAGACACCTCTGCCCCTCCTGGCTGCGCTCCGGCACAGCAGGGGGAGAGGACGAATGGCAGACCTCACATGGCACAACCTGTCGGCCCCTCTCTGGCCCTCCCAAATTCTTTATCTGGCTGTCTGTCTGTCTGCCCCTTCAACTGCCACTGCCTCTCTGGGTGCAACTGCCCCCGGCCAGGTTCTGGAACCAAGGCCAAATTCCAGGTTCTGGAACCAAGGCCACGAGGGCCTCCCTCTCCACCTGGGCCCAGCAGGTGCGGCCTCCCTCTCCAC
>ML685777.1:7690760-7726366 GCA_007922175.1 Pelusios castaneus
TGGGCCCAGCAGGTGAGGCCTCCCTCTCCACCTGGGCCCAGCAGGTGCGGCCTCCCTTTCCACCTGGGCCCAGCAGGTGAGGCCTCCCTTTCCACCTGGGCCCAGCGGGTGCGGCCTCCCTTTCCACCTGGGCCCAGCAGATGATGGGTGCAAACACACAAGGCTGGAAAGACACCGGGGAATTAACTCTGCTCTCAGACACAGAGATCCTCTACGGCCAACCAACGTCGCAACCCAAAGTCAGCAGATGGTGGCAGCATCCACCCCAAGCTCGGCTTTTGATTCTTTTAGGATCCCCGGTCTTTTAATCTTCAAACTTCAGCTGCACGCCTGAGCAGGATGCATGGGTAGAAAGGACTCTCAACTACTTGACAGTGTCAAGGGGAGACTCTTTTTCTGTCGCACCTGGTTCCCTAACTGAAAGAGGAGCACTGACTTGGACTTCAGAAAGACAACAGAGTCCTGTGGCACTTTTAAAGACTAACAGATAAATAAATCTGTTAGTCTTTGAAAGTGCCACAGGACTCTATTGTCTTTCTACAATAGACTAACACGGCTACCCCTTTGGAATTGGACTTCAGAGAGATCCTCACAATCCATCCTCCTGCTATGATGCCCAGCGTCAGCCCCCAAAGGAACAGTGCGAGGTGAGAGCCCAATGACAAGATGACACTGATGTGGGAGATCAAGTCAGGAGGAATCTCCCAGAAGAGACCCATCTATCCACCCACCACATAAAGGGATGCATGCAGCATGGTGTACAGATCATGTGTTCTTGAGATCACTAGAGGGGTACACACCTGGCTGACCAATTGAGGTTATTTTAGTCCCAATTAGAGACTGAGGAAAAGCAGCAATTCCATCGCTGCCTGTTCCCCTTAGAGAGGATGAGGGGATGAAGACTCCAGAGCAAGGTAAAGGTTTTCACAGCTGGAAGGGGCAGCAGAGGATGGGGACTGTAACTGGCACAAGTGAAAGCCGAGCTCCGAAGGGGTAGGTAAAAGAATACTGAAGCTTCCTCTAAAAAGTCGTCAGGAGAAAAAGGGTGGTTACTTACCAGGAACCATGGACTTCTTTGAGATGTGTTGCTCACATCCATTCCCAACTAAGTGTGCACGGAGGTGCATGCATACCTCTTTGGGAATGGACATGAGCAACCACTCAAAGAAGAGCTTATGCTTTCTGAGGAAATGTCACTACAAAAAACCTACAGCCTAAGCCCCCAATCCTACAAACCCCTCATTATTTATTATTTGTAATAACATAGTGCCTAGAGACTCAGTCACGGACACAAATGACTTTACGCACATGAGTAATCCCACTGTGTTTAATGGGATGATGTGTTACTCAGGTGTGTAAATGTTTGCAGGATTGTGGCCTTGATTAGTATTAATGCAATTCAAGAGCTGCCAGGGGGCAAACACAGGTCTAAACTTTGCTGCATCAGTACTGGCTTGTAATAATTTTTAAAATGCTTTGTAATTTCTTTTTGTTAAATCCTTTAGATTCTTGTCCTCGATTAGAACAGTCTAAACTCATATAACTAAACAGCTGTATCAAGAGTTTACTAGGATAAGGGAAATTGCTAAATGATCACTCAAAAGAGTGTTAGATTTGTTTTTTGTTTTTTTTAAACCCTCCACTTATCAAAACAAAACATTCAACAATACAACTTGCATCTCTGTAGCAAAGAAAAACAAAATAAAACCCCTGCATGTTTCCCTGCTCCTGCTACATCACATTTAGCCAACAGAGGACAGTGTTGATCAACATTCAACAAATGCATCTTTTCAACTGTTATGCAGAAGGAAACTGGCAACTGGGGAGATAGAGAAAGATGTTTTATTTGATCACAAGGTCCATCCCGCTCCACACCAACCCACCTCCTGCTCCGCCCCTGCAAGGACACGATCTAGGTCCCTAACAGAGGACGCATGCACTTGATCTTAGCCATTGGCTCAATTTTACACCAGTGTGAAGATTTAGGAAGATAGCAGAGTGGAGTAATTTATGTCTGATTGGGCTTGAGGGAGGGGAAGTGGGGTGACTGTTTTTGTTTGAGAAGGCCAGGCTACTCCTCTTACCCCACAAGCACTGCCTTGGGGAGGCTCCAAAGCGAAATGGGGACAGTTAGGAAATGTGTGACTATGAGATGTACTAACTAGGCACCAGCAGGAGTGCACGGAGGGGGCGGGGAAGGAGATGGACTGCTCCCTTCACGTGTTTTCTGGCTGCTCCTGGGCACTGAGCACCCTGGAACCTATTTCTCTCCCCACCAGAGTGCCTGCCAGTCCATCCCCTGCCCAAGGGGGAAAGAGCCAGTGCTGGAAGGGAGTTTGGCTCCCCATCCCCTCCTTTCACACCCTTTACTACCTCTCAGGGGTAAGCTGCTCCTCCTCTTAGCCCCTTACATCAGTAGCAATACTCTCCAGCACCCAATTTCTCCCAACAGCAGTTGGCGGAAACCCGCCCAACTTAAGAACCACAGGACACTCATTCCCTAACAGAGGAGCATCCACGAAGCAAGGGGACATGAGACGCAAGGTGTGCTGGGAGCAAGAGAGGGCAATTTCCAAAAAAGTGGCCAGTAACTGCCCTATATAACAGCATAATCTCATTGCCCTTTCCCTTGCCCACCGCCTCCCTTCCTGTTTCCTATTTTCACTTGCTGTGCCTTGTTTCAAATTGGATTGTAAGCTTTTTGAGCAGGCTGTGCCTCTTCCTGACCTTCGCAGAGCAGCTAGAGAAATTGGGTCCCTATCCTTCTCAGGCTGAGGAGGCCTACAGCAACGAGAACCATCCTAACGGAGCAGGGAGACCATACAAGGATGGACTTATTGCATTCTTGGGGCAGAAGGGAAAGGGGACTGGAAAGAGGGATTTCTTCAGAGGGAACAGCATTAGTTTTACACACGAGGTGGGAAATGTTTCACAGACCTTGGTGGGCTATTTCTGAGGAATCTCCTTATAAAAATACTCCCTGGTTGAGGCACTTGCCCGGTTCCCCACTTCATCTTCCCTCAAAGCAGTTCTTATGGCACAGTGATCAGAGAGTACCTGGCACTAAGCAAAGACACACTGATCTCATGCACCTCTTTCATATCTTCTCTTGAATTTACTCAGGAGGCCACAGCTCCCGAATCCCACACAACTCACACTGCTGTACAAGGAGTTAACTAGCCTCATCATTTCAGTCTTTGGCGCTCTCATAAATTATTCGGGTGACACCAGTGTAAATCCAGAGTAATTCCAGGGAAACCACTTCAGATTTACCAGAGAGTCACTGAGAATCGAACTAAGCGTGTCCTTAAAAAACAATCCCATTATGCAAAACTCCACCAGGGCTTTTCATAAACGTTACAGTTGCAAACTTCACCAACAGGTGCACTAAGCGCACAGTCAATCTACCGCTCGAGATGTAGAGCCCGGCGTATTGTGTGTGGCAATCAGCTCTCCCCTCACCAGTAAAATCTGGAGTTTAACGAATTTTCACCACTTACCTGGCTGTTTGGATCACCAAGTAAGTTGCATATATGTGGCACTATCTTACTCAGTGTTAAACTCTGAGCCCCGGATCTAGGAGAAAAGAAAGTGGAGGAAGAACATCAGTGTGAGTGTTTTTTGTTTTTAAATGTAAAACACTCTGAACCAAATAACCAGCACTACAAGAGGTCCTGACTTACACGTTGAGGGTTGCAATAAGGCAGAGGCAAATCCCTTCTCTTGTCCGGAAATTCTTGTGTTTGAATCCTCCCAGCAGTCTATCCCACACGTACTGAAGAAGCCAGAGAAGAGGGTGGAAAGGGAAGAAAAAAAGAGAGAGAATGAAGTTTCCTTTTCCGGCTTTGACACAATTTATCATCTCTTGGGTTTACATATAAACTGTGTGCCCACACGCTAGAGGATTCATGGATGAGGGCTATAGGAAGACTAAATAAATCTCATAAAGTGAATAATCTTTGTTCTTTGTTGGGCCTTTCAATAACTCACTGCTAGCTAAAATAACTCTGGTTTATCAGCACATACCCACCAGCCCCGAGGACACATCATCTACAACACCTCTGACTGCCTGTGCTCTAGACCTGGCGTATGCTCAGACACAACCATCTCCCACATGCACCCCAGCTTCATTTACCAAGAGCTCTAGGCTGCTAGATAGGGAAACACAGGCATCAGCTAATGAACATTTAAAACAGTGGGGAATGATGGGTCCAACCCTGCCTTCTTTCCACCCTAAAAATCTTGGGACAAATCAGAAATGAGGAGAGGCTCAGAAACTGGTACTCTTCTGAACAAACAACCAGAGCTGGAGAGCATGTTCACATAGCAGCTTCCATTTCCAAAGACCCCAGAGCATCTTTCCAAACGATACGTGTGCATCCCCACTGAAATGGAGTGGAGCTTCAGTAACAACTGTGGGTGAAGACGGAAAATCCTGGCTAGGGGCAAACCCCTCATTCTACAGAAAGCACCAAGGGATAATTACATAGGAACAGAAAGGACCTGGATTGTATCATAGTAACCTGAAAGACCCATGCCCAGTAAATTATGGGGGACTCAGTGGATCTAGCTCAGAAGAGCGATGAGTCAATTTCACTCGGTTAGGATTGGAACCTACAGTTTAGAACAGTGGCTCCCAGTTTGTGGTCTGGGCGTCAGAAGGTGGGCCGCGAGGTCTTTCAAAGTGGCCTGCAGCTCCTCTCCTTCTGGCTGCAGAAGGACCCAGATGGAGTGTGTTTCCACAGAGCCAAAAGACCAATTCAGGCTCCTTCCTGCAGCCAAGGGGGTGGAAGATCTGCACTGCCCTTCCCTCGTCTGTAGCAGGGAGCACAGCAAAGCATGCCACCTAGGTCCATGGGCACTGGGGTCCCTGCTGGAGCCACAGGGAGGGGAGCACGGATCTTCCATCCCCCCCGGGCTACAGGAAGGAGCCTGAACTGGTCTTCTGGCACCATGGAAACACGCTCCGCCTGGGGAGCGCACAAGGCCACAGGACGCATGTGGTTTCCCTGCTGCAGCCAGGAAGACAGGAGATGAGCGAGGAGGCAGCCGTCTTGCTGAACTCTTTCCATCAGGCTGCAGTGAAGGGGTGGGGAGGCCTGCTAGCAGAAACTGATGGCCCTTCAGATTTGCAAAAAACAATATCTGTGGCCCTGCAGCCAAAAAGGTTGGGGACAGCTGGTTTAGAACATTAATAAACCATCTCCCCCAGATCTAATTGCATCTGATGTGAACATGATCTATTCTCCATAACTGCCTTGGGAGATTACCCCATAGAGACGGAGACATCAGGCCAGTTAGCATGCACCCATTAAGGAAGGGGAGTTTTCGGCAGGTCAGAAATACAGCATCTGACATAGGTACTCTGTGAACACATGCACATCCTGCGTATTCCAACACACTCATTGCCATACCTGAGGATTGGAAGCTTGTTCCATAATTTTTAGCAGCAGAGTCTGATCCTGCTCCCGCACTGAGTCTTTAGCATCTCCCAGCCTGTCCAGTAAACTGGGCAAAACTAGAAAACAAACCACCAAAGTCTATCAGACAGGAAGCTACAGAGTATCACAGCTAAAATCCCTCTCCCCCGGCACACACAACAGCAAAGCAGAAAGGCTTTTGAGACACCACTTCCCCACAAGTGTGCACCCATTCCCTTGTCTGTGACCTAAACCTGGGAGGTGCTGAGCACCCAAAATTCCTTGTGATGTCAACCTCTCAGGACTGCGCTCTTGCCGGTTTTGCACAATTAAGATATAATCATTATGACTGTGGCATTCTGTGACCTCTCAGACAGAAGAGGGAACGTAATAGCGCGGGACCGTCCTTTTAGCACAGGCTGGCAACTGAGGCAGGAAGCACTGCAGAAACAGAGTGCTCTCCAGCATAAGAATGGGGAGCATGAGGCTAGTCATAGAAGCAGTGGAGGAGAAGGCAGAGATCTCTCCCAAATAAAAAACACCAACAAGTGTTCACAAAAACCACAGGACGTTGAGAATGTATTAATGGCTCCCATGTGCTGAACCAGACAGAGCACTTGTGCCCCAAATGGTTCCAGTAAAATCCTCCACGGAATTTAGGCTGTGCACTTGTGTCTGGGTTTTGGGTTTGGGGGTCTCCGTAAAGGATGAGAGCATACACGGCGATAACAGAAAGCAACAGAGAAGCTGATCGTTTAGGGCTAGAGACCGGCAGAAGCTGTGAAGAACCAGCCCTGATGGTGCAACCTCTGTGGTATATGCAACGTTAACTAAATAATCAGATCAGCGACAATGGACTGTGTTTCTGTTCTGCATTACAGCCAAGCAAGCTCCTTTATATCAGAGGTGTGACTGAGGGCAGAATTTGGCGGAATGTATTTCTGATGAACTAACGATCCCGGATACTTCACCTGTCCCTATCTGAGCTTTAAAACGATCCTGTAACCGTGACACCAGTGCCGACAGGATGTCCATCCCCAGCAGCACCACCTGCAAGACACACAACAACAAAGACAGCAGGTTAATGCCACAAGACACCAGGACAGCCACACTGATGGGGCTTCCCTGCAGCAGCAGCACTGGAGTAAACGTGCTCAGGAAACAGAAACAAGTCTGTCGCGGAGCATGTAAGGAGTTCCCATTACAATGTATTTACAATTATTTCAGTGCAAAGTATGCCATTTGGACCGCTCCACTATAGAATATGGCCATAAAGATTATTTACCTACCTCACAGGAACAATGAGAAGTTGGGAGATTTTTTAAAGAACTACAATCCAGACATTATAATCACTTTCACGATCATGTTTGTAAATTATTTCTTAGGCATACACAACGTATCATGTCTTTTTTTTAAATGTACTGGTAATTAATGGAAATTAATTATAATTTATTACTAAGTAACGTATAATACAACTGGATCCATTGATTTTATTATCCAAGTTTAGAACAAAATATTAAACAGCAATAAATAGAGACAAGTAAATAGATGTCTTTATTAAAAGTGAAAGTGTTTCTGTCTATAGGTTATTAGGAATAAAAGTATAGAGTGTATGTTTACATCATGATTTTTTTCCTTAACATTTATAGTATTTCATTAAAAGCTATAATAGCTTTAAATATATTAAAAGACTGTGAAGCTCTTTGAGATCTACTGATGAAAAGCAGTATAAGAATTGGATATTATAATATTATTTGAAAGCACAGCACAATGAATGCAGGGCTTTATTATATTTTGCAAAGGTGAAATAAATGCTAGTGAAGAATAGATACCAATAATACCTTGTATTAATATTAAAAAAGTGACAAAAATGCCAAGAATTATAATTAATAATATCTTAGTACTTATCTCAATACAATTTTGTTAAGCAGAATAAGTAAGTATTTATTATTACCGTCACAATAAATATTTTGTAAACTGCTTCATGCATATTAAGTTAGCTTTGCAAAATTCTACATACACACCCCACTCTCCTAGGGCAAGTGAAAATACCATGATTTGGTTGTTTCGTGTCAAATATGGGTCCCTGTTTTATTCATGCCATCCTAGTACACGACTGGTGATCTCCCTGAGCATTTAGTGACCCTGTGCTAATTTGAGATCGGTTTTCTAGCCTCAGCTCCCTCCACATGTGTAAACACCAGCAGCCCAATGGAACACACACACAGCTGCCTCTGCTGCGTTCCAAACTTCCTTCCCACGTGACTGCCCGAGCCCAGCCGGGAGTCGCGTCACTGACTGCAGGGCACGCTCGTCATCAGTATATGCAAATTTACATGCAAGGTGGCGCGGTGCATCATGGGTGCAAGCATAACAGTCGATCCAAACGGTATGAAAAGGGGATTAGCAGCCCTACAAACGCCAGCAGAAGGCGGGGCACCGTGCCGGCCCGCATCCCCGAGCCAGGCAGCGAGCGAGGGCGGGACAAGCAGTCACCACAACCGAACAAGCCAGCCAGGGTCCTGCCCTGCACTCCCCGCCGGAGCCTCGCTAACCATCCTTGTCTTGGGGTTGCGCCGCTGTCCGATGAACGGCTAGTGAGGACAGTGCTGCTGACGCCACAACAACACTTCGCGCCCGGAGGCTTCGGCTTTAATGTGGTGCAATTTTTGGAACCTACTTGCGGTCGCAACCTTAATTCGGTTTAATGGCAGTGTAAACACGTTGTCGAGTTTTCACTTTCTCTGGTTTTTTTCTGCCTGTTTTCTATGCTATGTGACTCCTTCCCCCCTCGCTGCGAAGAAAAACGGGGAAAACCATGTCTCAGGAAACACCTTCTCTTCCCGTTTACACGGAGCAAGTGGTTTACAAAGAACAGCCAATAGATGGCGCAACAACTGTTGCTAAACGCCTGCTGCCCGTTGTACGCTCAGGCCCCAGTGCAGGTACTGATTCCTTTTAACTAGGGCTTGAAGATGCCACCTTAACACACCATCCCAACAGGGCTCAGCAATGATTGTTCCCTGCTGTGGAAGCAAAATGCTCTTCTCCTGCAGCGTTGCAAAAGGAAGAAGAGTTCTGCACTCTCCCAAGAGATCCCAGCTACCTGTTTAATTCAAGCTGAGTCCTGTGGCACTTTTAAAGACTAACATTTATTTATCACATGAGCTTTCGTGGGAGAAAATCCCACTTCGTCAGCAGCTTTGAAGATGGGAAGCTTACAAATGCGAAGAAATTAAATGCAGGGAAATGTGTGACATAGGATCAGATCAGGCTGTAACAGCAAATCAAAACAGATGTTAGGATTCAAACACTGCCCCAGGACTCTGTTTATCTGCAATAGACGAAGAGGGCTACCCCCTTGCAGGTTGAGTTAGTGACTGTTAGGAATGTTTAGTTACACTGTCCTTACATTTATTACACAGCTTCTTCAAATTCCTCTTTGCAAGGCTCTCCTTGCAGATTTCATATTACCGGCCAATACCTTAAATTACGTTCAGTACTATGCTGCTTAGCCATTTTGCCAATTATGAAGCCCAAGTAGATTTGCATATAAAATGTGAAATCAAGTTTGCAAAATAAATCTGACCAGTCTTCCAACTGAACATGAAAACTCCCACAAGAAACACACACTGCAAGGTGATAATGAAGTGATACCTCAGCATGCCTTACTAGCCACTTCAGGATAAAAGAGCAAGGCGGGTCAGAGGGTTGCTAGTTTTCAAAATACACGGTCAAGTCCAGAGATTTGCAACGTCTATACAGAAAAAACACCCAGACTCCATGTCTTCATGCCTATTTTTTGCTCTGTTTCTCATTTTATTCCAAACAGGGGTCTGTGGGAAATCATCATACAAAGAACAATGGACAAAAAGAAATAAATTGGTACATTCTGGCTCTCAGTAAAGATTAACTTTATTGCAAGGTCTATTATGCTGCGAAATGTGCCAATAAAAACCTCGATACATTTAATGTCAGTCACCAGTCTTCACATAATGTTTCATTTTCCTTGGCAGTCACTGTAGCTTTTGCTCGGATTGCAGTTGCTTAGTCTACAAAGATTTGGTGATAAAAAGCTCTTAATGAGCTATGCTTGCTAGTAGAGACTCCTCATTATTAGGTAAAAGAAACTGGAGTGGCCCTTTCAGCAACAGGTGAAGGGCACAAGTTTAAACTGAAAGACTGATGTGAAACGAGATATAAAACAGTATCTGCCCAGTTGGCATGGAAAACGGGAAGGTGCTTCTAGTTTAATAAGTAATCTTTTGTAATTTCCAGCTACCCAGCTCATTAATGCTCTGAAGCGTCTCCTAATCGTTGAGTATTTCTTCATCAGTTAAAGGGACACAGTCATATAACTTATGAGCTATGCTTTTGAACCCCGCCGAATTTGCTAAATGCTGGCAGGAAGACCTAGGAAGCAAAGGATCTTTGCCTAACATTTGGGTCCTTTCTTCAACATCAAAGGATTCACCGCTGCATTGGCTCATTTTCACACCCACATTGGGGTTCTGCACAACTGAGATTTTGACTACTGACTTCAGAGGAAGCTGGCATTATCCACATGGTCTGTGAGTTACTCTGTGCTCTTTTTGTGCATCCACAAAGGACAAAAGACATTAGATCCTTCATAAGAAACAATTCAGGGATCCACAAATTGTCTCATCAACCTAGGTCTTGTCTACACACATTTGCTACAGCCACACAGCTGCAGCGTTGTAGTGTAGGTACTTGTTACAGCCACACAAGGAACTCTTCCATCCCCGGTTGATAGGAGGATTCATCCATCCATCCATCCAACTAGGTGTGTCTACACCAGGTCTCAGGTCAACTTTACTACATCTTGCAGGGGTGTGAATTTTTCACGTCCTAGATTGGCAAAGCTCGATCAATCAATTTAATGTACAGAACAGGCCACAGTGGTAGACTATTCCCATTTAAGTAACCCCACAAGAGAGTTAGACCCTGGGTAATGTTCACAGACACTCACATCTGGGACATATGTTACCTGACAAACAAGGAGCTGAGTGGCGCTTTTAAAGACTAACAAATATATTTATCGCATCAGCTTCCGTGGGAGAAAATCCCATTTAATCAGATACTTGACATTCATCTGTACTTCTCCATTTTCAAGTGTCTGATGAAGTGGGATTTTCCCCCATGAAAGTTCATGCGATAAATAATTGTGTTAGTTTTTAAAAGTGCCACAGGACTCCTTGTTCGTTTTGCTGAATTAGGCTGACCCGGCTCCCCCTTTGGAACACGTTACATGACAACATTTCTTGCTGAGTAGAATCTGTCCCACTGTCTGCACAACTCAAGCTCCACGTTCCCAGGGGAGTAGGACACCAGTGTCATCCCACTCTAATTGCCTGGCTATATGCTTGGAAAGTGAGACAAGAGGGGAACTCATCCAGTCTAAATATAAACCAACAATTAACCTTCCCCCATCCCCTAGCATCAGACAATGGAGCAGCAGCTAAGCTCAGAGGACTTTTACTTATCTGGATCACTAATCAGAATTTAAAATTAGCCCTAGGCCTAAACCACCACAGTAATTACAAGGCTATTTAAAAATCGGTAGTCAGGGTGACCCACTGCTTCGGCCTGCCACTTGGGAGGTCAGGATTACCACATCTGATCTTTCAACCAACCCCCAAAGTTTTCAGAGGGGCAGAAAAGTCAGCATAGGTAGGGAGGCCCATTGGAGCTGGTCAAGATCGAGTTATCAAGGGTATGAAAAGCCATCCCTGGCTGAGCAGATGCTGACTGCAGTGGGTAAGAGCTTGCCACCCGGCCCTCCTTAGGCCTAGCCACATTACCACTCTGTGCTTTACTTTCCCCATCTGCAAAATGGGGCTATTGATACTTTCGTCCTTCATGAAGCCTTTTCAGATCTACTGATGAAAAGTGCTACGTAAGTATCATTAATATTGTTGTCTTATCCTGGGATTTTAGCCACTGTGTAGCTGCACCAGTACAATCCCCTAGTGTAGACATAGTTTGCAAGTCCAGTTTACCTGTGACAGTGCTATAAGCTTTCTCAGAGCCAGGAACAAATGAAGAACGCCCAACAAGCTCCTGAGTGAGTAACTTCTGTGCATGGAACCCGGCCCATGGGGCAAGGAGACCTGGAAAGGCTTGACAACTGAAAAGTGGCAAAGGGATGTTCTTCCTGCCTGTACTATTTCTATGAATTTCTCATGTGGAACCTAGGCATCACATCTGTGAATTAACACATTTTGATGTGAAGAAAGAACAGGTCTCTGCATAGCGCTTCTGAAGGATCACTTTGGGGGCTGAAGACTAAAAGAATGACTCCCAGCAATGGAGTAGCCTTCTTTACCGACAGCAGGCCTGTTCAGAGAGACCTGGTACACTGAAAGTGGTCAGACTTTACCGTATTGTGATCTCCAGTGGCATGGAGTTCCACAGCCCTTCATCAAAAACATACGGCATTGGCTTTTGCTCTCAGTCCTGTTAGCCACACTGATCCTCAATGGAGCATGAGAGAGAGAGAAGCAACCCGTATCCCAGATTCATAACAAACCCATCAAGAGCTCGGAAGGACCTTCGATTCAGAGTCAATTAGGAGCCAGTGCAGAGCTCCACACCACACACCCCCATCCACTTATCTTGCCAGCTTGGCAAATACTTATGTGGCGGCTGCTGGGATTCCACAAATGTATCAATGCTCAATTCACGCCAAACAGAATTTCATGCACTTGGCATCTGCTGAGGCTTTGAAAAACAGCATCAGCTATAGCAGCTAATTCTCTCCTCTGCCTTGCTCTCAAAAAGCTCTGTCTGCTCCTGGCATCCTAGGCTCCTGTCAATTACCAGCATTTAATTTCCCCCCTTCCCACTGTTGAAAGGGATGCTGCACCTCACGCTTTCACAAGCTATCAAAAATGTCTTCAAAGAACTTTACAAAATGGCTGCCTTTTAATATTAGCGTGTTGTGAAATGCCTGGAGGCAGCCCTGTGTAGTGGAGATGAGACACAAGCTACTAACGCTCCAGTGCGAATGCAGGCGTTTACCAGGTGTAAAAGAAACAAGGATTAGATCCAGAATGCCTAAAAGCAAGATACACCTAAGTGTATTCTGTCATCAACCTGCTGTTCCACTCTGGGAAGTTTCTGTGCCTCCGTTTCCCCATCTGTAAAACTATGAAAATAATGGCTAATTTCTTCCATAGGGGGCTTTGAGATTTGCAAGTGAAAAGTGCTAAACAAGAGCAAAGAATTATTAGGAAAAGGATAAGGTTTTGTGCCTTCCACAATTCAGCTGGCTAAGTATGAGTAGATACGAACGAAGTAATAATTATTACCATCTGCTAGAAGGTGGTATAGGCATGCAAAGTAGTGACCTCCTTTGGAAAGTGCTTTGAGATCTACAAACAAAAAGCACTACACGAGCTTTAGGTGATATTAGTTCAAAACCGTTAAACTGCCACCTCGAGGAAAGCATTTGATAGATGAGGAAACTGAGGCACGGAACAACTCCAGCCTACATCTTCAAATATTCACTAACTTGGGGTGCCTCCCTTTTTGAGTACCCAACTTGATGCAACTACAGCCTGCTTTTCAGAGGCAATGAACATCCACTAACCCTGTAAGTTGGGCACACACAATCTAAAGAATCAGAGGACTCTTGAGAACTTAGGTCTGCGGCCTGGTCTACAGAGTTTGTCTTGCTATGGCTGTTTTGTTAAGTGCGGGATTTTTTCCCATTATCATTATTCCAGTAAAAGTCTTAGGGTGTTCATAGTTTTACTCATATAAAGGTGACACACCAGCTTAGGGATCCCCTGCAGGAAGAGCTATATCAGCGTAAAACATGCGCACACAGGCAAGATCATATTGCCGTTCCTATACCAATATAGTTCAAGATGGTGTAAAGTAGACAAACCCTGAATGACTGGAACCAAGTCACAGACCAACCCAAGGGCTGAGAGGGGAAGACAGCCGGGAACCTTGATGTTCAGTTTCTTTCTGTAAGTGCCGGGCATAATTCATTCTGGCTTAAGCATCATGGGTGGTACAGAAACTGCCTTCAATAGCTACACACTACTGACATCAGTTTCAGCTGATGACCCACTGATTTGTCACTCAAAGGGTGACAGTTTTTCCCCTTCAAGTGCCGCCCAGGCGTAAATTTTTCTGTTCTGAGAAGCTGACAAGGATCCAGCCCTCTGCTTTGGAGTTAGGTAAGTGCAAAGAACGAACAAACAAAGAAAAAAAACCAGAAGTTTAAACTTTTCAGCTGCTTTCTGCACATCTCTAAAATGAAGCTGATTCGAGTGATTCCATCCAAAGCGAAGGACTGCACTACGGAACGCTGCGAAGAGGACGTCTTGTTGTCTGCACAGCAAAGGACTCGGGCACCTTGAAACAGGAGGGGATTAAAAGACACCAATAAACTCTTGGTGGGCATCAGCAGGATCCACACGGATCCCTAGTGCATGGCAGCTTCGCCCCCAGCTCTCCACAGACTAACTGTTCGTGTAGACGAGTGGGCTGCCTAGCACTGGAAAGTCACGTCCGACTGGGGGCTTCAAACCAGTTTGGAATCCCAACCTGGAAGAACGTACACGTCCAGGGTCCTGCCTACACGATGGAAAACATTGGCACTGCAGGACCTCAGCACGGCACACAACAGCTGATCAGTTCACACTGGCAAATGTTTCAACTGTTCTTCCCCATATGCTCCATTGCCCTGGCTCTCCCATTTCGTTTGCCCAGGCTGCCTTTCCTCTTCCGGCAACATCTGCAAAGATCCCAAATTCTCCCCCCCTCACACTCGCCCCCCTTCTAGCTACTCCGGCAGCCCCTCAAAGGCCTGCCCCGGCACCTCCGTGCTGCTCCTTCACTCAATAGGGAGGGATGGTGGGCCAGAGTCCTGATTTGGTCCCCAAGTATCTCTGCTACCGTCAGCTTCCCTTCCTGTTCTCAGCCTCCACCCACCTTATTTTTCCTCTTCTTCTCCAGCTTTCCCACCCCTCCCATTTACTCCTTTCACCTGCAACTAGCATCACACCTCTGCCACTAAGGCAGGTCTAAGGAAGTTGCTATTATTCCCAGTCACTTTCCCAAAAGCTGCTCTGGGAATAAGGGCACTGGGGTTGAGACCAACACCCAGCTCATTTTTCTCTCTCTCTCTAACCCCTGCCACCCACCACTGAGTTCAGGATTTTCTTTGCCATTGTCAACCCAACCGCAGCTTTGAGACAAAAGGGAAGTGGGGCCTACAAGTTCAGGAAGCTGCCCACCAGCCCACCTGTAGGTGAGTTTCCAATCTTTCCTGCCCGGCAGAGCGATGTGGCACTGCGGACAAAGCGCTGAGGCTGATTATTTTGTCTGGCAGGAGCCCCAGGAATGGGGAGCGTGACCCTGTGCAGAAATGACTAAATCAACATGTTTAAATGAATCATATGAGTCCTTTTCCAAAAGGGGAAAAAAAAAAAAAAAAAAAAATCAAATCCAAAGCTGCAGAAAATTCCCCCTTTCTTTTCAGATCCAGCAGGAGTCAGAGTAATTCCACAGCTTTACATCATTTACTGGGATCCGAGGCAACTCCCGGAAAGATGATGTGGAGAATTTGTTTAAATGCTGGCAGTCTGAAAAACATACAAAAGGGTGGCTAGGAACAGTTGCCTGCAGGAATACATTCTGGGAACTGCCACAAGGCGGCCTGACTCAGACCCAACAACTATGTGAGCACAGTGAAAAGTGGGCAGCCCTGCTCTTAATACAACAGCAAGAGACTCGATGGAATTCAGAGGCAGGAAGTTGAGAACAGAATAAGGAAATGCAGCAGAGAGCGAACCCATGGACTTCACCGCCACCGAACAGCCAATAAAAATATTGGGGCTAGACTCTGAATATTTCTGGGCATGAATGTTTGTACAAAAAGCAACGATGATGATCTGGGAAATTAAAATGTGCTTTGAGGTCTAAACTGATTCCCTACTGGAGCCAGGAAAGATGGTTCGGTGTCAGGGCACTAGCCTAGGACTTGAGATTCAGTGGCCTAATCCACCAGAGACGTCCTGTGTTACCACGGCCACGTCCCGCCTCTCCCGTGCCACGGATTCCCACCCACAAAACGGGAATACAAGCTTCTACGTACCAGAGAGAGTCTCCCATCAACTTTGTCCCTGCCACATTCTGCACAGCACGGGCGGATGGGTGAATTATTGCAGGGAGGGGAACAATTCACCTTTTCCTGAAGAGCCAAGACTGCTCACTGGGAGGTTTTAGCTGTATAACGGGAGCAGCGTTTGACCGCTGAGGTGGGTCTAGACCAGACGTTCTGTGGGACTCTCCTGTTGCACTAATGCTCTGCTGAGCACTGCTATTCCAACCACACTCAACTCGTCTGGATGACGGGGTGGTTACATCACTGATGACCAGCGGGACCCTGGGCAGGAGCTGTGGTGGGGCAGCGAGCCCACATCTGAGAACTGCCAAGGGAATGCTGCCCCTCCTCGCCCACCGCAGAGTGGTATGGCCCTGAGGCTTCAATACAATGAATATGACCCTCAGTTTCCACAGACACAGCCCAGATTTGTGATCTATTCAATGGACTAAAATCCCAGGGCCTTATCCTGACCCTCACATCATCTCCTTCCACGCCCTTGGGGATGGGGAGGGAATCTCTTCAAATTCTGACTCCATGTCTGCATCCAAAATGGACAGAATGCTCACCTCTCTCCAGAGGTTTTGCAAGGAATTGCTGGAAAATGGAAAACACTAGAGAGCTCTGCATTAGAAGATACATGTAGATTACCTACAGAATGGATTTATCATTTAAGTGATTGGATGCTCAATAGTAGTACTTTACTTAGCCCTCCTCTGGCATCTTGTATCTAAGGCTTTCAAACCTTTTACAAACATTGAATTAAGCTTCACAACCCAAGCATTGTCCCCAATACATAAAAGGGGAAACGAAGATACAGAGCAGTTAATTGACTGGCCCACACCAGAGAGTATGGACAACTGAGATCGCTCAACGAACAGCCTCATTTTAACCACTACACCAAAGTTTCCTTTCCTTCCACAATGATTCACCTAGTGGTGTTTGAAGGCAGATCAATTGTAATGGCACATTCCTTTTCCAGCATTCTCCCTGCTTGTATCCTCAGGCAGAAGGACTTTTATGAGATAAAACGGGGCAGAATCTACATAGTAAGACTCCAACATTGTCACTCACGCCCAGACTGTCTTACTGAGTCAGGGTTAAGTGCAGCTGAGAGCAATTTTTGTTCAGAAAATCATCAGGTTTCCAT
This sequence comes from Pelusios castaneus, assembly GCA_007922175.1. NCBI lineage: Eukaryota > Metazoa > Chordata > Testudines > Pelomedusidae > Pelusios > Pelusios castaneus. The sequence continues at coordinate 7,707,472 of ML685777.1, forward strand.
TGTCACTGGGTTTCGCGGTCTATTACCATCCGATTTTTATGTTCTTAGCCTTCTGACTTCACATATTACACCCATGCAATGCACCACTGCGGTCAGACACGCTAAGCGCGCCCTACAGCATTGTGGTATCGGAAATAATGCCACCAATCACCACCTTTCCTCTACAACTAATTTGCAGGCAACCACTTCACTGGCTGTCTGAGGTGGACTGCACAGATGGTGGCTACTCCGCCGAGCTGCCACACTCGCACTACAACACAGGTTTGCGGCTCCAAGTTCACCTCCAAGGAGCTACAGCAGGAGAGTCTCATTTCTAGCTGCACACAGAGGCCAAGTGGGACAGGTAAAGTTGGCAGTTTCTTCCCAAACCGGTAAAGTCTCCTACTCCTTAAGGATAAGCAGAAAAGGATCCGGTTTAATATGCCCGACCCTCACCCTATACCTGTTTAGGATGCTTCGTGTCTGCCAGTGAAGGATGGGGCTTCTTGCACCGCATTGCACTGCAAACCTCTCTCACCCACAGACCACTGCTTATTTTGTCCGGGGGTGGGGGGGGTTGGGGAGGGAATTGTTTTTATGGCAGCCAATAGATTCCTAGTCGATGCAAAGGGGAATCCTTCTCAGTCGCCCTAGAAGAGAACAGCTGTCCCTCTCTGTTTGGCTAGAACTTCCCCCGAGACCGCATCCTCATATGTGGTGTGGCGCGTGCCAATACAATTCTCAGAGTCCCTACACAAACCACAATCCAGACTATCCGCTAGCATGGCTTGCTCCCGATGGCAGAACCCAGCTACGTCAGCCTTGTACCCCACAGACAGCACCGTGCACGCTAGCGTGGCCAGCTGAAAGGCCAAATACGGAGACAGGCTTAGACCTGGTCTACATTAGGTCGTCTCATGTCAACCTGTCCGAGCATGTGACCACACTTCAGCTTGGTTCCAGACAATGCGAGTGCCCCGTTACAACAATTCAGTAGAAACACCTCCCCAGATGACAGAGTCCTGGTCAACCCGCTTTCGTCAACAGTACGATTATAGAAGAGGGCTCAACAAAATTGCCCCTTCTATGGAGATACTCTGCAACCCCCTTGTGAAGGTGTCTCGAGATGGGACTTCCTTACTACTTCCTCCTCGGCAGAACTCTTTACCACACTCTGTGACGAGTTTGGCTCACACCACTTCAGGGAATTGGTCAGTGGCATACAGGCCCAGGCAGGTTCTGGACACCAAGCATAGCCGAGTTCTCTGCCTTTGTGACCCTCAGCAGTGAGAGCTCAGCAAAAACCACCCTCGCTGTGGAAAAAAGTGCCAATATTCCATGCTATTGCTCTATATTCATACCTGTAGAATGGGGACCGGAATTTTATACCTTCAATCGACAGAAAATCCTTCCCTGTCCTCATCCCTGACAGTCTGTACTCACCGCGGCTGGAGCTGGACAGAGGAGACATGCTAACGTGCTCCAAAGCTGCCGCGTCAATCATCATATCTTAATAAAAGTGTTTATGGGAATAAGGGAGGGGAGTTTTGAACGTTAGTTTTCCCTTGCCATGGTGACTGTAAATCCAGAGGTACATCGGCCTGTGTTTCAGCAGCTGCTGGTAGATGACCTTCAGGAGTGCCCCCTCCAAGCCCACAGACCACCTGCCCCTGAGGAGGAGAATGAAGATGACTAGGGGTGACGTGTTCCACATGATCTTACCTACAAACCAGTGCTGACCTGAACTATGAAGGAAGGGGTTGGAGGGCCAGTATGACCGTCAGCCTGGAGAAAGTAAGAGAGGACAGGAATAAGGACCAGATGTCCCAGCAAAACTTGGAAATGCACCAGCACCATAATTTATCTTTCCAGGCAGCAAACCAAATGCCACAGACCCTGGTTAATATACAGATTTGAAAAATCCCAGACTTGCAAAACTCCATGTTCACTGCTCCCTACCTCCCATGGCAGATGTCATCAGTAGAGGGCAGCCAGGCAAACCAGAGATTTCCACACACTCACTTGCGAGAACCATGGGCGTGGGAGGAGGGTATGCGTAGACACAGCAGACTCCATGGGTGCACTCAAACAGACAAACCTCTGCTTTCTTTCTAATTTTAAGTTTTCACCCTGTTAAGCTCTGTCAATGTGTACAACAATGCCTGTGGTTTTTTGGCACATTGATTTTCTGCACTGTTTTTCTCCCACTCGATAAAGGTCTATTTTTGGATAATCAAATTCTCTTTATCAGTTCACAACTCATCCTGCAGAATGCACAAGCAGCAGTCAAAGCAAACATTGTTTGACAATGCACCCCAGAATTCATAGCTTCAGGAAAACTATCAGTCACACTTATAAATGTACAGCAGGCACCGCAGAAATTCATAGCCCAGAGAACACTCCAGCCCAAAAGCCTACTGCGGCCATGAGACCATGCTCTTTCAAAACTCTTCTTCAAACGTTTGACGAAGTGGGGTCTTCTCCACGGAAGCGCATGTGATAAATGTGTTAGTCTTTAAAAGTTTCACAGGACTCCTTGTTTGTTTTCCTCAACCGTGTAGCTCTATGCTGGGCTCCTGTGTAATGGCCCTCGTTTCTGGCTGGTCAGTCAGCTGTTCTACCACCACCCCCCACCCTGGTGACAGCTTTTCCCCCTTGGCCTGATAGTACTATGCAGGACACAGCAAGCAGCTATAGTCCCTGGGGTATTTTTCTCACTGCGAGCCAATCCCGTCAATCTACAAAAGCACACTCCAATAGTCCTCCAGCACCTCAAACTGATAGTGCATTCCCTGCCTGATGCTGTCCAGGATCTGGTATATTCTTCATGAGCAGACCAAAGGGAAGGCTGTGTTCTCCAAGATTACTGTTGGCCTTTCACCACCAAGAGTGGTCTGCCAGTGGGGAAGGAATGTCCCTGCTTGCAATGTCTGAACCCTCTTGTGTTTTTAAGGATGTGCATGTCATGCACCTTCCTTGACCACCCCACAGTGATATGGGTGAAGTGTCCCCAATGACTCACCAATGCTTGCACAAGCACAGAAAAGTGGCCCTTTCTGTTGATTTGCTCTGTGGCAAAATGGAATAGTGCTAGAATAGGGATTTGCCTGCTGTCTATTGCCCCACCATAGTTTGGGAACCCGCTGGTACAACGTGAACACCGCTGAGGGTCACAGTTCTGAGTGGCAGGAGACAATCAATGGCCCTGCACGCTTCCATGGCCTCAATGGTGGCTTTTCCAACTCCCAAATGATTTTCCACGAAGAGCAGCAATCCGCAAGTTTTCAGCCATTCGCTTCTCCACTGAAAAACTATTATGGGATGGAGCAGCAAGGAGAAACGCTTTCAATGAGAGAAAGAGGTAACAGTGTCCTTCCTGGTCTGCTCTCTATGGGAAGGCTGAGAGCCTTCCATATGGCAATGAAGTTTACCAATAAAACAAATTACTAGATTAGTCACTCACTAATGTTTGGGAGTACATAATAAAAAGTTTTCCACTGGTCCCAAAGGACTGCTGATGTCAGGATGTATGAGAAAAGTGAGCAATTATAGCTTTTGTCATTTCCCCTTAGAAATGATGTCAGCCAAGCAAGATGAGAGCTCTTAGGGTTCTATTTTCAGGCATCCTCCGCTCTTTTTAAGATGAGTGGGACTAGGAAGTGGGGAGGACAAAGCAACTTTGAAAATCAGGGCCTAACTACAGCGCCGTTTCCAAAGGTTTAGCAAACATCTATACACCAAGCATGGTCTGTGACCTGGATAGTAACTTGCTTCTCCACCAAGGACCACAATGGACTTCACAAGCGTTAAGAGAAGGACTGGGTGAACTGTTAGTATTCATATATCTTGTCGTACCCGCTCACTTCCACGCTTGCCGTGTCTAGCTAAACAGTGGCACACCTGGTTCTGATGATTCAATAGCCAGAATCTTTCCCTTTACGGCCCTGATCTAAAGCTCACTGAAGTCAATGTAGAAGTCTTCCCATTGACTTCAATGGGCTGTGGACCAGGCACTAAGCTAATACCGAATGTGCACCCAAGCATGGTGTCAGAGATGGAATCTTTCAGACGAGATGGTAAGAGAGGAATAAAGGTAAATGGCTGGGGTTCCCCCCCTCCCAAGGATCTCAGCTGGGACCTGTGCTGTCCAACATATTCATAAATGATCTGGGAAAGAGAGTCAACAGTGAGGTGGCAAAGTTTGCAAATGATACAGAATTACAGTAGCTTAATCCAAAACAGACTACAAAGAGATCTCACAGAACTGGGTGGCTGGGAAACAAAACGACAGATGAAATTCAGTGTTGATAAATTCAGAATAACACACAGTGGAAAACATGATTATACATAAAATGATAGGGACTAAAATAAGCTGTTACCACTCAAGAAGGAGTTCTTGGGAGTCCCTGTGGATAGTTTTCTGAAAACATCCACTCAATGTGCAACAGTAATCAAAAAAGCTAACACTATCAGGAACTAATAGGAAAGGGATACATAATAAGAAAAAAAAATAATAATGCCGCTATATAAATCCTTGGTACACCCACATCTTGAATACTGCATGCAGTTCTGGTTGCCCCACATCAAACAAGATACATTAGAATTGAAAAAGGTAACAAATATTATTAGCGGTATGGAAGAGTTTCCATACAAGAAAAGACTGGGATTTTTCAGCTTTGGAAAAGAGATTGCTAAATGGGGACATGGTGGAGGTCTAGAACATCATGAATGGTGTGAAGAAAGTGAATAGGGAAGTGTTATTTACACCTTCACATAAACGCAAGAAACTGGGGGTCACCCGATGAAGTTAACGGGCAGCAGGTTTTAAACAAACATATGTTGTTCTTCACACAACACACAAGCTGTGGAATTCGTTGCCACAGGATGTTCTGAAGGCCAAAAGTACCATTGGGTTCTAAAAAGAATTAGCTCAGTTCATGGAAGAAAGGTCCATCAATAGCCAACATGGTAAGGGAGGCAACCCCACATTGTTGGGCGTCCCTCAACTGCTGACACTAGATGCTGAGACTGGACAACAACAGATTACAATATTATTTAATGGCGTGTTTTCAGATTCAGATCTCTGTATACCAACCCTTTAAATTTCTGGGGCCCATTTATTCTTCCTAAATTAATACTGCATAAGGTCAACTGTATATATTACCATAAGCTGGTAGCGGACGACAGTCACTGCTCAGGAATGAATGATCAGTGGTCTGCGGGGTATGAGTTTTGATGGTGTCAGTCTAACTCCATTGGCAACAACTGTCCACGTCACCAAAACAGACACCCATGTTAACCAGCAGGCTGACCTACACTCCCGCCCCAGAGGTGGTTCCTTCAGGTCCAGCTGGAGGCAGTTTGGCAGAACGGGGAGGAAAATGCTAACTCTGCCCCTATCCATGGCTGTATCTGTTCTATGGATGAAGAAAACTCCAACCTGCCGGGCCATCAAACAGGCCAGGCACCTTTACACGTACACCATATTCACACGAAAAAGCGTAACAGGAAATAAATGCCTGAAGGGAAGCAAATAGGGTTCTTTATCTTGCATTAGACGGGGGGGGGGGGGGAGGACAGCATTTTCCTGGAGCAACAGAACACATATTGTCTTGGCAGCTGCACCCAAAGAAGAAAAACAACTGGAAAATTCTAGGGAATTACAGGAAAACAGCAGAAATGTTGGTCCTTTTATCCAATTCTGAACAAATGTTTAAGTGACTAAGCAAAAAACTCCAATCAACTCTCTAGTGTCTCAACAACATTAAACAAAAATATCTAAACCTATCTGGGGACCCCCCACAGCTTTAGAAGAACAGGAGAAATTCTCATAAGCTAATACAAACAAGAGCAGCAAACGCAGCCTTTAAAAGTCTTGAGCCATGATTTTTTGCTAGACTCTAAAAATGGAACCATATCAGATATGAACAAAAGTTGGAGATGCAAGAGAAACTTCTGCCATATAACAGATACATGTTATAGTACAAATACTGGGGAAACCTACAATGAACACAAGTGAAACACTCCACTGGATTCCTGAATGCTTCTTGTGGGGGATCCCTGCTGAAAAGGACGATCCTTCATAAATACAAGTTTTCCCCCATATTCTTTTTTCTAATATGTCTTCATTTTCTACCCAGCGCTGGAAATCAGAAATGGCCCCATTACTCCATGAGTAAATTTCAAGTTTTACAGTGCCATCACAAATGAAATACAGATTTATGGACTCGAAGTAGCAAGATTGTTTTGAAATCCCGGTCTATATACAACGGTATAAAACAGACTCTGCCTCTCTCTGTATTCCCTCGAGCCCCAATCCTACAATCTGATCCATGCAGATAGGCCCATGCCAATCCCTACTGACTTCAGCAGGACTCCATGCGGAGATAAGGGACCTATCACATGGATCAGACTGCAAGATCAGGGCTTATATTTGCCAACTTTAAAACCCTGCGAGAAGTAGCAGAGATAACAATGATGTTCCACGCACATTCATCTCAATAACGAAATGGAGTTTAATATTAAGGAAGTGACAACACCTGAAGAAAGTAAAAAGTTCCAATTTATGCACCGAGCAAGAGCTCTAATTACAGGTTTCTTTTTGACAGTTTGTGTCAATGAATCAATGATGTTACTCGGGGGAGGTTTGTTTTGGGCTTGCAAATCTTTTACAATCTATGGCGCGTGCACTATTTCAAAGGAATAAGAGAGGTTCGGTTTCAGTGACAGTAAATATCAGAGACGACATAAGAGGGAGGAGACAATATTTAGAATCATAGACTCTAAGGTCAGAAGGGACCAGTATGATCACCCAGTCTGACCCTGCACAATGCAGGCACAAAACCTCACCCACCCACTCCTGTCATAGACCTCTAACCCGTGATTAAGTTATTAAAGTCCTCAAATCATGATTTAAAAGCTTTAAGATACAGAGACTCCACCAGCAATTGAGTCATGCCCCATCCTACAGAGGAAGGTGAAAAACCCCCAGAGACTTTGCCTATCTGCCCTGGTGGGAAATTCTTGCTCAACCCCAACATGGTGATCTATTAATCCCTGAGCATGCGGGCAAGGGTCAGTCAGTCAGACATCCAGGCAAGAATTCTGTAATAACTCAGAACCCACTCCATCAACCGTCCCATCGGCATATCTACCACCAGGAGCCAAAGATGAGTTAATTGCCAAACTAGACTCCTCTGTTATACCATTCCCTCCTTGAATTTATCAAGATCAGTTCTGAAAACAGTTAGGCTTTTTGCTCCCACAGCTCCCCTTGGAAGGCTATTACAGAACTTCACTCCTCTGATGGTTAGAAACCTGTGTCTAATTCAAGTCTAAACTTCCTGGTGGCCAGTCTGTATCCCTTTGAGCTTGTATCCACATGGGGGCTGCAACTTAAATAATTCCTCTCCTTCCCTGATATTTATCCCTCTGATATATTTATACAGAGCCATCATATCTCCCCTCAACCTTCTTTGGGTGAGGCCAATTAAGCCAAGCTCTTTGAGTCTCCTCTCATAAGGCAGGTTTTCCATTCCTAAGTTCATCCTAGTAGCCCTTCTCTGCACCTGTTCCAGTTTGAATTAATTTTTCTTAAACATGGGGGATCGGAATTGCATGCAGTATTCCAAATGAGATCCCACCACCGCCTCATCAGAGCAGCTAAGAGGTGGAAAGACCCCGTGGGAGCAGTGAGAAAGCCAGGATATTGATCCCTGGTGCCAATCTCTAGGGTAGAGATTAAATCGCTTCCTTTTCTCCATCATTTAACTATTGCAAGAAAGCCAGATAACCCATCTCGCAAACAGCCAAGAAAACAAGTAACAATCAGCTACAGAATCTGAATGCAGACTCTGGACAAGTCTTCGGGGCCTGCATTTTTTTCCCCCATAAAATGGGGCTACCAACTCTATCCTGTCTTCCCGGGATGCGGTAAGACAAGCACTAATATTTTTAGGGTGCTTTCAGATCATCAGCTCTAATGTTGCAAAGTATTATTACTACCGAAAGTCTAATAATGTTGTCTGTGTCTTGGAAGGCGGTATCTGAACTAGACCAGTAGATCTCTGCTGTCTGCAGTGTTGGGACAATGCCAGCATGCAGCTAGTTATAACTCATATTCAGCCTAAAACTGTACATGCGGGGGGGAAGAGGGGAATCAATATTTAGTGCACATACTTCTCCATTTAACAGATTCTTTTTCCCTCCCCTCTCCTTCATTAACTGCAAGTATAACAAGAATTCGCTTGCACATAATTCTTCCTATTTTTCCAAACGCTGTCAAGTCTGAGAATGTGAAACAATGTCTCTATAACAAATATCAGATGAGTACAAACCAATACAGTAGGCGTATATTTGTCTTATTTATTTGGAAACGGTTGGTTCTTTTAATGGATTCTCTAAAGCTGAGAAAAATACAAGAAAGAGATGGTGGCACAGAGTTCAAGGTCTCCATTTCCTGACTTTCATCAGCAGAAAGTGAAAGTTCAGGCTTTGTGCATTGAACCCTGGCCCTCCGTCTCAATTCATCCTGCTTTGAAGGAAAGTATCATCAGACGCCAGCAGTCATCATCCATTCCAAGGCTTTGATGATTTCCTCCAGACCTTTAAAATTGCTTAAATTGCATTAAGAAGAAAACAAAAGCAATTCCATGAGCATAGATTTTTACCCACTGAGCTACTTCTGACTATTACTAGGTACATCATATGCTCTTTAAAGAGCTACCTGACTATGTGCTGGCCTAACAAATGCCTTCCTGGCTTCTTGGATAAAATGACTCATTAATAATCCATGAGCATGAAGACTGCATTTAATTTTTAAAAAAAAGATACAACACCATTGTATTTTTTCCATAAAGCTCCTTTTATGTGCCAGATAAATGGGGCCAGAAGTCAGCAAATAGGTGCATCAATTTTTTCTCTCCTTACTTGAATTATTAGTAGTAGTAGTAGTTATTATTTGTTTCCCACAACATGCTAGGCAAAGCACAAACAAAAGCAGACACTGTGGTTCCCTACACCAAGGAGCTTAGGTCAGGCCTCGACAAATAATACAGCTTTAGCAGCCTGTTGCCTAGCTCCACTGCAGAAATATAATGGAAGATCGCCCTCTGGCAACCAAAAGTAAAATTGCTGGCGCCTAGCTGTGAGCCAATTTTGTCCACCTTTGGCTTACATTCATTCTAAAATATTTGCCCATAGATTGCTAAGGGAGATTTATGTGATACTTACTCTCACCACCACTTAGCACAGGATACACTACACAGGCGAGATACATAGAAAAGTACTCTTTGCCTTTTGCTAGAAGGGAACGTGAGGAGGAGAAGGGGTTTGCTGAAGGCCACAAACTGCCTAGTCTTGGTCACTATAGCACTGACTAGTGCTGTTTGTCCAACCCCACCGCACCTGCAGAGTGTGCTCTCCCCACAGCAGGGGGTATCACATATCACGCTACAGCTTAGCGAGGGTCATGGAAATGAAGATGTGCTAGCAAGGGGAGTTGGAAAAGCACACAACTAGGGATAATCAGGGAACTGGGAACAAAAAGCAGTTGGTAAATCACAGGTTGCACTTTTGAGATCTTTTGGATCTGCAGAACATCTTACACAATGACCATCAGGGGAAACTGAGGCACTGCTGGCTTGCCCAAGGTTGTATGGGAAGGAATAGAACTCCAATCCCATGCCTGAACCACAAGACCATTGCTCACCCCAAGACCTGCGCTTCACTGATTTTTTTTCCCCGTTGGGTACTCCTGCATTAAGGAGAGGAGGCAGAAGGATTGTACCTGGATGCCCCTTCATTAGTTAGGTGTATTCTGGGGTCCTAATATTTCCTTTTGTGGGTATCAGGATGACTCTGTTTCTCTGCCAAGACAGAAAATATTTCTGGTGTTAAAGGCCTTATTCCTGGCAGGACAGTGGCTCTGCTCATCTGCCAACATCTCTTTTCCATGCCAGAGGCTTGGCCTTTCTGGAGGTTAGGTCCCTCCATCTCCACCACAACATTTTCACGACTTCATCCCACACATCCCTCACCTTTCAGTTGTTAACAGCGCTTTTTTTTTTTTGTTTATTTACCCTCCCTATGCCCCCAAAAACGGTGCTGACACTCATATCTTGATAGTACATTTGAAAAATTCCTCTCACCCCTCTTCTTCCTGCACCACCCCTCTACTTCCAGCAGCGCGCTTCTTTTCCCTGCTGACACCCTCCCTCCTTCCCCCACCAAGCTGGGCAGCAGGGCCAGCAAAAAAGGTGCCGGTACTCCATACCCCTGCATACCGGCCCAGAAAAAGCACTAGTTGTTAGTGACCCTGCCACAGATTCTCAAAACACGCATCCTTTCTCTCAGCCCTGAGCAGGACAAAGGGAGCCCCTGGAAATAACTCACTGGTTAGCAGAACAAGTGTACTGAATGGCTTCTTCTTTGGGGGTCCCTCTTTGTCCTATGACTCTTCCTTGGTCATATGGCCGCCAATGAGATGGAGGCACAAATGTACTACCTATCAACCTGCAAGATCGGTCCCCACCTGGACACTTGCTCCGTCAGGCATTTTAGCCGCCTGCCTGTGACAAAATTCTGCATCCGTTTCCCAGTAACTGAAGCCTCTAAGGTAGAGGCCGCCATATCACTTCCAGTCCTCAAAAGAGACCTTCATAATCAGAAGCCTCCTGGCTCTCTCTCTGCTGCTCAGATCAGGTTCCCCCTTCAGGGCCTAATCCTGCTCCGACTGAACTCTATGCAAGTTTTGCCCTTTAATGGGAACAGACATAGGACCTTTAAACAAACAAAAAACAAAAGCACTTTATTATTTAGGCCTCTGCCCTGAGAGGTGCCAAACACCCACACAGGAACAGATCTCTTGCATGTCGGCCCTTAACCTACCGTGGAATCGCTCATTAACACAGAAATCTCAGCAGCTTCCCCTTCGCTGAGAGGGTCCAGACACGGTGAGGACTCTGCAGTCAGATTTAATCCAATGGAACATCTCTGCAACGCAGTAAAACACCTCATACCCATAACAGCTCATTATCTAACAGCAGCTGATAGGTCCTAATGAACTTTTAATGATTCATGAAAGCTTTCGCAGTACTGCATGTATCTTACTGTCACAGACTGTATGTATCGCATGCTAAATTACAGGAAGTAAGTTTGTGTGTTCGGAAGGAATTATCCCCGATTCCCTATGGAGGGTCTGGTTGCAGCGTGACCAAATTATGCTGCATGGTTGGCGAAACATGCCCTCACAGCCAGAACAAGCCAACGTCTATGCAAGAAACTGAAGTAAGTTTAAATGACGGTGTGATTTCAAATCGATTTAGTAGAACTAATGCAAAGGGATTAGATTATATTGTGTCAAAGCAATATAAACTTGGCCATAAACTCTCCTTGTATTGATTTAGCTTAAATTAATTAGGAACAGGTTTAAACTAAGACAAAATTTGCCACTCACACTGAAATAAGAAGGTCTACATGGGATTTTGCACCAGTTTAAATGAACTGGCTTAAAACCTGATTGAAGTTAAAGTGGTGCAGTTTTGGTGCAGGGCACAGACTCAATTGCAGGCTTTTATCCACATAGTGCTGGGGTACCTTGGCCACACCCACCTCACCCCCAGCAGCGGGTCCACAAGACTGGGAAGTGGTCAAGACAGCCTCATACTCTGCTGATCCTCGCCTGGATTTTTAGCCCCATAGGGCTGTGACAGCCCAGTTTTAAGTTACAGCAGTCTTGAGGCTGGTGAATCAGAGATAACAGCAGGACTGGGAAATAAAACTGTTACAAACCTTTTATCTCCCTCCATTTTCGGATGGACTCTACATTCACAGTATCCAAGCACCTCACAAACTTTAGTGGATATATCTCCCAAACATCCGTGAGATAGGGCAAAATTATCCCCATTTTACAGATGGAGAACCAAGGCAGAGAGATTTGCCCAAGATTACACAGTGAGCCTGTGGCAGAGCTGGGAATTGTACTTTGATCTCCAGCATCCCATCTAGTGTTTCACCACCTCCCAAAAAATCCTGCCCCATCCGCAGCTCTGTGCACTAGGCTCTGCAATTCCCTAATCTAACCATTAAGCAACACCTTCTCCCTCGCTATTTAATAACTGGCACTGCAGTTCAATTTGTTGCAGAAGTGACCGAATAGCCTGTTTTCTTGCTGCAGATAAATGTCCTTTGAATCACCAAGTCAGGGACCACTGGAACACATCAATCAGCAGAAGCAGCCTGGCCCTGAACATTAATGAGTTTTATGCACATCAAGTTATCCCATTGTCAGCTCATCTCAGAACCTCAAATGGGGAAAAATGTATCTGGCTAGTGATCAGGGCTGCCATTTCCGTTTTAAAAATTCATGCACAGCCTTTGAAGGACCGGCTGGATTCTCTCTAGTCTCTGACTCGCTCTCTCTCACAAAAAGCCTGCAACAAATTCCAAACAGGCCCATTTCAGAGCCTGTCAAAATTGTGCTGTCTCTTTTTGTTTTTAGAACCTAGACTAATCTCCTCCGGGCAGGGACTGCGTTTGTATTTTCTCCTGTAAAGGGCCGTGCAGTAGTACAGGAACCGTGGCGCTGTACAAATTACCAAAATCTCCAGTTCCAGAGCCACTCTGTAAACTTGCCTGATTATTATTGTGACATTTACGCAGCAAAGCTTCACTCCATTTCAGACCTAGTGCTCAGTAAAGTCTGGATTCTTTTCTTGTAAACATACTGTTTTACAGTCTGATGAACTGAAGCACAAGGGAGCATTTGGCCAATATCAAATGCGGGGGGCGGAGGGGGAGTGGCTGCAAGCTAGATTAAAAACCAGACGCTTCTGTTTTAACTGCTAGATCACTCTCTCTCTGTTATCCATCAAAACTAAATAAAACATACAAACTGCTCCTTAGGGGACCACAGTGGTGGAGGGTTTGACTGGCCTGGGTGATGAGTAACAGAACACAGAGCCTGCTGTTCACTTCCAGGGCATCTTTTTAGATCAATACCTGGGGAGTGGAGGTTGCTCCTAACGCTGAACAAAACTTTGATACAGTGCCCTGCAGTGTCTTCCAGCTGAGGCTGGGAGAGATCACAGCACAGGTGGCACCCGGCTGCACTGCCCAGTTTGCAAGCAGCTCTCTGCCATATTTCTGTGCCTTTGGGCTGAAGTGGGGAGAAGGGGGGGGGGGGGGGGGGGGGGGCTGCCTTGTATCCTTGGTACTACAAGCTCCAGCCCTCAGCCACCTCTCCCTGCTCAGTGCACTGCCAGACACGCCCCAGAGGCAGTTCGTGACGGGGTGGGGTCCCTTGCACTCCCAGAGGTGCCAGCAAAACCGAAGAGTGCAGCCACGGGCAAAGCTTGGGTTAAATCATTGCACAGGCTGTGGCCCTTTAAAACTCCTCCAGAGTGCAGCTCCAGGCCAGGCTTTGGGGGCTGGGGCAGCTCTTTTTCCAGCGGGGGGGGGGGGGGGGAGAAAAAAAATCAACCACCCAGTCGAAGTGGGGAAGAAGGGGGTGAACAGCGACCTTGGCTTACAGGAACAGACTCAGTCCTGCTCTGCACTGTATTTGTTTTCTCCCCTTCACCCCTCCACTGCTGCCTGATTGCTTACAGCACTTCCCACTTCACAGGGTGCTCGGCTGACCAGTCAGCTGGTAACTCTGGTTTCCTGTCTCTGAGGTTCTACGGCAGGGGTCAGCAACCTTTGCCAACCCGTGCCGGCCCCTCCACCCCTACCATCAGTCGGTGCCGCTGGCCCCCTCCGCCAAAAAAAAACCCCAAAATCCCAGCAGCCGTCAAAATTCAGCAGTGGCCATGGCTGCAGTGGGTGGGAGGGCGGCAATTCCTAGGTATGCTGCTGAAAGGAGCCACTGGTGGAAAGAAGCCACCGGGAATGGCTCCTCTTGGCAGCGCGCCTGGAGATTGGGGGGTCCCCAGGGACACCGTGGAAGGAAACCCCCTGGAGCGGCTCCTATCAGGGGTCCCCAGGCATGCCATGGAAAGAAGCTGCCTGGAGCGGCTCCGTTTGTTGGTGGCATGCCGTGGAGAGGAGCCACTCTGAGCAACTTCTTTCCATGGTATGCCTGGGGCATGGTGGGGACCCCCCACGCCCCATCTGCCCTGAAAGAGGCCTCCCCGAGTGGCAATTTCAGTGGTGCTGCAGGGGCTGCTGCGTGCCAGTCCAAACGGGCTCGAGTGCCGCTGCTGGCATGCTGAGGGTTGTTCTGCGGTGTCTCCTGGGCACTAATGAAAGCCACACCACCTTTGTTAAGCTCACTCCGAGTGACCCAGAGCCATCCACTCCCACCTGATGGCCTTTTAGCGCTTCCGTGAGCTCAGTTTGGTGGGCTCGGGCCGCATCCCAGCGGACAAGGGACTCATCCCATCACAAAACCCATGATCAAAATGGAAGCCGGACGTGCAGGAACCCTGTACTCTCTGTACCCGGAGTTCAGTTCTCCTCTCGAGGAGTTCAGTCCCAAGGAGCACCAGAATGGCAGCAGTGCCAAAGACAAGCTAAACAGGCAAAGGAGACCAAAAAGGAACCTACCGTAAACCAACTAGAGGGGTCCAGGCAGAGAAACCAATGTCTGGCTATCTATCCCCCACTCCCTGATTTCCTTCTTCACACATCCCAGCTGGAATGGAATCTCTCTTGGCACGTTGGCTAAGCCAGTCAGGACCAAGGCAGGCTTGTGCTAGCAGAGAGGAAAAACAGTCAACATCCCAGGGCTGAGAGGCACCGAGCCACCTCTCACTCTTCTCGCGAGGCTGCATCTGTGCCTGCTGTGGGTCATTTCCCCAGCACCCCCCACCTCTCACAATACAAGCACTGCCTTCCAGCCCTCTGCAGGTCCACTCTCTTTAAAAGGCAGACACCAACCTCCAAGTCCCCTGAATGTCCAGCCCCAGAGCCACCGGCCGTTCGCATTCACCCTAACTGAACTGACTGTTAGCACTCGCCATCCCCTTGCAAGCATACATATCCCTCCTAACTGTAGTTTCTACTTCGTGCATCTGACGAAGGGGACTGCAGCCCACAAAACTTTATGCCTGAAGAAATTCGTTAGTCTTTAAGGTGCCACAAGACTTCCGTTGTTTTGGCCATTCGCATATTTCCCAGATCCTTGGTTCCCAAAGGAACACAATTCAGCTCCACGCCATCCGGAGTACTTGGACATGTTTATAGAGAAAACACGTGGGAGTTCATTTAAGTTAATTTAAGAACAGTGATTCCAAAGACAGCAAGCAGAAGTGTTGGAAACAAAAAGTTACGTATCAAATAAAATCACAACATAGAATGCTAGAGCCTATGGAACTAACAAGACACTTGCGTCATAAAGAGCAAAAAACCCACCCAAAATCCTTCTGGTGTATTACAGCCAGACTTGGGGTATGTCTACACTGGAACTGCAGATGCACCACTTTAGTACTTCAGGGCAGGCACTACCCAGGCTGATAGGAGAGGGTCTCCTGATGGCAGAGGTAATCCACCTCCCCAAGAGGTGGGACTATGTCAAGGGAAGAATTCTTCCACCAATTTAGCACTGTCTAAACCAGGGGTCGGCAACATCTGCTGGCCACTCTGCCAGCCCCGCCCACAGCCCCCTCAGCAGCTGCCGGAGGCGGGGCCAAAAGGGGGCGGGGCCAGGCTTCAGGTGCCCTGCCGGCTAGAGCCTGGGCCAGCATCAGCCAGTGGGTGACCTCCGGTTCCCCACCCCGGGGCCGGCTCCCATCTGCAGGGGCAGCGCGGGGATGATGGCCCCTGTTGGCCCCGCCCCCTGCTAGACGGCAGGAGGGGAGGGGAGCAGAGCGGAGCAGGTCACGTTGCCGCGGCCCAACCAGAGCCGTACCGCTGCCGGCAGGGCAGAGCCGGCCATGGCCAGCAAGAGGGCGAGTCGGCTCGGCCCATCCAGAGCCACCGCTGCCGGTAGGAGCTGGGGCCCGGAACCGGAAGCCGCCCGCTAGCAATTTTGCTTTTGGTCACCAGAATGCGCTCCTCCATTACATTTCTGCAGTGGAACTAGGCAACAGGCTACGAAAACTGGTCACCATGGTGACCAGAAACATTTATTTGTCAAGACCTGCTGTAAGTTCCCAGTGTAGACCAACCATCAGCTGTGACATCCGCTCATGAAGCAAGCCCACTGTCCACTTACATCCCAGGTGAAAGATGCAGCATTTCTCTCTGCGATGGTTGACACTGAAAAGTTACTCCTCCTAGTTATGGCTCTCGGGCACATGAAAAATCCAGCCCCTAAAAGATATCATTAAGCTGACCTAACTCACAGCACTAGGTCAACAGAAAGTATTCTCCCATTGACACAAATTTTGCTGAACCAGAATAACACAGCTACCCTCTGGAACTTCCCATCAGCACAGGTAGTCCACGGTCTGCACATGCCAATGGGCTAACCACTGCACCCTGGTTTTTCTTATCCAGGGTTTCCCTGGAGGGTTTGCAATCACTCCATATTGTGCTGAGACTGTAACTGGCTGCCCATTGTGAACCATACCATTTTCACTTTACATGTAAACAGACAGAGAGCTAAACACTGCTTGCTTTGCCTCACCTTTTCTGGGGACCAGCCCCAGCTTTCAGTGCAGGCACGTCACTCCTTACATATTAACCACACACACATTTTACAATGACTATAAAGACCCGTGTGACACAGGCTTTCACTGAAGATCTTAAAGAACACACTGTTGAGCTAATATGTAGATACCAGACCCAGGGGATCCTGTGACCCTTACACACCCCTATTCCCTCTGTCTGGTGGCATCATGAAGTCCCTGGATCACCACTCCATGCGGAGACCTCCCTGCAGAAAAAGTTGAAAGGAACCTCTTTTCCCTGAAGCTAACCCAGGCTGGTGAGCACTGCTCCTGGTCCCCTGCAAACCCTTACAGAGAAAAACACTCTTCCTGCTCAGCTCCCCAGGGTTTACCAGCCTGGCAGAGGGGCTCTACTTAGCATCGTCCTAAACAAGATATAAGAGAGCTTGCAAGTGCCTAACTCCTCCTCTTTCTTTCAAGACGTAATACTTCCAGATTCTTTCTCCTGGTGCAGCTGAGAAACAATTTGTCCCATACTTTCTTTTCCCACTAAGCTCATTTTAATTGGACACTAAATTCTGTGGGATTTGTAAACAGGGAGAGAAGGAGGCAGAACAGACAGATTTAAATGGTCTTACCCCCTCCAACCCCCTCCGGCTGTTGCCCCTTCATATAGCATTAACAACCTTTTAAAAGAATTTTCTCTGTGTAGTATAGAAATTTAGCGAGAGAAACATATTTATATCTAGGACCCTGTACTGTCCATAACACCACATGTACTAGTCTGGGAGTCAGAGGAGTATTTGCAGAGGAAGCTACCTGGCTTACGAAGTCACCCCAGGACTTCCCACTTGTATTTTGCCCACTGTGACTCCATGCCTTTCCCCATAAATGGTCATGACAAACTGCACACGCCAGCCTCTGCTCTCAGTTACATCGCTGCAGGCTGAGAAAACACTGGCTGCCCAGAAGCAAGTGAAAGCATCAGGTTTTCAGCCTGCTGCAGTCTGGGAGCAGGCAGCGACACCACGCACAACTGCTCTGAACAATAGAAAGAACTCAGCTGCCAGCCAGCGGGGAGTAGAGAGAAGGAAAAGCCATCCTAGAGAAGGCAGATGGAGCAGGGAGGAGTTTAACTGCATGTCTCCTATCTCCATTAAACTCCCATCCTGGGGCTGCTCCTCTGGGTCTCCCCAGATGTCCTGGACTGTGGCTCTTTACTCCCAGGTACCGATGGGGAGCTAAGAAAACACAAGGCAAGCACCGTGCTCAACAGGGCTTCCCATTCTCTTCCCGCACAGCGCAGCTGCAGCTTCACCACGCAGAGTCGTGGAACACGGCTCACGGCTCCTAGAATCGATCTGCCATGGAGACGCACACTCTGACCTCCCCATCCAGCTCCTCTGCTTTCTTCTTTTGCTTTCTGTTGCTCTGCGAGAGTGGCAGAACCTGGGACCTCAGAGGGTCTGTCTATACTTGAAACACCGCAGCTCACTGCTGTAGTGAATTCAGCGCAGACGCTGCTGACCGTGACAGGTTGAGTTCTCACACTGGCACAGGTAACCCAATCCCCAGGAGGCTGTAGCTGGCTGGAGGGAAGATTTCTTCTGATAGCATAGTGCTCCTACATGACGGGTTACGTCGGCTTAACTATGTCCCACAGGAGAGTGAATTTTTCACAGCTCTGACCGATGCAACTGAGTCGACCTACGTGTTTAGACAAAGCCACCTTAAGATATCCCAGTGCAAGGCAGAAGAACAAGACAGGCTGACTGCTACAGGGGGAAAGGACCAGAAGTGCGAACGTTGGCACCGGTTCAGTAGCCACCGATCTGTGTGATGGGTACCATATCAGTACAGAATCTGACTTCTTAGCTCTGCTCGGGGCGGATGGATGGTTTGGGGCTGAGGGCTAGAAGAGAATGGGAGCGTCAGGCAACCTGGGTTCCATTGCCAGCTCGGCGCATAGTTAGAAGGGCGACTAACGCACTCGAAATGCAGTAGAGCCTCAGAGTCACCACAGGAACGGAGGCTGTTCGTAACTCAAATGTTCACAACGTTCAGACGTTTATAACTCTGAACCAATTTCTCCCACGGAAGCTCATGTGATAAATAAATCTGTTAGTCTTTAAAAGTGCCAGGGGATTCCTTGTTTGTTCTTCTGAACAAAACGTTATGGTTGGTCTTTCAAAAATTTACAGCGGAGCACCAACTTAATACAGTGTTGGAACTTTACGATGCAGAAGAAGAATGCTGCTTTTAGCCATCTTAAAGCTCATGCGATTAATAAATCTGTTAGTCTTTAAAAGTGCCACAAGACTCTGTTGTTCAAGCACAGAAACGGTTTTCTAACCTTGTCAAAAACA
>ML685777.1:7726466-7822418 GCA_007922175.1 Pelusios castaneus
TATCCTGGGCCTGACTTCCAGAGGTGCTGAGCACCTGCTGACCTTTGATGGTCACTACATCGAAGTGACAAGCTGGGCAATCCAAAATGAGGCATCCAAATTCACTGGCCACTTTTGGTAACTTTGGTCTTTCGCTCTGTGCCTCAGTCTTTCCAACTGTAAACTAGAAACCGCTGTGCTGCACTTCCACAGAGTGCTAAGGAAGAGTTTGTTAACTGCAAAACACTGATCGTCTTGGACAAAAGTCAACACAGCAGAGCAGACAACAGTTCACGCGTGGTCAAGTTACTCTGGTGGATTGTAAAGTGCTTTAGGATCCTTTGGAATGAAAGGCCTACACGATTATAAAATACTGTTTATTAATATTGCCCTTCCAAAGTGATTTTCGCCTTCTTTCTTTGATCTAGCATCAAAAGATGCTTTCAAGTTTTGGCGTCATTAACTATGCCTGTCAGATGAGCAGTGAATCTCCTATATGTAACTAAGTGTCTGCAGGAAACATCAGTGGGGGGAAAAATGGTTTACTTAATATCCACAGCTCAGATCTTGCAAATTTTTCACATGCAAAGCTCCCAGTAAATTCTACCGAGAGAAGAATTTCAGGAAAGGCCCTTAAATATTAGAAAGTTTGTATTGCTACAGCACCTAAAGGCTACGTACTGTACAAACATACAACAGAAAGACGATTCCTGCACCAAACAGCTTATGATCCAAGGCTGTGGCCAGGTCTACACTAAAAAGTTACACTGATCCAGCAATGTCACACGGGTGTGAAAATAGCAGACCCCGGAGCCAGGTAGTTAAGCCGACCCAACTCTCAGTGCAGACAGCGAGCAGTAGACAGAAGAATTCTTCCATTGACCTCTCAGGAAGGCGGATTAACTATGGCATCGGGAGAACCCCTCCCAATGCTGTAGTGAATGTCTGCACTGAATGGTGTCAGAGTAGACGTAACCAGTCTACACTGCAGAGCCCATGGGGGTAGTCATTGCATACACCCACAGAAGGAGGTTTTCTACCACCGTATGAGCATCACCTCCCTGCACGATGTTAGCCATGCACAAGAGCACTCTTCTGCTGGCGGAATTGCCTCTACATTGGAGGTATGTATTGCTAATAGGTGTGCTTTTTCACACTCCTGCCCTAAACAGATGTGCCAGTATAAATTTCAAGAGAAGCCCATGCCTTAGTTAGACCAAAGACTACAATCTAAGGCTTGATCTGCACTTAATGTATATACCAGATTTTTCCACATCCGAGCAATTGTTACACAAACATAACCATCAGTGTAGACAGAGCTTCTCCCATCAACATAGCTACTGCCTCTCAAGGAGGTAGAGCACCTTCTAGATCAAGAGGAAAAGCTCTCCCATTGGCATAGGTAGTGCTACAGTGACGCAATTACATTAGCGGAGCACTGGAAATGCAGACAAGCCCTAAGACTTCCAGATCTCTCGTGCTGCAGGATTTATAAAGTTTATCAACCATAACTGCAGACAGAACGCACTTGTCAACATTTGTTACTGCCCAAAAGAAAAGACATAGCCAAATAGGAAATCTGGAATTCTTCTGAAATATAACATTAAAATCCAAGACGCATGCTCACTTTTATGGGCTGCTGGAGTTTGAGGCACTGAAGAGGGGATTATTTGTGCGAGGGATGAAATCAGTCACAAAAGGGAACCATTTAAAACTATTAAAATGTTACGGTTCCCCGTTTAACCATATGATTTTGTGTCCGTTCCCTCTACACTACACCCCATGCCCTCCCTGGCTCTGCAGAGGATCCACCGTCTTGGACTCAACCACCTCCGCGGAGATGGAGAGCCTATGCCACTGGTTAACCAATCAGCATTTGTCTTAACGCAAGACTAATACTTATGGGTTAACCATTTAACCGTTTACGTCTTTACACCCTAATTCGTGCAAGTAAAATGAGCAGAGTATTCTTTGTCAAGCTCCTGTCGCCTCGTTGTTTGTTGTGAGATGAAAGTAAGGTAAGATACACTTTGGAGGTATGTAGCTGTTTGCAAAATGAATCCTGTTGCGTCTCACTCCGTCGCCGTAACACCTCAAATACCCACCACCTGTTCAGCGTCCCCACGTGCCTTGGTTCTCTCAAATCTCTGCTATTGGAGTGTTTTCTCCCCTCCAGTCCACCCAAATTGCTCCACCAAAACTCGCGTTGACTATCATCAGAGACTCTGCCCCACGTTCAGAATCCAGTTTAAATTCCTGTCCCTATCCCCACTCAGCCTACCTCAGCCTCGGCCTTCACTCTCCTCTCCTCTCCTCCTCGCAACTCTTAACCCCTTTCCTCCGTTACTCCACATTCCAGCTGCTCATCTCACCGTACTGATATCTTTGTCTCTTCCCACTCATATTTCTTGGCTTCCTCATGGTGCTCCCACATCTGGAACAGACAGGGCTCTCTCTTCCTCCTCCCCAAACTTCTCCTTTCAGCTTTCTCCAGCGCTGTCTGCCCCTCGCTCACGCCGGTTAAAAAAACCAGTACATGAATTACCAGGAAACACAGAACAGTGAGAGGCTACATGACCTTAGCCCTTGGCTTTATGCCTCGTCCTCCATCACCTCCCTGTCTGCAATGCTCCAGCACTCAGGGGCCCAATCAGGATTGTGGGACACACCAATGCAGTTACCACACGAACACATAATGCATGCGACAGCCTATGCCAGAAGAACATACAGTTTAATTCAAGATGAGATGCAACAAGTAGGTGTAACAAATAAATGAAGGAAATGGGCGAGAATGAGGGTAAAGCTGTTAGGCATACGCTGCTGCACAGACCAGCTATGAGCTAGATTCACAGGTTTTGAGCCCGTTGTTTAAACAGATATAAACAAACAAGACCCATCAATGATCTCAGGTGTGCCTTCTGGCCTCCTGCGTGGTCATAAATGCCTGCCTTTTACCATAGACATCATGGTAGAAGTACATCTTGGAGGGATGTGAAAGAATGGCTTTACAGCAAGCTATGTCTATCTCGCAGATTCTTTCTGCACCACCTCCCCAGGACATGGGTTCTTCTAGCCATCCACACAGCTAAAGCTCTTAGCTGGGGTGTCATCTCACATCTCAATGCTATGGCCTTGACAAATGTAATCTTGCCTTACTTGTATTCATTAAGAGAGCTGCTGCAGAGACGATCTTCCTAAGCCTGTTTCTTATCCTGTCCCACCCAACACCTTCCCCATCCTTCCACCATTTCCTCCTCTCTATCACATCGAATACAAGATGCGTGTCTTCATTTTCAAGGCCCTTTCCAGCCAATCTTCACCGTATTCTCTCTCATGCACTGTCAAGATGTCACCACATCATGCCTCCATAACCCTCTTGCTAAATTTTCACAAAAGCACCTCAGTGCTATCCCCCAGGCAGCCTCTCACCCTTGAAAGGCGCTGCCCACGGCCACCTCTTTACCCTCCTTGCAGATTCTACAAACAAAACTTGACAACAGTTAGGCAGTCTATTAATGCTGAGCAACCCTGTCCCATTGCTTCCTTATTCTCCCCAGTCTGTTCATCTCCATCTGTTGGCTCTTGTTTTACACTTAGATTTTAACTCTTTGGGGCAGAGCATCTTTTTATTTTGTGTTTGTACAGCGCCTAGGACAATGGGGTCCTGCCCGTGCCTATACGCCTCAGCCCAATGGCAATACAAATAATAATCATTTGAGAAGAGTGCTCCCAGGAATAAGGAAGTCACAAAAGAGACCAAAAGTGCTGATGAAAGATGAAAACAGATTAATGAGGCTGCATCACTAGAGTGGGTTTGGATCATGCAATCAGAGACTAAAACAGACAAGCAGAGTTGTGAAGGCTCTTAAAGGTGAACAGGAAGCTTGGATCTGATGCAATGGAGAGGGTCACAACAGTAGTATGTAATCATCAGACTGATGGGCCAGAAAAATGATCCTGACAGCAGTGTTCTTGCATGAATGTGAAGGGGGAAGGGGCGTCAAGTGAGTCAAAGAGGAAGAGCAAGGATATAAGGGGCTGAAGGGAAGTTTTGGCTGTCTGGATGGACAGAAAAGACCAGATCTTGGAAGAGTTCCTACCCATTACATTCCCTCTCTTTGACAATCAGAATCACAGGGAGGAGGTCCATTTTCATACTTGTGGGTATAACATATGTGCAAAGGCACCACATGATAGCAGAATTCTACACTTGACAGACACACGTGCAAAAAGAATTTACACAGAATTCTACACTCGACAAACACAAACGCTAATAAGAATGGTCCAATTTGTTATACAAACCCAAAGAAGAAGCTTTCCACAAACCTCTCTAAAATTTGAAAGCTGTGAGCAGTTCGTTTTCCAAATTGCAGTGATTTATTCTGCACGAGATTCCTTCTCGAGTATTTTCAGCAACACGGAAGGATCCCTCGGTGGACACTGCAATAACCCTGCTATTCCTAATTTCTCAGAGAATTAAGGCTTGGCACAGCTTGATTTTTATTTTGCATCATTTTGATGGCTAATATCAATGTTTATATTTAAACATTTTTCTGCTTTTCTCTACTTATTTTTCAGATTTGTAGGAAATTACGGAGGACAGACAACTACTTGCTCACCACAGACTAACAGTCAAAAAGTTACATTTGTACAACCTTTAAAAACACAAAATTGTCAATATCATGTTCAAAGTTGCAAAGTATATTAAAATCAAACTCTTACAAGTTCTCAAGCATTTTTCTTACTTTGCCTATCTGTCAGTTTTAGCTATTCTATTATCAAATTGTGTTGGGAGTTTGTGCACAGTGAAACTGATTACTGATATTTACAAAATCTAGCCCTCCCAAGCCTAGACAAAATTAAACAGGAAAGCTGCACCGCTATCATGTCCTGTGATCTTAATTGTTAAAGCCAGGGAACTATTGTAATATACACTGCATAGTCATTCCACCCACAGCATCCTCATTATACATACATAGGCCCATGTATGCGTGTACCTATGCTGACTGCAATACCATTAGTCACACCAACTCTAAAAAGCAGCAAAACTCAAATTCATTTCCTTATTTCCGTGTGAAATAAAGAACTCAATGCGTTTGCAACATGAAATGCAGAAATTCTAGTTCTGAAAGAGTTTGCCTCAAACAGATATCCTGCTGATAGTACACTGCAACAATCGAAAAGCCAGCACATGGGTTCCCCTCTGACCATTACATTGTGTTCTTGAATAAACAGCCATTCATTATTCAAACATATGAAGGGGCAGACATGAACTCCTCCCAGACTGTTAAGCAGGGGTCTCAAACTCAAATCACCACGAGGGCCACATGAGGACGAGGATATTGGCCCGAGGGCCGCATCGCTGAAATCTTTTCATACAACAGTTTTTAAAACCATGAAGGGCCGACTGAAATTTAATTTTAGAAAGGTTTTTAATTAAAATTAAATTTTTTTAAGTTTTTTTTTGAAAGAAAGAAAGAAAGAAAGAAAGAAAGAAAGAAAGAAAGAAAGGGGGGGCGATGGTCCCTGGCCGCAGAATGGGCCAGCTCGCCACCTCGGCGCTCCCGTCCAGCATGGGGTGGGGGCCACTTGAAAATCCGGCCAGGGGTTCAGAACTCCTGAATTCCGGGTCCTGTGGCGGGCTGCAGGAGGGAAGGCCCACATGTTTGAGACCTCTACTGTTAAGGGTTGAAGCTCATTTCATACGTCATTGGATATGAAATTATCTCTAGTTTTGCGACAAAACCTTCAAAGAGACATGAGACCTATATGTCTCAGCTGCTATTGATGCAATACCCTAAAAACTCAAGCAAACAAGTATGTCTTTTTTCCTGGGGAGTTGCTAGACTTTTGTTATTGTACAAAGACTAATTCAATTAGCAGAGCAGATTGATTTCTAAAAAAGAATTTATTTACACTGAATACACCCATTCCTCAGATGGACCTCGATAGTTTCAAAATACATGAGATACAAAATACACTATTTCTGCTAAATGGTATGACGAGGTTTAAAACCTTTGAAGATGCAGGCAATAGAGTATTCTATTGGCCAAGACTATTATGGGGTTCAATAAAGGAACTAGTTAAATTCATGGAAGATAGGTCCATCAATGGCTGTGAACTAGGATAGGCAGGGATGCTCTAAAGTGTCTCTAGCCTGCGTCTGCCAGAAGCTGGGAACGGGTAACAGGGGATGGACCACTTGAGGATTCTGCTAATTGAATCAGCCTGTGTAAAATAACAAAATTCTTGCAAATCCCCGGAAAAAAATGACACACTTATTTGCTTGAGTTTTCAGGATTCTGCATCAAGTTAATAGCAGCTGACATATAGGTCTCACCTCTTTGGAGGTTTTGTCGCAAAACCAGGGATAATTTCATAGCAAATTACGTATGGCATGAGCGTCAACCCTTAACGGCCTAGGAAGAGTTCATGTCTGCCCATTCATATGTTCTGTTCATTCCCTCTGAAGCACCTGGCACTAGCCACTATTGGAAGACAGGACATTGGTCTAGATGGGGAAATTGGGTCTGACCCAGCACAGCTATTCTTCTCTTTTCTTGCACTGGTATGACAGCAATGCCATCATATGCCACCTTCGCTTCCTGGGCTAGAATCTACCAGACCAGCAGTTCCCAAACTGTGGGTCGTCAGCAGTTGGGGTCACGGCAATCCCAAGCATGCAGAGGACATTATTTTACAAAACAGCCTCCTATCATCTCACAAACAGCATATGCACAGGGTCACGTCATATGGGGGAAGCTATTTTGCTTTACAAAATGGCACCCTTCCTGCAACATGACCTCGCACACACCAGATGTGTTCGCGCTCAGGCAGTCCAGAGGATGCCATTTTGTAAAGCAAAATGGCATCTTCCTTGAGGCATAACCTTACGTACATGACTGTACGTATATGGCAGGGAGGGCACCATTTGCTGTCTGGGGTAGTGGGAAACACCACATCTGAAAATGGGGTCATGCAGGGAAAATGTTTGGGAACCGCTGTGCTAGACCTTACAGACAGAAGCATCTAGATTTCAATGGGACCACCTGCAAAAGAAAGAAGGAAAAAATTCAGTACAAACTATTTTTCAGTCATGTATAAAATTTCCTCAAAAAAAAGTTACTTCTGGAGCTGAAAATTCCCACACCTGGTACCAACCCAGAAGCAACTTTTTAAAAGTTTTGTTTAAGGTGCACGCCTGAATTCTGTTCTCAGGCAAAATGCCTACAGGCCCATGAAAAATTATCTTGTTTTGTCTCACTTGGATAACTGGGACTCTTTGCTTTGACACTTTGCTAACTCCAACCCTAATGCAGCAGGTTTTGGTTCATTTGAGGAGATATAAACAGATCTTGTGGGCAATGAACTTCGCTTGGGGAAAGAAGAAAAAAAAAAAAAAAAAAACAACCACCCAGAGCATCTACTTCCATTGTATTCCACGTCTTGCATCCTGCCACGTCTGACTAAAAAGTATACAGATAAACCCAAACATGAACAAAGTGGTGTGTTGTCTAATAATTAGAGAACCTGACTGGAATATCAAAGAAGCTAGGACAGTCAGAGTGGATTGATTTAAATCAATGCGATTTAAACCACTGATTTTAATCAAGTTTCCCACTGATACTACTTCATAGATTTCTTAAACAATGGTGTAAATCTGATCACTAAAACACATTCATTTACAACTCAATAGAGCATTTTACATCATCTAGGAGGATACACTTTGTGTCACTTTTTAGAGAACTTGATTTCTATTAATTTAGGTAATAATCCATGATACTTATTAACTGCGTCAAGCTGCAGATGCAGCAAGATACATTAGGAACGGTAAGAACTAAATCACAATCCGCTCAAACACAATAGCACATATATTTTAAACTACATCTTAAAAGTAACGAATGTTTCACATTTGCAACTGCAGCAGTCTCCCGGCACTTCTGTTTCTTGAGAAGGGTGGGGTTCCCTTGGGAAAGCTGAGTTATGCTGAAGTAAAATGGGGAATAGACCTATGGCATTACTGTTAAGATCTGCAGCCATGATGTTCCAAAATAAGAGGAATGTATTATGTAATATAAAGTATGAAAATGACACCCAGTAGCAAGTGGCAACTGGCATATTGTCTCTCTGGTCAAGTCTATATTGACAGCAGCAAATTCGCCACAGTTCAATGTTTCTGGTTCAATTGAGCAGTCAGCCAAGATCCACTTAACCAATCTGGAGTCAGATTTAGTAACTCCACCCTCATAAGAGGAGGAACACTAAATTGAAAGGACAGCATTTCCTTTCGGCTGAGCGCAGTGGAGTCAGGGAGGTAAGCGGGCATTAGAAAGTCAAAGGGATATATGCAAGTTATTTTGCGTATCTCCCTTGGACTGCCACCAAATTACGTGGCCAGTGTAGACCTGACCTCAGTCTTTGAGACAGTGTCTTAACTGACTCCTCTGCCTTCCCTGGCCCAGCTCCATCACCACATAAGCACAGAACAACAATCCCGTCTGTCTCTTTCTTGGCACATGTGACTTTAGTCGGCTGAGAAACAGAAACTGAGAGCCCAGAACTTTCAAGCAGCAAGAGCTGGTGGCTGGGCTGGACAGACTAAAGCCATTGCTTCATTTTTATGAGACTGTAAGTGTAGGTTTAACATGTTTGTGATGAGATTTAATTGGAACTGTTCTTTTTTTAAAAGGAGAGGGAAATTTAGTATTTTATTGATGAGTTTAAAAAAAAAATTAAAATCTGACAAATAAAAAAATTTGATTTTTTGTGGGTTTTTTTTTTTTTTTTTAAAACATTGATTTTTGTCCACCCCACGCTGTTTTATCTTGGGCTTTGACCGCCTTATGCAACAATCAACCAAACTGGTTTTAAAAAATAAAATAGTTAAAGATAGAGACAGATAAAGCCCTGACTCAAAATTAGTCAACGTGGATAAATTACATTTTCCTGGGCATTCCCCAAACATCCCCTATCTGGAAGCCTCAGACAGTGCGTGATAGTCTTTCAATGGAAGGGGCACAGCAGAGCCAGAATGAGGCCTGTAGCACCAAGAGAGAGAGACAGAGAGTGTGCACCCTCCACCCAATCAGTTTACAATTCAAGCCCCAATTCTACTAAAAGACTTATGCACAAGTTTAACGTTAACCATGTATGTTAGACTTTTGCATGACAAACTGCAAAAAGGTCAGCAAATTGCAAATGGGCAGGGAGTGGGAAATAGCTGAATATATACATGTTTATTTACAGAGTTATGTTTGGTGGGTTATTTTATTTTTAAAAACATAACTAACTAAAGCCAGAGCCAAGGGACCCCAGCTGCCAGTAACCCTAGACGCCCTAACTGCAGGCATCCCAAAGTGAAAGTGTATTGAGATTAAAGGAAGAGACTGGAGTGGCCTTAAGGAAGAGTTCAAGCAGCATGATCCAGGCACCAGGGAAGGCGTGGAAGAAGGTGCCCAGATGTCTGCAGAAGCCAACAAACAGGCAGGTGAAGCTGGAAGTGTTGATGGAGTGGAGGGACCAAAGGGACACGTACGTCATGTGGCAATTAACGAGACTAAAACCCACGAAAAACACCACTTGTACAGTCATTTATCAGAGGGCACGTTAACAGGTCAGTCCTGCCAGGCGAGTGACAAACCCTGCCACGGTGGCTAAATTCCCAGCTCAGGTACCGACATCCTGCCTACCAGCAGTCACAGCTTCAGTGGGAGGAGGCATCCTCCATTCCCGCCCTGGCTGTTGCTGTGCTCGACGAGGCACTCAAGCCAATCGAGTGGCCGGGAATTTCAAGAACCGCTGAGTTTTACTCTAGAAATAGCTGCGTTCCCGTGGTGAGCAAAGCGACGCCGATACCTAGCTTGTGTGTCATTTATAAACCACTCTGGGATCCAAAGCATTATATACATTTTTAAAGTGCAGTTGCCTTTAAGGTAGCTATTCTCTTCTGACATGATCAGCTCTACTGGCTATCACTGAATTGTTTTCATTTGAGCATCAAGACAGGATCATTTGAGGTATCTTTTCCTGACAATTCCATAACTTAAAAAAAATCAGCTCTTATGGAAAGAGAATTGAAGGACCTGATCTGGAGAGATTTTCAGCACACACATCTTTCCATTAGGGCAGGCCACCAATGAGGGCAAAGTTCTGTTCCTAGGAGCTCAACCCCACCCAACAGGGACCATGCCAGTCTGGGAGAAAACGTGTTCTCTCTTTCAAAACAGAGTCTTGATCTCTCCCCATCCTCCTCCAGGATTCCACGGGCCACTCCCACCCAGATTTAGTGTCACAACACTTTGGCAAGCAGCTGAAAAGCACCGAAAGATCCTGGCTGGTCTGCTCTGAAGCGCAGCTGGTTTTTCCACCTTCTGCAATCAGCACATCCGTAACGTAGGCGAACGCAATCCCACCCTGACCATCTTCACACCCCTCCCCACCACAAGCCACCACTGAAAGAAAAATCTCTTTGCTGCAATGTGTATTTGTCATTTGTGGGGGTGTTAAGCCAAACCCATATGAAAGGCCTGTGCCATGACTTGCTTTAATAGGCCACTCTATTTTCTGTCCTAAATATGAAGGGCTGAAGCCAATACTAAATCTGACCTGGTCCAGCTGCTAGATCCTCCATCACACCCTCCAAAACACTCCCCATACTGTTGATACCAACAGATCCTAACCAGATCAAATGACAGGGTCGAGTCCTAGCATGGAAGAGGCAGCCTAAACCACAGGCATCACACAAACACTGGTGGAAGGAGAACGGCCCAGACCAACTGGTACACAAAGTGTTTTTGGAATTAACGATGTCCGAAGGAAAAACATGTGGAATCAAACACATGCGTGACGTCCCCCACTGTGGGTAGCTTTGCAAACGCAGGAAAGGGCAGACCATGCACTGGAGCGAAACGTGTCACCACTCCACACACAATAGTGGGAGCCCACTAACAGCCCCTTTGCTAGCAGCCCTCTTCAGATGTTAACACATGAGCAGAAGTCTGGGTTCTGTCCCCAAAGGGCTCTGGGACATTCTCTGGCTACATCCCTCGTCTCTGGCTCTCCAGAACATAGCAGAAGATCCACCTCAGGCTTTTGCTCTACAGACAATTATTGGAAATGAGGCTTTCAGGGTGGTAATCGTTCAGTAAGTCAGGCCTCGACAAATGCACTGCACACCTAGGCGCCAGCCCCAAAACTTGGGCACCCAGGTATGCGGCACATTAGAGAGGCTCCTCCCACAGCCAAAATGCCACCACTGCCTCTTTCACCCCCAAAAAACCCCCATCACTGCAGACACTGGCGGCAACCAAGGCCACAGAAGCCCCACTGCCACGGACACTGCTAATGGTGGCAGTCAGAGGCAAAGAAACCCTGCCACCACTGAAAAAAAGCCACACACCACTGAAGGCAGCTCTTTGGTGCAGGAGATGCTGGGACGTTCTGTCCCCTGGAGTACTCCAGCATGGCTAGGCACCCAGGTACAATTCCCAGGCACCATGGTGACCTGGCACCCAGGTTTTGTCGAGCCCTGCAATAAGTTATGGATGTTTTTGGTCTTTATACATTGTTCGAACACCCAAAGACTGAAGGGCTATTGAATGTGGTTGTTCATAGCTCCTCTGCCATCTGCTCCTTCCATGGGTGATGAAATGGTCTCTTCTCTCCACACGCACAAGAGACACTGAGTAAAGTGCACCTACCAGATGATCACATAACCCATAAGGAAATAATTACTGTGTGAAGGGTAAGTCAAAGTTTCAGCCATTGATTTTGAACCAAACAAAAAGAGGCATGTTGTAGACAAGAGTGAATGCACACAGTGAGCAATCGTTCAAGTTATTTTCATGGATAGTTTAAATTAAGCCTGCCGCATCTGTTCTACCCTTCAGTTACAAAGGCAAACAGAACGTTATTCACAATCATCAAAGACACATCATTTAGATGCCTGTTTATTTTTTTCTCTTCCACTAACCAAGATCTTGTAACGCATCAGACATAAATCAAGGTGGAAGATTGCTCCCTCAAACTCAGTGAATCCTTGCACAGCAAATAGAAGTTCCATAACATTTCACGCCGTATGTTACTTTATTTCAAGAAGTCTGATGCTCTGAAACTAATGATATCAACTGGGAGTTCATCAGAAGTTCTGCACACAAATAAATCAATAGCCGGCTGCTGGTATACAACTTAACATAGCTCACATCACTGATTCAGAGCAACGTGAATCCCTTGGTAAACTGGGAGCAAGCAAACAACAGGAGTTTTAAGATGGCTAAACGTAAACGTAGGCATGTAGGACATCAAGACAGAATGGAAGACTATCCTGGGAAGCAGTGAGTGTGAAAAAGATTTGAGGGTCATGGTTGTCTCATGCAATTGTCCTTCTTATGCTGTGTTTTAGACACCAGCTGGTTCACATGTGATTCTCTTTATATGGTAAGTTATAAAATATGCAGTTCCTCTATCCCCAGGCATGTTCATGAGGGGCAGACTTACGTCTGTATAGTCACAGATTCCCACAATGCTAGCTGCAGCAGCGTTAACGGCAATGCTGGCTAGAAAGTGGAGAAGGAAAGGTGTTGGGTCGGATTCTCCAAGCGCCTTGCTTCACAGGGACATCCTTCATATTTACCTGGATACAAGATTATGAGACATCATGAATTGCTTTAGAGTGTCTTCTACACTTGAGAAAGCAAACAGCTCACCGCAGACTGCTGGGACTGAGCGTCATTCAGCAGTTTGTTAGCTCCCTTGCAGAGCAGTCCTGCCAGTTAAATGCTGTAAGGTCAGTTGTAAGATCAGCTGACCTTACTGCCATTTTTAGTGTTTTACTTACACATGACACTTCTATAGCCTTTGACTGCAATGCACTTCTTTCCCCAGCCACCACTCTTTTTGTTACAAACTTCTGAAACCTAGTGCCATGGTGAAAGATTCCACAAAATATTATGTAGACAAGGCCACAGTTAAAAGATGCACAGCTATTAAACAGCTGAGCCCTATGCACTCCAAGAGGGAACTTAAATCCTCTCTTTAAATATATTTATTCGTTATGGTGTTGGCAATCAGGACTCTCTGTTTTGGGTAGCACTGTGAACATCACTTTCCCGTTGTGCACTGAGGTTTCCCCAATTATCATATGGAAATATTGGGCTGCCGTCGGGCTTAATGAAAAGCAATACTGCACATGGGCCACAGTCATGAGTAAACCAAATATACTTTCCCCTGCTATTGGATCAGTTACTCTAATCTAAGTATAAGGCATAAAAATGCAGCATATGGGATGTGTAACCTCTGGAGAAATGTTGCATTCTTGCACCCATTGCCGGATTAAAAATTCTGTGAAAACAAAGAGTGAAATGCATTTGGGGAAAACATTGAACTTGAAGCACCTGCAATAGCTATTCGTGGTTCTCCATAATGCCACAGGATATAAATAATTCCAGAGTGACTCATGGTTAATTCACTCAAGGACCTGGGTCTCTCCTGAATATTCTCAGTACCCATGAGCATTGAATGAAGTTCTCTAGTTATCCACAAAAAGAACCACCATACAACAGGGGCACAGCCAGCCCCTGATTTCTGGCTGGGCCCCTGAAAGTGCAGGGTGGGTCCAGCCAAGGGCAGCTTTTGGTCACATGGTTGGAAGCCCAACCCCACCCACCCTCCTGGCTCCAAGGCACAGCACGAAGTTTTCTGCTACACCCCGGGGCCACCCAGCAGCTGGCAGTGGGGCAGAGGAGTCAGCCCCCCAGTGGAGAACTTCATGCTGCTGCTGGGCGGGCCTAATGCCACAGTGGGCAGGCCCTGGCCCACCCAGGCTCACCCATGGCTACACCCCTGCCATATACATCATGTACAGCCTGGCCAATGCGTTTCAACCATGATTTGGGAGAGACTTATCCTTGGGCTCTGAGACCCTGCCCCACAAACAAGGAAACTAACTATAATGTTAACACTTGTTCATTAAGAATTAGACAACCAACTTGTTATACACAAGCCAAATAGGCTTTGGACAATGGTGACTGATTGATTGCCATGCCCACCCATACCTGCCCCCCCAATGACATCACCACAAATGGTAGCAAATTCCACACAAAAGCTCATTCGCCCATTGCATCCACTCTTCAGCTATTAAATATAATACACACTTAAATGTATTATGAAAAGTTGATGTAAAAAACTCACATCAGTAGCTGTTCAATGCAAGAGTGAAAGACCATTGGCAACTTACATGCATATTGCAATTTTACAATAAAAGCAATTAGTATATTGCAAATATATAGAGCACAAGTTCATTAATTCCTGTTAACGACAGAAGAACTACAGGATATGACCACAACTAAATGAAAAAGCTACACAAATAATCCAGGCTCTCATATGGCAAAATAATCTTATTTCCTTTAAGAAATGCTTAGCTGTGATTTAAAATACAGAAAATTAGTACCATGGTTTCTTAAAGTAATGACATCTTAGTACGATGGGTGGTCAACTACAGCATCCCTACAAAATCTTTATTGAGAAATGGGGTGAGAACAGTGGGGTTTCATATGACGATGAGGTCTGCAGAACAAGTGAGGATGAACAAGATGCTATTGTGCCCCTTTCATTTAAAGGAAGTTCCTCACAAATAAGCCAATATTAGACTCTAATCACTTTTCACCAAGCAAATCTTACCTTGTAATTGCTGGAATTTACCCAAGAGGTGGCAAGTCCATCAACCATTTTATCCAGCATAGTCTGATCGTGTTCAAGATCAGCAGACTTCTGTTTATCGGAGAAATAATCTATCAATTCTTGGCCAACCTGAAGTCTCTTTCCAACGTCTTTCTGAAGCACCTGTGCTAAGCAATACTCCATATTGGGCTCCATGGTGTGCTACAAACACGGCACCAGTGAGAATAAAGCTAGAGGGCGTAGGTCTGAGAAATCCCACTATAAATGTATCCTGTAGGTCGCCTCTTTGTTGGATGAAGGTTACTGAAGGCCTGGGTTTCAAAGATGCAATTCTGAGAATGGCAACAATGCACCATGTGTTCTGAAGAGCAGCTGGCCGGATATTAAAAGTCCAATTTAAACAACCAGTGATAGATAAAGCAGTGAGTGGTGTTATTGGGTCTGGAATATTTCCTAGTTCAGCAATTCATTCTGCAAGAAACGAAAAGAGACCGCATTAGAGGTTAAACCAATTAAACACAAAGAAAATCAAACATGTCACAAAAGAGGTTATTCATCTGAGGGATTTGAAGATGTAAGAAACCAGATACAAATGATATAGCTAGGATACTTTTTAAATGGTCTGCTTTAGGTAGGTCAAGACAAGATTTTTAAGTTATGTTTGAAAAGAGGCAGTTATCCATGAGCCCCCTGAGAAGCAGTTCTCGTGATAGATTCAGCAAATGTAGGTCTCAGGTAAGGACTCATGAGAATTGAATTTACTCTGTCTCTCCCCAACAGTAGAGCAATAGTCCCGTCATATGGGCCATCAGCCCCTAAGAAAGTGTGCCGGTTTTAAGAAATGAGCCCAGAAAAAATGTTGATTCTCATTTGACGGCTGACTTTCAACAAGCAATGCCATGAGTATCCGTAACCTACGTCAGGCCTTGTCTAAAATAAAGGCCAAACAGCAGGAGCTTGTGTTAGAGATTCTAATGGTGTTTCCAGGGCTCAAATTATGAGCTACATTACAACATGATTTTGTAAACTGGCTCACACCATGCAGCCCGGGAAACATTAGCCGCTTATTAGCATAATGGGTAAAATGTGGTTTAGCTGACGCTATTTGAGATGTCCTGTAAGCAGGGCCATAAAGGAAACTCGGGGCCCAAACTCCGCTCTCGCTGGGGATTTACAGCATAACCCTAGAATCTCACTTCTGTAAGAGCACAGTGCACCCTTTTCTGCTTCTTAACTAACACAAGCTGGGGATGTCTGTCAAGGAACCTCCCAGCTAATGCTGTGGCTGGAAATCTCACTTTACAAGCAGCTGCATCGCTCTGCCATTCCCTCCATAACTAAATGAATCATCTCCATTAGCCAGGGAGCAAGACCCCCGCGCCTGCCATTTAGTGTTCGTCTCCCACAGGCTACTATTAATGGCGGGAGCTAGGGGCGCTACCTAGAACATTCCTGAGTACTCTCTTTGCAGGTATCACTTTTCTTTAAAAAGGGGAGGCGGGTAAGAATCCAGGATATTTTTACTTTCTACTAATAACACCCAAAGCTAAAAGCCTGCCCTACTTTCTGCACTAACACAAGGAAAGCAGGTCAGGCTCCGTACAAGGGAAGGGGGAACCGGAGAGGCTGCAAAGTAGACAACTGGAGTGAACCCGCAAAAACAAGTGAGCTCAAATCAAAAGCACTAGGGGTAGTAAACCTCACTGCTACCGTTTGGAACAACAGGACCTTTTTAGACAGTTTACCACCTTTGAACAGCTTGTTTAATAAGAGCACTGTAAGCCTGATGCCAGCTGGTATACAAAAAAGCGTAACTTGGAAAACAAGAACAGACCTTGCACAGCCCAGGCTGTTTTTCAGATTATTATTCCAGTTCCTGTGTCTCTGGCTAAATTACAAGCTGCCAGTAAAAGACATTGCCTCAGCCACCTGGCCTCTCTAATATCCTGGGATCAACAGGGCTACAAACCCCACATACTTCTTACCAGCAGACAGAGGTGGCTTTTGGGATAGGTGAAGCAGGCGACACCCAGGGCCCTGAGCAGCAAGGGGCCCGTCGCTTGTTTCACCTATCCGAAAAGCCGCATCGGCCTCAGTCAGCAGCAGGAGAAGCTGGCGCCAGGGGCCAGGGTCGGTGGTGGGGAGCTAGGGCTGCAGATGGCAAGGGCCGTGGCCACAGAGGGGGCCCCCCCCCACAACAGGCCATAGGAAGCCCCACAATGGGCCTTTGCCTAACGCCCCCAATAGCCAAAGGCCGCCTCTGCCAGCAGACTTCAAACAGACCTGCTAGACATCATCCAGTGTCGCACGCGGTATGGACTTGTGAGGACCCACAGCCCGAGAAGGGCCAGGTGTCCCTGCCTCCTGCACTGGGCTATGTTACAGGGCCCTTCCATTCGAGGGCACCCGTTCAAATCTAGCCCAGGATGGCAGCAAGCACCACTTTTTAACCATCTGATGGTGGCTTTGGGTCTCAACCCAGTTCTCGCAGACAAAGGTCTACCAAAAGCTATCCCTTATGGGGAAAACTGTCCAGGACTAAGGCGGCCACGGAGACTGAACTCCCTTCTCATTCCCTAAAGGTGGCCAGCCCCTTCAGGTCGGTGCTAAAGAGAGGTTGTTCACGCTGTTGCCGTCTAAACCAGTGTTTTTCAACCCGAGTTTCACGGCACCCTAGGGCTCCGCGGGCCGGCACCCATGGGCTCCGCGGGCGGTGGCACATAGCATAGGGTGGAGCAGGGAGGGAAATGTTCATTGCTGCTGGCTCCACTCCTGTCCTCCTCCGTCTCCAGCTCCAGACTCCGACTCCACAGCAAAGTAAGAGCTGTGGGGGGAGACTTGGGAGTTGCGTGGAGTAGGGGTGACTGTGGCAGAGCAGCTGTGCCTGGCTCGGGGCACAGGGCGGGGGCTGGCGGGGGGCCCTGGGGCTGGAGCAGCTGGGGGCCTGGCCCGGCTCTGGGTTCAGGGGCCGGCCCGGCTCGGGGTTCAGGGCCCAGCCTGGCACGGCACAGCGCTGCCCAGCTTGGGGCCTTGGGGCTCGGCCGGTGGTGTGGCCTGGGGCTCAGCCCAGCCCAGCCCAGCTCAGCTCGGCTGGTGGTCTAACCCAGCCTGGTCTGGCCAAGCTCAGGGCACCGGGAGAGCAGCCGGGTCAGGCCTGGGGCTAGATTGGCCCGGGGCTGTTAGCGGTGGGGATTGGGGTGGGGAGGAATATCACTGGGGGCAGGGCCTGTGTGCCCCAAATGTTTTTGGGGGGCAGCAATGCCCCTGGGGGGAAGCATGAGGTCAGGTTTGAGGCCGGGGTGGCTCAGGGCAGGGCAGCCAGCATAGGGGAAAGGTTTTGGGGAGCTAATCCAGTGCAGGACAAGGGGGATTGGAGCTGGTGAGGTTGGGAGGAAAGAAAATAGGTCTCACTACAGCTCTCTGCCACCCCTCTCCCCCATCAGGCTCTCCTACTACCCCACACCATCCCTACTCTGCCCCTCTTCCCCAACTCTGCCTGTGTTCCCCACACTTTCCTCTATGGCCCCATCTTACCTTTCCAAATGTATAATTGTATCTTATGTGGTTTTGCTGTGAGAGAGATCATAACAAAAAGTTTAGGGTTCCGTGAATTTATTTGTTGCCTTAAGGAGTTCCACAGCCCAAAAAAGGTTGAAAACCACTGGTCTAAACCGTACCGTCAGTCTGTAAGGCAGGGGTCTGCAATGGCGCTTTGACTTCCCCCTCGCAGCTCTGGGCTCCGGGTCCCGCCCCAGCACTGTGGGCAGCCTGCACCAAGCTCCAGGCTCTCCCCATCCCAGCTCCCCACACCAGGAGGCTACGCCCACCGCAGCTCTCAAAACACTTGGTTATTGAAGGAATTTTTTTAAATGGCTCTTCTTATCCTCTGGGTCGCCAACTCCCAGTGGTTCCCAGCCTTTTCAGTAACACGGCACACTTCAATGAGACAAACAATGCCATGGCAGACGCACTTTTTTCAGCTGAATTGATTGCTCCTAAACATCACATTAACTTACATTTATTATGGTTATGGTCTCACTTAAGTCTTTTGCAACGTAGTGCGTACAACAAGCTAAAGAAGGATCAAATGCATTAATGTTTGAAATCCACTAGAAAAAAATACACGTCATCTCGGTTTTGCCCTTTGACCACCTGCATTTAGAACGCTCATCTTTTAGAATCGAAAGACCAATACCTCGCTTTTAATTTGATGGTTAATTTTCACGAATTTTATGAGCTGTAATTTTGGCTGGCTAGAATATTGTTTAAGATGAAACAGTGTTTGTTTTACATTGTTTTTCATTACCTTTATCCAAAATTTCACGGCACACTTGGACCGTGTGCCACAGCACATCGGTTGAAAACCACTGCTACGGGCTTTTAATCCAGCACCATTCATAAGCAATAAGCGTCCACCCCAATATCCCCAGGACTGGCCCTAAACCTGCAGTATTTAAATGAAGAATTGATAAGCCGTGATTTTGCAAGAGGTTTTTTTTTTAAAAAATGAGTAATTACCTGATGTTGACAGAAGATTATAGTTTAAAGGGTGGGCGAGTATACTTTGCACTAGCAAGTTTAACATAACGCTGCCTTGCAAACCCGCATTCAAGTCTGTGCCAGCTGTTCCATCACAGATTTCATACCCCTCCGAATGATTGACCCCTGAAACGTCCCGTTTAAAGGAGAGATCCTCAGGAGTAAAATGAAGACCAGAATACAACCATAGAGGAGCCTGAAAGGAAGATTTCGCCAGCTCACAATGAAGCTCTTTGGAGGTCTCCCCATATTTTCAGTACGGCTGCCAGCACAGCAGGGCTCTCCAGGGCTGTTGCGCGGAATCCCCCTTTGTCTGGAAGGCTCTGAGTAAGGCCTTTTAATGGGGTTCATTGCCTCCGTGACCTTCCTTGTTGGATTTTTTTTTGTTTTGCCTACTTAGCTGGTACAAAAACTAAAATTTTATCTGGGCATTGGGCCCAGTTTTGATTGCAGCTTTCAAATCCTCAATGCTGCCTCAGACACCATAATGGGAAATTGAATAGCACTGTCTTATTTGTTTTCAAAGCAATGATCTTTTGGGGTTAAAGGAGGTACTCCTTCCAAACCAAAGGCCAGCCAGACCTCTCTCATAACCTTAAGCCTCAACCACTACACACCCGTTCCCTTTACAATGAGGATATTTACCTACCGTCTTCCCCGTCACTCTTCACAAGTATGGGGGAGACCTAGTTGACTGCGTAAAAGCATTCTGAGTCCTTCAGATGGAAGGCACCAGAGTATTGAGCCCTGAACCCTTTGGGCAAGAAACACAGAGAGGCTTTGAAATTTGCAAGCCAATAGTGTAACATCTTCTTCAGATGTCTGATTCATAGTTTATGCTGGAGAAAAACTGGTGGCAAGAGGTCAAAGCAAACACTAATATCTATTTAATTGGGTATTTGCAGTCTGGCTCTTGCATCAAGCTACTGCCACAACGTTGGGGTTTCCTGACTGCCAAACACCTAAAGTGGGTTTTCGTAACTTTATCTAAGGCAAAAAGGTGTTTTTTTAAGTGCAGTAAGATGAAAAGCCCTCTTCAGGCTT
The DNA here is from genome assembly GCA_007922175.1 of Pelusios castaneus. Lineage (NCBI taxonomy): Eukaryota > Metazoa > Chordata > Testudines > Pelomedusidae > Pelusios > Pelusios castaneus. The sequence continues at coordinate 7,746,705 of ML685777.1, forward strand.
GACTACACAGGGAAATTGATCAGAGTAGCTATACGAAACACAGTAACATGACATTAGCTCCTTCTGTGGGCGTAAACTAATCCAGAATAAGTGATTTTATTCCAGAATAATTGCTGTGGTCTGGAAATGTACAGATTACTTTGGAATCAAGAGGCCTCGGCTGGAATAGTGTTTAAACTGAGAAACTGACTGGCAAAGTTTTGACCTGAATCGCTGTTCTGGGCAACTTCCCATGTACACAAGCCCTTAAAAGCCTGTTAAGAGGCAAGCTATCGATTTCAAAGGAGTATTAGCTGGCCATGTCGCCAAGCTGGGGAAGCCTAGGGCTTCAAAATGCGAACCTGCGTCTTCTGTAGAGTTGTTGTCGCTATGATGGTCCTAGGACATTAGAGAGACATGGGGCTCTCTCTCCCCAACAGAAGATATTCTCTCACCCACCTCGTCTCTCCAATAACCTGTGTCTTTTTAGTTGCTTTCCTCAAGTCAGCTAACAAAGTGAAAAACTATCAAGCCAAGCCCCAGATGTTTCAAGCTAATTCGTTTAAAACTAACAGTTTTTTCCAGGACCTGCGTCTTTTTAAGCAGGGGTAAGATTTTCTAGCACCATGGGTTTTAGAGAATGAACTTGCAAGCAAGCCAAATCACAACGCAGGACTGTGCACCCTTAACTTGTGTAGCTGAGCTACAGCACACACCAAGACCCCTTGCGTCCTTCCACTCCCCACTTCTCATTTCAAAGACTCCCTGCAACCCACTCCAATGTCCATTTTTCAAGAGTTCTCTATAAGCCCCCGCCCCCCATATTCCCTCCTCCCATACCTGGGTCTGTCATTCCCTCACACCAGAAACTGTGTGCCCCCTCATTCCCACTTCACCCTGTCCCCAGTGGCAGGGGCTCTGTGTGCCCCCATCTCTTCATGCTCGGGTCCTCCAGTTTCCCCAACTCAGGAAGATTCTGCAGCCACACTCCCCCCATATTAGCTGCCCCCAAACTCTGCCCCCAACAAAAATTCTGTGTTCCCCTCATATCCCCTTGCCCCCCCATCCTACATTGCAGGATCCTCCATTCCCCACACCATGCCAAAGACTCTGTTCCTCATCTTCTCCATTTCCCAATTTCCCCATCAAAAGAGTGGCTCTGTTCCCTGCCGTGACACCTGAAACCCCCCCACCCCCTCCCCATTCTTCCCCACCATGCCAGGAGCACTGCATGTCTCCTCTCCTCCCCACCCCTCCGAAGTACCTTCCCCAGATTCAAACAGAGGGACAGTCAGCTGGTGCTCTATTTTCCCCATCTGGAATCAGCTTTGAAGAGGCAGGACGTTAGGCAGGAGAGGGGAATTAAGCCTCTCCTTTCCCTCTGGCTGAGCATACGCCACCAGAGAACAATTGTTCATCTTCTGTCATGGAGGGTGTCAACATGATTAATGCTACTGGGAAGATGACCGGCATTAGGCTGCAAGATGTTAATGATGCCATCAACAGATGACAGAAAGGTCCATGTATCCCCTGCTTTCTCTCTCTGGATATTCCAGATATCCTCCAAATCAGTAAAGTCTGGCCCATTGATGCCTACCTAGTACATTCCTTGAGGTTTTGGAATGGATTGAATGCAGGGTTCAAAACTGAACACATTACATTGAGACAAACAGAAATACTGCTGAGTACGGTCTCAAGCTTGGCCAATAATACAATCCACTTGTGAATGCAAGTCAGTGACACACAATAGGAGAAGTCATGTAAGTACATGGGGAAAGTGGGAGGGTTGCATACACCAGAGCAGAAAAAGGGTTTATAAATGCAAGTTTAGATCCCCAAGGAAAGGTAAAGCAGCAGGGCAAAGAAAAAGAGCTAACAAATGTTAAAAACGGCACCTGCTTTGTCGCCACTCGGATTTAACTCTTAGTTGTGAGCGTGTTAAAAAAAACCCTTTTTTCCTAGTATACACATGGCTAAAGAGTGAGCTGGGATGCTGGAGTGAAATTCCCAGCGGAGAAAACCAAATCTCAGATAAGCAAAGATGAGCCTCCTAGACAAGGACTCACAAGACAGGACTGTCAGAAATTCCACACCTCAGAGCCTGGGAGTTCAGGTAGTAAGGCTCAGTACGTACTACCAACTTCAGTCATGGGCAAAGAAAATCCACACCCCCAAGCCACACGGTTACACCAACCTCACTGCCTAGACAGCCCTATGTCCCATGGACATACCTACCGCCTCTCGGGAAAGTCGAAAACCCGTGCCAACAGGAGACACTCCCATCAGCATGGGTGGCCTCTTCACTTACGGCTTGGTCTACGACCGCTTACATCCACCAAATTATGTCGGTGTCCACATGACACCATGCTTCTTCTGATGTAAGCGCCCTGCTATGCTGACATCGTAACTCCACCTTCACGAGAGGCGTAGGGCGTATGTCGGTGTGGTTCAGGAGACACAGTGTCTGCGTAGATATTTGTCTCTCACGTGGTCATCTGGGTGCCTAGTCCATTTTACAGAAGTAGTCGTAACATGGACAAAAAAGCCATGCAGCTACAGCCCAGCTGCCCCCCCACACCGAGAGCCCGGCAGCCCCAGCAATTTCACAGCTCCCTGGACCCGCGGCCTAGGGGTGATCCCGAGTGGCTTCCCCCTGAGGGGAGCAGCCCCACTGGGAGCCTGAGGGGTAAGTGGGCTCCAAGCATTAATTACGGTAATGGCTGTAAGTGTAGACAAGCCCTATGTGGATGCTCCGACAACTACCCACCTTCTGCCAGCTGTGCAGACTCAGCCCTGGGGGTCTCTCTGGTGTGGCAGAATTTCAACCCTATGGCCTTCGAGTGGTCAATAACAGGAAGGTTCACTGATTCAGGGACCCTATGGGGCTTCAGCTTCGAGGACCAGAACTCTTCCTCCCAGAGGCTCCAGTCAAGCAAAGCTTAACTCCTGCAGGAGTCCAAGGCAGGAAGCCGGTGGGGCAGACTTGTTACGTCTAGACCCTTGCCAAGCTTTGAAAAGAGTTGTAAAAATAGGACCAGAAGCAACCCAAACACTGCAAATCTAGTCAGTTCTCACGTCAGAAAGACAGACTAGATTGAACTTGGTCTAAGTGACCACCAGCCTGACTGGATTATCCAGAAAACCTAGGAAACTACGTTTTTACAAAAATAAAGCCCCCCTGATTTGTTTGTGAAAATACCCAGTCACAACGCAGACCGCCCTCCTCCCTCTAAACTTTCCACCAAAGTCATCCAGCAAAGAACCACCAACTTCAGATTGGTTATGAAGGATTTGGTCCCAACCTGGACTTACAAAATGAGAAGGTAAAAAACAACCCACTATGGCAAACACAGTCCAACTCAAACCCCATTATCAATATCTAATGACATCCACAATACTAAGTAGTAGTATGTACAGTTCACAGGAAAACATCCCACGCAGTTTAGATCAGTGGTTCCCAACCTGTGGCCCCCAGGGGCTTTCAGACTGGCCCTCCACGCCCCCCACTGGCTGCACAGGTAACTGCCTACGAACCCCAGCAGGAAGCATTGCCCCAGGGCTGAAGCTGCAGCCAAGGGGACAGAGGACCCAGCAGGTCCAGAGGTGCTAGGGTCCTTGCTGGAGCCAGAAGACAGGAAGCACGGATCTCCCATTTCCCTGGCTGCAGAAGGGAGCCACTGCCTGGGGACGCAGGTGGAGCACATGAGGCTACATGACCGGTGTGGCAGCTCCTCACTAAACTCCTTCCATCTGGCTGCAGTGGGGCGGGGAGCAGCTGGTGGGGGCCAGTGGCCCTTCAGGGTACCTGTGACCCTCGAGCCAAAAAGCCTGGGAACCGCTGGCTTAGATCAAATTGGTCCAACTAGACGCTGTGCTCTCCTCCTGTCAATACATGACAATCTGGAATACAGTCAGGGGTGAATTTAAAGCAGATTAACAATTTCTGATTAATTCCCAGGTGGATGCGTCATCTCTGGAATAAGAGGGCCTCATTCTGAACTAACAATCCATTTTGGAAGTGGATTAAAAGAATTTGGAGTAAGGCACTCTTATTCCGAAGTCAGAGCATCCACACATGGAGTTAAAAGAATCAGGACTAGCTCTTCCAGGCTAACTCCCTGCATAGACGAGGCCTTACAGTCTGCGCAAACAGCCGCTGCTCACAGTGTCCAGATCAAGTTTCACCACTGCTACTCAGAACCCAAAGCAAGTCAGTTTCACACTGCTGTCACCCTGGATCATTACCAGTAACAACACATGCACCAGAGCTCTTGACCTGCCTGAATGCATCCCTGGATCAGCCTCTGGCTGCAAAGTTTAGGTTTATGGTCAGTTTTCAAGCCCTGACGCTATTTATTCAGTGCAGTATTATTTCTTGGGAATTGCTGGCAAATAGACTACCCCAGTGGTCTAAGAGCAGTCGATCACAATCTACTTCTGGACAGCAGTTGCAGTTAAAACCTATGAGCATTGCGCTGTCTGCTGGCGAAAGGTTGGAGACCAATGGTACCCACCAGAACAGAAAGAATAGCAGTCGGATTAAGCAACGTAGTGGCAGAGTTCCACAAGCAGGGCTCCCTCTCTAGAGTTCTCAGGATTTAGTTGCATGCATATTTCAAAGGAAAGATTAGCTCTGGGCACATCAAACACGCACACCTTTGAACCTTAACTTTCACTCTCACTTCAATGGATTTATTTTTCCTTCCCATCCTGCAAGTTTTCCATTTTCAAGCATCTGGCGAAGTGGGATTTTCTCCCACGAAAGCTCATGTGATAAATAAATGTGTTAGTCTTTAAAAGTGCCACGGGACTCCTTGTTTGTTTCACGAGAACGAAGAGTTCCTCCTAAAGTTTCCACTTCCAAAGAACAGGCAGTGATTTCTGTTTCCAAGCATAAATGCCAGCAAAAGCATCACTCTTTCTGTAGCACATCTCAAACACCTCTTTCAAAGGGAATGAAGAGTTTTAAGAGACAAATGTTGGAGTTTAATAACTGGACTCTCTAGAACCACAGATTCAGGTCCCAGCAGGGATAACACAACATCCTCCAGAAATAAAGTACTATGCAGATGACATGTCCTTTCTGAGAATACCAAAAGGATTTCATGGCTCTTTTTGAAAGATGAAGGGGCTTGCCCCTGTCTCTTTGGTCAAAATTCTCTCTTCTCCCTCAATTGTGCTGAGTCCTCAGGCATCTCGACAACACTTTATTCCAGAAACAGTTGCATATCAGAGCTGTACACAGTTTGTAATGCATTATGGAATAAGATGTAAAATTCTCAGTTACTAAAACACTATTGCTTCATCTAACTGCAAAGTTTTTTCAATGACTTGTGCAAACACTGAGAGATAACAAACGTGGCAAAAGAACCATAAAATGCCTTATCTGAAGAAGGTTCGTCTTACTGGAGAGATAAAGGTGGCAGGGAATTATACAACTGCAACTATCTTGTTATGGAATCTAGCTCTCCCCTCCTCTTGATCTAGCTTCCGTATGTAGGCAATAAGGTTCTATGAACTATTCAGGAACACTTCTGACCATTACAATCAAATAGTGTTTGCTTCTGATTTAAATGTTACTGATTGTTTTCCAATGTTTTCTATAGCCTAGAAATCCCATCCTAAAAGGGACATCACCTTAATAAACATTTTACCTACAAGTGTTATCACTAACACCAAACTGCTAAAATGGCAGGATTACTCTTTTTTCATTGTACTTTGTCTCTTGGAGAGCGCTTTGTGCATGCTCAGTTTCCATTTCCCCTATAAAGTAATTTCAACAGCAACAGGGCAGCAACAATTTTAATAAGAAACTGTGCATGTAAAACTTCTCAGGATCCCGAATGACACCTGCAACTACTTCACTTGTCTGAAGTTTACTGAACTTCAAGTTGCTCTCTATGGCACTGGGAAATTTCACACAAGTTTCCTACCGCTTTTAACAACATCTCCACCAGCGTTAGCACATTGAGATCCCCACCAGGGACGCACCACCAGCTTTTTAAGCACCGCGTTCATTACACCTGCTTCAAGCAGTGTTCAGAGACATTGTGCTTAAAATACAAAGTGCCATCAGTGGCTTTCTACACAATGGACTAACAATAATGACAATATCAGGGGAGCTGAGTTGGATTTAACTGCAACGTTTCCCTAGCTTCAAGTCCCCAGTTCAGATTGTGTGCCACTCCCAGATTGGTGTTTTATTAAAGCAACAGCCTGCACAAGCCCCATTGTTACTGAATCCGTTCAGAGCACATCAAACTCTGCTGCTGCAACCAGAGCTGTTCCCTTTGGCCCTGTCAGCAGATCTTCAGTACTTAAAGCAGGGGTGGACAAAACTGGCTCACAACTAGGAACCAGCAATTTTACTTTTGGTCGCCAGAGGGCGCTCCTCCATTATATTTCTGCAGTGGAGCTAGGCAACAGGCTACTAAAACTGGTCACCATGGTGAACAGAAACTTACATTTATTGAGGCCTGACTTAAAGGAACAGGACACAGGTAAATATAACTGACATTCCTTTATGAGCATCATGTTTGTCTCAGTGCAAACTCCAAATTGGAGCGACTACTAAGATCAGCGTAGCACAATTTGTACTGGCACAACTTACGCTGATTTGAAAGAGGGTAATCTTTAACTAGTATGAAATACAACAGAGTCCTGTGGCACTTTTAAAGACTAACAGATTTATTTATCGCATGAGCTTTCGTGGGAGAAAATCCCACTTCGTCAGACGCTTTGTCAATGTGACCGGGGCCTCCTGGGATACCCTCCTGGACGTGCAAAAATCAGGGCAAGCTGCAAAACTGGGAGCCAAACTCCCCACACACTGATGGGTGGTACTTAAACCAGTCTCCCTATCAGTCACAAACAGGCCTCTGGTTCCCCACACTGGGTACCAAGAAGTCTGTCCAAAATAGAAACAGCTCCCTTTATTGCACTCCAGCTCCTCCAGTTCCCACCTAGCCACACGGTCCCTTAAAGATATAGGTTCTCCTGACCCCAAAGGGCCAGCCACAGCACACAGAACAACAGAGGTTTGGATCTTACCCAAAATACCACACTGATAGCCAATCCTTTAGCAACTACAACTAAAGATTCAATATAAGAAGAAAAGAAGCAAAATATGAGATGTTAAAGGGTCAAAGTGAATCACATACATACAAATGATTTAAAGTTCATGAAAAGCAGTTTGCAGGCTTGTTCCTCTGGTAAACACCCAGCACCAGGGTGGGCCTCAATCCTTTGTTCAGTCTCAGAGGAATCGTTCCAGAGATGGGTGTTGTCTGTAGACTGAGGACTTGAGAGCAAGATGGAGTTGGGGTTGCTGCCTTTTATCACCTCTGGCCTTCTCCTTGCTGTGTGCAGGTCTCTCCAATCAAACTGGAACTGAGTCACATGTTTAAGTCCTGGTGGCTCAACAGGTTTTCTTCTTTGGCCCATTATACTGAGGAGCTTCCTTAATGGGCCATTAAGGAGACAATGGCCAGGTAGACATTCAGTCTGGGGAATTTTCCCAGCCTTACAGAAGTTAAAATATAACAATCACATTCCTAACTTCTAATATGAATACAAATCCTACACAAACTATATAATCATTCCCCACAAATTATTACCTTTCTATTGACACCAAACATGGCATAGTTCCTATGGATTATAACAATCCTAAAATATTAATACAAAATAATATCATAAGTGGTTCCTTAACTCCGGCCAGCGTCACACCCCCACCGTCAGAGTGATGCAGAAAGGGGTGTCACCTAGACACTGCTGAATGCATCACAAAAGGGTTAAACTTGGTTGTTTACCACTACAGGAATTTTAAATTTTAAAGATTTTACAACTTACAAGCATTGGGTACATTTTTCATCCCTGGGTAACAAATAAATGACAAAAGTTAACATCAGCATTAACATTGACATCCAGTTAGCACAGATGTGTTTACAATTCATTTTGTTAGGTCTTCCATACAGATAGTTTGTCAGTGGGGCAGTTTGTTCAATGCTCTCTTGGATTTTTGAACACTCAATGGGTTGATTTTGGTTCATCTCCTTGGTCTTGGTAGCATAGGACCTTAATTGGACTACGTTCTTGGGGTTTGGATATTCCAGAGTGAACCCCATTCTCACACACACAGGATGAGATTTCCTTCCCTCTTTTGTCTTTCCTGGCATCTGGAAACCTGGGCTCTGTAACTTGACCCATTGTCTAGCTAGGTGTGCCTCCCATGCTAACAACTCTGAGTCTGGGCAGATCTCCCCACCCCAGTCAATCAGGTAAATTTCCTTAAGCCACACACTAGCTTGCTCAATAATGTCCAAACTTTCCATCATGGCCAGTTTCAAGTATGAAATGTTGGTCCTCTTGTTTAAAATCACATCTGCACTAGGCATTTACACTGGTGCAGCTATACCTGTGGCTAAACACCCAGCCTAGAAAAGGCTATTAGACAGTTCTTATCAGGCACAAATCACTGTATTTACACAGTAATAGAATGGCAGCAAATGTTAAGACTTACTTTTGAATTTAAGACTCAAAGTTGCCCTGTAGCATCATGGTGAATGGCTTGGTGACAGTGACTGAAAACTTGAGTGAAAGTAATTCTGCAAACATTAAGTCGCAAACCAGGCAAGGTGGCTAAAACTCATCAGTTTAAAAAGAAAATTACGTGGATTTTCTTTTTTAATTGGTTGTGTTTAAAGTAAATATAGGTATTTTATTATTTTAAATAAACTTATTTAAACATTACATTTGAAATTGACTAACCTATGTCAAGGCCTAAATTTATGATCTATTAATTGCAGAAACACAGGGCTGGAAGGAACCTTGACAAGTCATCTAGCCCAGTCCTATACTGAGGCAAGGCTAAATATTGTATCTAGAGCACTGGTTCTCAAACTGGGGGCTATGTGGGGGTGATGAGATGCGAGGCCCGACCCCTGGTAGATGTGGGGTTGTGAGCATCCCTGCTTCCTTTGGACAGAAGAACATGAAGAGAGCGGTGAATGGTGAGACACAGTTACTGCTCATCCACGCCGCAACGTTCCTCCGTGTCCTCCCCAGGGAGGGGAACAAGAAGCAAGACCAGAGCTCTCTGCATCCAGGTCACTTTCCTGCCCTGGATGCAGGGAGCCCTGACCTTGCTCCCCCATTTTCCCCACAGCCTCCTGGGGTGCCCAGGGGAGCAGCTGGTTCAAGAGGGGAGCAAAGAGCAATACCAGCCACTCTGTGCATGCAGGTCAGCTTCCCCTGTGAGTGCAGGAACGAGATGCAAGAGTTAGGGGCGCAGGAGGCACTCTGCCAGGCTTGGGGAAAAGGGAGGTGGGGAGCGCATGAGGGCCACACATGAAGGAGGAGTGGGGAGCCCATGATGGCCAGAAGCAAGGGAGGCACAGCCCTGGGGCCAGAGGGTCACACTCAGAGGCTTGCTGTGTGAAAGGAATCACCAAGGGATCATGCAAAAAGTTTGAGAACCATTAATGTCAAGGCCACCCCTGACAGATGTCTGTCTAACCTGCTCTTAAAAACCTCCAAAGATGGAGGTTCAAAGTCTCCTTCAGCAATTTGTTCCACTGATTACCTACCCTAATAATTAGATATTAGGGAAAATGTCCTAACCTAAATCGTGCTTGCTGAAATTTAAGCCCATTGCTTCTTGTCCTGAGAGGACAAGCAGATCACCTCTTCTTCATTATATCCTTTTGGGACTTGGAAACTGGTATGTTGTCCCTCAGTTTTCTTCATCACAGCCCCAATTTTTTTCAAAATTGTCCTTCCGGTCATGTTTTCTAAAACTTTAATCATTTTTGCTGCCCTCCTCTGGGACTTGCTCAAATCTGTCCCCATCTTTTCTGAAACATGTCACGCCCTGAACTGGACACAGGATTCCAGCTGAGTCTTAACAGTGCTGAGTAGAGTAAAGAACTATTTCTGGTGCCCTGCCTACAACTGTCCTGCTAGTACATACCAGCATAATGTTCATATTTTGCAAAAGAATTTCACTGGCAACTCATATTAGTTTGTGATCCACTAAACCCCGCAAAATCCTTTTCTGCAGAACTCCTTCCTAGGCAACTGTTTCCCATTTTCCCATTATTTATGAAATTGATTTGTCTTTCCCAAGTGTAGTACTTTACATTTGTCTTTACTGAATTTCACCCTATTTATTTCAGATTATTTCTCCTGTTCACCATCATTGGATCCTCCACAGCACTTGCAACCTCTCCCAGCTTGGTCTCATCTGCAAACTTTCTAAATGTACACTCTATGCCATTAACCGAATCACTGATGAAGCCATTGAACAGAAGCAAATCCAGAGCAGACTGCTGGGGACTGTCACTCTATACACCCACTTAAATTAAATATAAAACATAATATTGGGCCACACATCGCTACTGAACTTTCAAGGAAAGTCAAAGCACAGCCCTGGTGGAAGTTGCTGGCTAAGCAACTGCAATCAGAGTTTGCTGAAGGGCTAAATCAGCATTTTGCAGCACTAGTTTCTTCTGCAAGTGCCGTGAAAATATTTTCTTCATTCCAGTTTATTCTTCAACTAGACCAATTTAATGACTAGCTCATTCAAAGTTAAGGAACACAGAATCATAGGACTGGAAGGGACCTTGAGAGGACTACGGCCAGCAAAATTCGGCGGCAGTCCATGGGAGCTACACAAACTACGAAGAGGAGCTTGCATAATTCCCATGGACTTCGTAACGCCCCGTCAGCAGGTTGTCTTCACTGCGCTTCCCCGATGGGAAATGCATTCCTGTCAACACAACTGTACGCCACCTGAGGGGGTGGTTTTACTAAGTGAAAAGAGGGAGCCCTGTTAGTCTACTTCAGCAAAACAAACAAGGAGTCCTGTGGCACTTTTAAACAAATCGAAGGTTCAAAGAGAAACTGCAGAACTGAAATTCTGATGCAAATTTGACACTGTTGCTTCAGGGCTAAATAAGGACTCTGGAATTTGTTTTCTCCTTACAACAGGTGATTTGACCTCACCTTTCTCTATATCAGGGGCTGGCAACCTTTGCCAGCCCCCATGCTAGCCTTTCCTCCCTGTGGCCCCCGCCACTGAAAAAAAGCAGTGGTCACCTAAAACAGCTGGGGGAAGGGGCGGGGGGGTCGCTTTCCAGGCATGGCACTGAAAGGAGCTGTTCACAGAAAGAAGCTGCCCAGAGCGGGTCCTCTCAGGGGTCCCCAGGCACACCGCAGAAAGAAGCTGCCTGCAGTGGCCCCTTTTGGTGGTAGCATGCCACGGAGAGGAGCCGCTCTGAGCATCTTCTTTACGTTACAGGCCTGGGGCATGGTGGGAACGCCTGCACCACATCTGCCACCAGAAGTAGCTGCCTAGAGTGGCTTTCGGTGGCAAGAGCAGCAATTTCAGTGGTGCCACAGAGGGTGCCACGTACTATTCCAAATGAACTTGCGTGCCACTGTCGGCAGGCATGCCGGGGGTTGCCTACCCCTGCTCTATATGCTGTTCCCCAAAGTTTGAATCTAAGCTACGGCATTGATTTGCTGTAACAGTCTGACCTGATCCTATGAATTACACTTCCCTGCATTTCTTCTCCTCTCATTCTGTAAGTTCTCCTCTTCAAAGCATCTGAGGAAGTGGGATTTTCTCCCATGAAAGCTCATGCGATACATAAATTTGTTCATTTTTAAAAGTGCCACAGGACTCCTTTTTATTAAGTCAGTTTCTGGATCAACTTGGGAAGTGGAAGGGAGGGAATCGATCTGAGGGTGGTAAATTAGACATACCCTAAAGTATTAGCTAGAACCTGGCAGAGTACAAAAAGCAGAAAAACTTTTTTCCTTTGTGACTCTGGCTGGATTAAGGGGACCATTTACAGTATTATTTAACATCAATATGTCAAAATTACCATAATTTATATGAGATAGGCCATGTCAGGTACCATTAGAAAAGTTACAGTTTGCTACCTATGATGATATTGTTCACATGCACGTGTCATGTTTGTACTGGAAGTTTATGGATATGTTTGATGTATCTGTATTTCAACTTGCACTGCGTTTCCGGAAGACAACCCAGACAGGATGGCTGAAGCAACAGCCTGCTTAATGGCCCATTAAGAAAAATCACAGGTACACTGGGCCCGGGGGAAAGCCAGGGCTTAACCCAAATCACCAGGACTTACCTATGTGACCCTAGACTCCATTTTATTTGTGTACATTTCTACAAGCAGCATGGCAAAGGCCAAGGACATAAAAGGCAGCTAGCTGCCCCACATCCATTTTGTCTTCATTCATCTTCAGCCATTACCTATCTCTGGATCCACTCATCTACAACTGAAGCTGTGAAACAAAGGACTGAGACCCATCTGGAAACCGGCTGTACACCAGAGGGACTGTACAAGCCAGCAACTCCACAGTTCTGCTGGAAACCTCATATCTGAAATTTCAAATCATTTGTATGTAGCTGATTGCTTTAGTCATTTAACATTTGGTTATTTTCCATTTATAATAAACCTTTAGTTTTAATTACAAAAGGATTGACTGGCAGGATTGTATAGTGGGTAAGATCCAAACTTGCATTGTTCTGGGAATGTGGCTAACCATTTGGGATCAGGAGAACCTTTTTGGGGAAGAGCATGGAGTATTAAGTAACTTCTCTCTTTACTAGATCTTGTGGCCGATTGGGAGGCAGACACTAAAATACAGTAAAGAAGGCTGTGTATATTTTGTTTTAGCTTCTTGATAACCTGTGTGGGAAATCAGTGTTGGGGCTAGTGGGGAAGTCTGACTTCAGTGTTACCCACCAGTGCAGAGAGAATCTGCCCTCCTTTTGCAGCCTCCCCTGGCCTTCACATTTTCAGGTGGCTACCCTGGGCAGGTCACACTCCTCTTCCAATTTATTAATAATGGATCTCATCCTCTCTCCCCTCATTTTTATTTCTAAAACCTTGAAGGGGACTAGATGTGATCAACTGGATTTACTAGTTACAGATATTAATTCCTTTGTTTAACAGATCAGTTGGTTTTAAATGCAAAATATGTTACTGGGACAACCTTCTAGTGTATCCAGGACATTTAAGTTAATTTTTACTTAAAAAAAGCTGTTTTGTGTATTTTAATTAAATTTGAATTTCCATCCAAAGGGGGCTTATCACAAACCACAAAAAAAAAAAAAATCAGTCATTTAATAAAATAAGAAATGCATCCGTCACTATTTTCTATCATCCTAAAAAATAAGAATTTGAATAAATGTACGTTAAACTATACAATTGCTTATGTAAATGTGTACAGAATAGACAGTGAATCTTCCTCATTAGCAAGAAGCACCAAATTTAGTGCAAAAACTCTACTTAACTTGCAAATCAACATGTTTTAATGGTTACCATCGAATGAGAATCAACTTTTCTTTAGGAAGACAACAGATGTATAAATGTAAAACAGAAAATCAATTATTTAAATCAAGATTTTCTGCTTTCTGATTAAAATCAGTGATTTAAATTGCTTTGATTTAAAAATCAATCCTCCTGAACCCAGGTTTTTAAATATACCTAATATTTCTCTAATACAACTCTTTAGACTATTAAAGCTGAAATTATTTTGAAAGTTTATTCCAGACTGAGCTAAGAACTACTTATCACAAATTCTTTAGAGCATTGCTATCCAAGCTCCAGTGCATGGACCACTGGTGCTTGGGGGGCTTTGTCATACATCATTGACTCTCCACGTCTCCTAATCACATTAGGGTAAGATGATACATTGAATATTTCCCCCATAAGTAAATTGCTACAGTTGCCAAAGGGATGTCAACAGATCACCTGTGGGAGAAGTGGCCCACACAATCATCAGTGGGAGGGGAGATAGTCCACACCATGAAAGTTTTAGACCCTCACCTTTATTAACAATGAATCCCTGAACCAAGACCATGACCAAACGTAAGACATACCTGGAGAGAAAACTGTCTCAATGTATAATCCAAAAAGGTAATTGAAAGATGGGAGAAAAGTAGTATCCCCCTTTCACAGATTGGGAACTAAGGCACAGAGGTTCAGTGACTTTCCCAAGGTCAAGTATGAGGTCTTTGGCAGTGCTGGGAATTGAAGCCTGTCCTCCTGAGGCTCTATCTAGTGCCTGAAGCAGAAGCCCATCATTCCCAAGGTTAGCAATTTTCTTGCCTTTTTGGAGGAAGTGGGGGGGACACAACAGATGGCAAGACAACTTTCCGAGAAGATATGCCCCGCACATGGTTGTGTGAGAGCAGGATAATCTGGTTCTAAGGAGATCTCAATAATGGGTTGGATGGAACTACTGTGCCTACTACTTCCACAAATCCTCCAGGCACTCCCTACTAATATATAACCAGCTTGCAGAGCAAAGGAGACAGACAAGAAGCGGGTTGTTTGTGTGAGTACAAGCAGTTCAACCCCTGAGGTAAAACAGATTTATTGCACAGGATTTCTGAAGCAAAAAGTTTCTCATTAGTTTAACTAGGAAAAGAGAGGGGACAATAACATAGCTTGTCTACCAGACGTCCATCCAAAGGGAGCTGGTAGGGACGCTCAGTCACAAGAATCCTATCAGGTACCAGTACATGAAAGCAATGGGACACAGGAAAAGTTCTCTTCCAGGCAAGTGAAAGGTCCGACCCTTTCAGAAATGAAGCAGACATTCTATTACGTTTCAGAACTTGTTTTAGCTAACCGTTGGGACTCTTTCCTCAATTTCCAAGCTAGACAGGTCATGACTGAAGATAGGATTTATTTTCGGTAAATAAATCTGAAAGAAAATCCTTCCTGGCAATTGCAGAGTTTTAAATTTCAAATCACTTCACAAATCTGAACTAACCACCCACCCTCACATGCTAGATAATATCCCACATGAAGAACAGAGACAAGGAGTGGAAGAGAATAAGAAACTTGCGAAAGCCACGAGAAAGAAAGAAAGAAAGAAAGAAAGAAAGAAAGAAAGAAAGAAAGAAAGAAAGAAAGAAAGAAAGAAAGAAAGAAAGGGGGATCACAAGTCAGAAATCCCTGTGTTTGGATCATAACTCCATGTGCGAGCTACATGCGAGATCTTCAATCTGGAGGACTCTCACTAGGATTAGAAGAGGACACAGCATACCCTCCTAGAAATACTGGTTTCTGACTCCATACCGTATTTGGGAGGAGAGATTGTGGCCCAGTCTAAAGCTGTATTAGGCAAACAGAAGTACTTGGAAGCTTTCAACAACAGCCTAGTACAAATTCCAAAGGGGTAGGCAATAAAGTCAACTGCCACTACCCACAGCTAGATCTTGCCATGTCCAACCACTACAAACTCCAGAATAGATAATGGGGGATTGGAGGGACAAACTGAATGCTAGTTCACTGTACATCCAGCTAGAGATCTTTAGCTATGACTTTTTTTTAAATGGTGTCCCACCTACATCTGCCTTTGAACCATTTACTGGGAGGAGAGAGGGGTGTAACGAGGAAAGATCAACATTTCAAATGAGCCCAGTGTTATTTATGTACAGAAGAGACTTGCGCACCCACTCCAGAGACCATGCGAACAGGTTCGATAGCTGCATTTTACTATGTAACTACGTCTCACCCTAAGCAGTTGAGTTAACTATGTTATATTTATTTACCAGAAGACAGTTGTTCCATGTTAGTAGTTTCTGATCTTAAGAACAATGAAAAACAAAACCAAATAAGAAAAAAAAACCCATCAGGTGGGCCCAAAGAGTTGTTAATATCTTTGCTGCAGAGTTTGTATCCCCGGGTTTGCAAGTCAGCAGTTTCAGAAAAGCCTTATCCCACAAGCCTCTCTTTCTGGAAGGAAGTCTCACCAAGACCAAACTGGCTTTCCAGTTATGGTGTTTGGACGAGAGTTCATTCCAGCTCAACTCCACAGAGGAGTCTCTCTCCTCATTGGCCTTCCTTATACAAAGACAGAGGAGTCCTAACGCACCACCAGAGCAGCTCAAGGTGGATACTGTAGGCCAACACTGGGAGCATTCATGAGAACAGGGTAGACAAGAGCCCTGTCTACAGTAGCATTTCTAAAACCTG
The DNA here is from genome assembly GCA_007922175.1 of Pelusios castaneus. NCBI lineage: Eukaryota > Metazoa > Chordata > Testudines > Pelomedusidae > Pelusios > Pelusios castaneus. The sequence continues at coordinate 7,762,709 of ML685777.1, forward strand.
CCTACTGCTGCGAATGCTGGTACAGCTGACCTGGCAAACAATGGCGTTCTATTGGAGATAGGTGTCCAGATTCTGCTCCCCACCCTGGCACTATACCAGGGGTCAGCAACATTTGCCGGCCTCGTGTGGAGCTGCAAGAGCCACACGTGCACGGTGGCTCCTTTTCACTGCTGGCCCCACCCACCAGCGGGGCCTAGGGCCGCACGTGTGGCGGCCCCTTTTCCCTGCTGACCCAGCTCTTGCTGGAGGTAGGGCCAGCAGGGGGGAGCAGGTACGGCGCGGCAGAGCCAGGAGCCCTGTGCTCCTGTGAATGGGCGTACGTATCATCTTTGACACACATGCCAAAGGTTGCTGATTCCTGCACTATACAGCAGCCATAAAAGGCACAAAAGTAGATGGGAAAAGAATCCTTCAGTACACGCACAGGACCAGGTCACTACACACGGCCCCTCCTTGCAAGCCACAGCGTAGGCTAAAGGGATAGACATTCTGGGGTAGGCTGCAGCCCATGAAGTCTAGGATAGGCTGCTCTCATTAGCATCTGGAGGTACTTTAGTCCCCAGATCAGACCAGAATCCAGAATCTGCAGAGGAGGTCAGTTTCCTCTGCCCGTTTCCCTGGAGCGTGCTTTCTGTTCAGTGTTTACTGGAGGCACAAGTCAGAGCAGACCCCATGTTGATCAGATCAGCAGGGAAGGAGCAGGGTCAGCTCAAGTTTGACTCACTCTATTTAAAAAAGCCCAGGGAAACCAAAGACCAATAAAAATAGCTTATTTAGTGCAGAACTGTGCTCTTGTATTAGAACCAGAGATCTCCACTGCCAGCAATGTACTAGAGAAGACAAGTTTGTTTTATTAAGATCCATTCCCTTGCAACTATCTAAAGACACTTTCTTTCTAAAAATTACGATCAACACCACGCCAACACTGAGGAAGCAGTGTACCAATTACGCTACACACTCCCTCCCTGCAGCTCAGATCCTTCAGATATCTGGCCAAGCAATGGAGTAAGAAACAGGATAAGCCCACAATGCATTAAGGTCAAAGCTAAAAATCAAAGAATATCAAACCACAAAGCTTTCCTTTTTGCCCTCCAGTAACTTAAGTGGTTGAAACTTTTTCAAATGAGCTTCTTTTTAAAAAAATCCCTGAGAGAAATAATTCTGCCAGATGGTGATAATCTTTAAATGTAACAGAAAAAGAGACAGGCTGACTTGCTACAGGGCAGGATGCTGAAGGACATGTGCATATGTCTTTTGTCAGTTTCCCCACTGTCCAACACCTGTCTTTAAATAGATCATATAAGGGTTCCAGGTAGCTTTTCAAGACTGCTAATAAGTTGGTCTGATACAAACAATACTTGAAATACCATTCTGTAAGTTCCCCATCTTCAAAGTGTCTGACGAAGTTGGATTTTCTCCCATGAAAGCTCATGCGATAAATACATTTGTTAGTCTTTGAAAGTGCCACTGGACTCCTTGTCTGTCATGAGAGATCTAAGAAATGAAGCAGGCTCTCATACACTGCATCCATCACCGCGGTAAGAGTCTGATAAGAACACAGAACAGAAAGCACCATTCTGCTAGTCTATGCCATGCAATAAGTGGACAGAGCTGGGTAAGTGGATAAGAGTTCTACACAGAAAAGGATGCCATAACACCCACCCCTCTTCCGCTGGTAGATGACTGCTCCATTCATCCTGGTAGCATAATAACTGATGTGTTCTTGGCACATACAGGCCCTGTCTCGATGGGCAAAAGGTTGGATTTTTCCAGTAGGTTTCCTGCGTTCGGAGGGAGGTACTGTCCTTTAGGGCAGGGGTGTAGAACTTGAAATAATTAATTCTGAAACTGTCACCATCTAACAGTGACAGCAAACAGGCTCTGACTGAATCTGTAGGATACAGAGAAGGATTACAGAATCTGACCAACACATGGGCGAATACAAAGATCAGCCCGAGAAAAGTTTTGGTCACTAATTTCTGTCTGCTTTTCATACACTTCACCCACAGCCCAGATTTGAGATTTCTACAGTACTCCAAGACAGACTTCTTTTGCAAGCCGAGTTTGTTTATAGACATCCTTTACAAATATCCTTCTGGAAACCCTCAAGTGGGTTAGTCAAATTCATGTTTCTTTCCAAACATGCGGTTATCTCATTTTTAATCCAGTAAATTATCAGCCAATAGACATGAGGCCTAACATGGAAATATGGGCATTTCTCTAACTGTAATGCATTAACTTCTGAAAACTGCATCCAAATCAATCCCAAAATGGAAGAGAATGTTCTAGAGAAAGAGAAAAGACCCAATAGATTGTGGTGACAATCAGAAAAATCCAACTTCCACATAGTGACCAAGAGCAGACAAAGCTCAGCCAGTCATCAGTCCCTCTCCCTTCAGTTTATTTGCATACATCAGGCCCAATGGCTGACGTGAGTCAGCACATGAAACTGCAAGTCATGGCTGAGGTGTCTTCTTAGAGTTGGCGGACCTAGGGGTTCAAGACTGGGATAGGAGGCTTCTTCAGATCAAGAGCTATAGCGGCTGAGTAAGGGTGAGGCTAGAGATCTGCACCGTGTATCCCTTCACATTATGCCTGGCTCAGGCAAAATCATCTATTTACCTGTGCTCAGTCAAAAGCTATTCTGTCCACAGTGCCCAAATGGGGGATTCATCTGCCTACAGCCCCAGATAGGCACTATGGAGGAAGAAGATGACCGAGTCGGGTAGCAGCCTCAGAGTTTCAGGTTAGGGGTTACTGGAAGGAGTTATGACTGGTTGTGTTACCTCTGAAGCTACAATGCTGCGGCTCATGATCCAAAGCACCAAAGAAGTTGCAGCTGATACTTCACAACCAGAAGCTTTGAGGACTGAGTAAAATGTAGCTATGCCGGCTGCATCCTGTAAAATTGCTACAATGCTGAGGCTAGAGACTGCAGGCCGCCGCCCCCTCCCACCATCCATCAGCTCCGCCTGCCTAAGCAACAAAACGGGGATCTTTTGTTCACTACCAGAAGTTCAAACTCACGAATGGAGGTTTGTATAGCCCAGGGCTTAGGTCACTAGCCTAGGAGTTGGGAGACCTGGGTTCCGTTTCCTACACCATCACAGAGATCCTGCATGCCCTTGCGCAAATCACTCCGCTCCTCTGTGCCCCACTTCCCCACCTGTACAATGGGGATAACAGTCCTTCCCTAGCTAGGAAAAAGACTGGAGCATGTGATGAGCTCAGACACCACAGTAATGGCAGCTGTATAAACACCTTAGATCAGAGGCTCTCAACCCCATTATCGTGACATGCCCCCCACTTACAGAGCCCACCACTGCCAAATCTCCCCCTATTGCCAAGATTCCTCCGGGCGCCAGCAGTTTGGCAGTGGGTGAGATCAGAGTGGCCTCCGTCGCTGGAAAAAACCTGCCTCAACAAGCAGTTCTGGCAGCAGGAGCCGCAAAACACAGCAGCTCAGAGCAGTTTCGGTGGCGGCTCTTTGCAGAGCGCCCCTACCGCTGCAGAAGGCTGCGGCCACTTGGAATTTCAGCTCTTAAAGGCCCAGCAGCCTGTCGCGGCGGGGGGGGGGGGGGGGGGGGAAAACGTGCTTTCAACAACAAGCTCTTTTCACGTGACACACTCAGCTGTTGTGTCGCGACACTGTTTGAGAATTTCTGCCTTGGATAGATACGTAGGCTAAATAACTACATCCAGACTTCCTTTTAGACCCTCCTACTGTAGTATCCCCTTCTCCCTTATTTCGGGACTTTCCTCCACAAACTGGGCCTTAGCATACCACTCATGCTGCTTGCAGGATTTGGTCCAAATACAAGCCTAACTCCCTGTTTTGAAAGACAAAGTGGAAGAGATAATATCTTTTACTGGACCAACTTACACAGAGCTCTTCTTCAAGTCTGTGATACATACTCAGAGCAACAGCTAAACAAGATGGAACAGATTGTTTAGCATAAGTAGTTTACTCACATTTCAAGGGGCCATTCAAGGTGAAATTGCCCATTAACACACTTCCAGTGGTGAGGAGAAAGAAAAGAAGGAGGCGGCCAGTAGGGAGGGAGGTTGTTAGTAGGTTACAGATTGTTGAACAAGCCACAACTCCAAGGTCTCTGATTTTCAGCATCTAGCAAAGTTAGGAATTAACACTCCAGACTTGTCTTTTGAAAATGTTGAGCAAGTTTCCTTTGAGCATGAGAACTGACAGGTCCAAGACAGAGCAACTGCTTTGCGAAAAGCGTTCACTAACCAGTGGTAGGGTGTTACTGTCCTTTACCATTTTCCTGCATGAGTTCATTTGAGAGTGTAGTAAAACACTCACCAGGGTCTGATCAAAACTCCTATTGAAAGGAAAGCTGGATTGAGCACTAAGTGGAACATAAAAGCCGAAGCCAACCTAAACTGTAATGAAAAGTTTGTTCAAAAAAAGTGCTTTTTAGAGCAAAGTCAAAAATAGCAGAACCTTCTTACAGCCTTGCAGTATAGTATGCTGGTAGGATTTTAGAGGCAAACATTTAAGTGTATCTTCCTACTACTGATTTTAACAGCGAACCTTTGCCAAGTTCTGCTTCATAACCAACTAAGAGTGACAACTGTCAATCACTGATCCAAATAGTCCTAATTTTTATACATCTTCCAAGATACAGCTCTTTCTGCTTTGCCTCAAACCTACTGCCGAGTGTCCATTGGATGCATTTTAGACATGTTCTTCTGTAACACAGGGGTAAGAAGACTAATCCATTCTATTGCAGTGGCACATATGTAATGTACCTGAGGACAGAACAGACCCTGAGGAGCAACACAACAATTTGGCATCCCAGTTCTTCTGTAAGGAAAAACTGCTCAGACATGCACCACTATCAGGATAGCTATTAACTAATCTATTCAAATCTATACGTGCTTTTAAACTGCAGATGAGCAAAAAAAAATTGTCAATTCACCACACTTTCAAAACAGCTTTGATTTAAACAAGTTTTGCGGGCTGTTATTCAATCCTCTAGCCTCCTATCCTTAGACACTATCAATACATAGCTGACAAATTCCAGAGGGGTAGCCACATTAATCTAGTTCAGTAAAGCAAGCAAGGAGTCCTGTGGCACTTTTAAAGACTAACAGATTTACTTTTTGCCTGAGCTTTCATGGGTGAAGTCCCACTTCCTCAGATGTGGGACTTCATCCACGAAAGCTCAGGCGAAAAATAAATGTTAGTACATAGTTAAAACCGTGACATTATTGAGATACAAGCATCAACTACTAAATAGGCACTGAAGTATGACGATTCTTCATTAACCATACATTGTGCAGACACATTGTTATTCGCGGATCAGAACCACGAACCCACTGACAATTCAGAGCAAGTGCACTATCATGACATACGCCACCGATTAAGAACATCTACCAGTACATATTGAGAAGCAACCATTAGAGGCTGTTAGGTCAATTCTTCAAATTCAACGGTCCAATTTTTTAAACAAAGAAAGCACAAAAAGGGATGTAGGTGGAAAGGAGAGTCAGAGGTGAGGACCTACGAGAAAACTCGCCCTGGTCCCTACACATTGCTGTACATGCAGCCGTGCATAATCCCACATGGAAGCCCAGGAGTTCAGGATGAAACAAAAGGCTGGGGCCGTGTTCCCCACACACCCCGCATGGCTTAGGTTTCCAAACCCACACCAAAACCAGAGGAAAAAGCCTTATTAAGTCATCCAGCCCATCCCTCCCCACCAGTGCTGGATTCTTCCTGCTCCTCCTGGATGGGCTGCTTTGTCCACTGCTGAAACGTCTGGGAGACGGGATGGGGGGATCCCGAGGAACCCCACTCCCGCGGTTCTCCCTGGGGGGGGCTGCCCCGGGGCTAGTGCCTCCTCCCTTTCAGGCGCCGTGCAAAGGGGAGAGGGACCCTGTGCAAAGGGGTGGAGAGAGGGACCCCGCAGCCCCCGTGCAAAGAGGAGAGGGACCCCGTGCAAAGAGAGGGGGAGGGAGGGAGGGACCCTGCGGCCGCCGTGCAAAAGGAGGGGGGAGGAGGTGGCCCCCGTGCAAAGGGAGGGGGAAGCGCTGCTGACCCCGGGTGCCGGCCCCGGCGAACAATGCTCCCTCCCCCGCCCGGACTGGCTGCAGCCCCTCCCCCCGCAGCGGGCCGGGGTTACCTGGCCGGGACGGGAGCAGAGCCCGCTCAGCGTGCGCCGCCCTGGCCCCTCCCGCAGTGCATGGCTGCAGCCCGCTGCCGCTCTCCGCCCCGGCGCCGCCGCTGGGTGAGAATGGAACCCAGCCCCCCGCGCGCAGGCGCACTCCGCCCCTCTTGGAGGGACAGACAGGCCGGCGGAGGCTCAGCAAGTACGCATGCGCACTATTTGGTCCAGCAAGACGCCCAGGCAAGTAGAGCGCACGCGCAGTAGGCTGGCGCTCTGCTGCAGGCTGCCCCTCGCCCCCTGGAGCGCCGCGGGAGACCAGAGCGGCCGGAAACCCCTCCCCTGGCGCTCCAGGGGGAGAGGGGAAGTCTTCCAAGCGTGGCTGATATGAGGTAAGCGCTCACTCTGCGCATGCGTCAGCCGGCCGCCGGCGGTACCCGTATGATCTAGTCCGCCCAGCGGGTTTCCGTAGTCTGGGTTGTCGGAGTCGGAACGTTCAGCGCCGTTTAGCGTTGCTTGGATGGAGAGGCCGGCCGGCCTGCCTGCCATGTCCCCTCCGGGGCGACAGGGGGCGCTCCTGCCGCTGAGGCGCAGCAGGGAGGGTCCCGGGCTGTGGGGAACTGCCGGGAAATCTTCCCGGGGGAGGGTGTCACGTGGTGCGGGGGGGGCCGCTTTTCCCGTTCACTTCCGGCGGGGAGTGCCCCACCCCCACTTTTCCGTATGGGGCGGGGACACGCTCGCGCCGCTGTTCTGAGCGGAGCCCGGGGGAGGGGCGAGCCTGTCGCCTGGCGGGGCCAATGGGGGGAGGAGCGAGCCCGTTGCCACGCGGGGACCGTGGGGGGAGGGGCGAGCCCGTTGCCACGCGGGGGGCGGGACCTCCCAGTGATCCTACAGCAAGGGGGGGCCTGGGTCTGTAAGGGAAGGGGCCTGTGGTGTCTGGGGAGGGGCTCCTGGGGCTGATGCTGCGGTGAGGGGCTCGGGGGGTGGAGCAGCCCTGGGGAACAATGATGGGGAGCCCTGGGGTAGAGAAGGACCCCCAGGGAGGCTGTGATGAGGGGCTGTAGGTGGGAGAAGGAGCCTGATGGATGCGGTGATGGGGGGGGGGGGGCTCCCGGGGTATTTATCTTCCCTGTTTCCCACTGGGGTTGTTTTTATTTTTTTATCCGGAGTCTTGTGATATTTATTCGCAAAGAAAAAAAGTCTCTGGCCCCCACTGCAAAGAAAAGCCCGAGAAGGTTACACTCGAGTGATCCGAAGGGTCAGGAACCAGAAGGCAAGGAAAAGGAAGGCCGGATTGATTGTTTTATGAAATGCATTTTTATGCCAAACTTACAATCACCAGTAACTATACGGGAACAACAGCAGAACATTGGGGGAGAGGGGTGTGTGAAATATTAGTTAACACAATTGTGTTTTCCTAATAATAAATGCGGCGTATTGCCTTTTCCCCCTTAAAAAGATCCTGGGTGCTCTTTTTGCACAACAACAGGTCCTGCAAACACAGGATAAAAAGGATGTTAAGTGTCCTAACAGATGGGATGCAGATAAAGGAAGCCAGAGAAGTTCCCCACATGGAATACTACTTTGAATTTAATGCTGTATATAGATGATGATATTTCTATCCTTTGTGCACAGAGGTTAGGTTAAAAAGCAAAACTGGAGTCTCAAAGTAACAGCTGTCTGTCCTCAGCTTGTGGAAGTTACCTTACTTACACTCATCATGCATAAATGTTTTATCAAGTCCTATGCCACTGAAGCTTAACTCACTAGCCTCGTGGCCTTTTTTCCCCTGAATCTGCTATAAAGGTACTTCCACCACCCATCCACCACATTCCTCAATCTGATGACATCAGGCTCTATCAAGCACAAAGCCCGGATCACCTTAGCATCTTCCACTTCGATGTCAGCGTTTGATTCATAAAATAGGTTATAGAATTGTTACACATTGGAAAGAAAATTGGTCTATTTCCCTTCCAGCTTCTTCTTCCTGAGTCTGTGTCTCTATGTGCACCTCTGTAAGACAGGCTTTGGTACAGTAAGATCTGCAGTCTCCCTTTTGGAGAGGGAGGCTTTCCCCCCAGATCCCGTCACAAAATCCCTCTATAGAAGACAGCACCACTAATTAATCCTCTCAGCTGTCAGGATCAGAGTGGTGTTTGACTGTTTTTCTGTGTGAGGAAACAGTATGTATTCAAAGCTCCTGTTCAGTAGCCTATGTCCTATCTGAGTGTACAATTAGCCTATGTTTTAGAAGGCAGACCTTCCTTTATGCTAGGAAGATTGCATTTTCCATGGAACAAGCTACAGAAACTGCATAGAAATAGAAAACTGGGGAAACGTGTATTTGGGGAGTGGGGGGTTGCTGTGCATGTAAGATGAAAGAAGGCAATTACAAACCAGCTTTAGAAAATACCTTGGTTTCCACTTCCTCTAGAGAGCAGCTAATCCTATGACAGTATTTAAGTACCCCCCACCCATGTCTATCACGTGACTTTCCATTCCCTATATAATAATATGTATCTAATAAGAGGACCTCCTGCACATAGCCCTCTCTAGAGAAATATGCAATCAGCAATGCTGTATTTTGTGCTTTTTTGTATCTGCAAAGTACCACTTGCTTTTTAAGATTTTTGGCCCACTCTAAGACACTGATTGTTCTAGTTAATGCATATCTGCTAAAACCAGACAACATGAGACTTAAGACAAATCACTTTTTCTAATTTCATCTGTCCCTGAAAATAGTTCCCTGTCACATTCTGCTTAAATTCAGAAAATACATTTGTAGATTTATATCTTCCTCTATCAATTGCAGACTAAATGACAAACTAACACATGGTATTGTCCTTACATAGCTAATTCTGAGAAGTATGTTTCCCTATGTAGCATATTCCTACTACAAAGTGATTTCCCTCAGTGTTACAGCAGCAGTTTTTAAAGGGTCCTTCCTGAAATCTCCCAACCCTGTTTTGTACACTCTTTAAATATTGGCTAGCAGTTTATTTTGGTGTATTTGCACAAATTCCTACCTTTAGTGATTTTAGGGTTTATCTTTGCTGCTTTCTACTCATGAAGGAAGTTAGAGAAGTGTAGTCTGTTTGTTTAAAACATATTTAACACTTTTTAAAAATATCAGAAAAATCAAGCCTTCACTTTGCTTTTTTTCTGAAATACTTTTCAAATGATTAATCTCTGTAGTTTAGGAGAGTTCTCAGCCTTAAATTGAAGACACTGGGTGTTGAATCCTTAGCAAAAAGATTTTCTCCCCACTCGTACACTTAAATAAGTGTTAACCAAACCAATAGTTATATTCTCTAAATAAATATAGTTTCTCTTCATTAATTGGATTTAACTTTTTTAATATTTATAATATTCATCAACTACTTCTCCAGTCCTCCTTAGAGTCATTCAGTCTGGATGAGTTCTGCAATTCTAATGTAAAAAAGCAGATTAAGACACTTGAAAAAAAAAGCCAGAAAGCTTTTAAAAAGGCAAAATGGGCAAGATCCTGCTTTTCCCTCCAGATTTCAGCTCATTTTAAGAGAGCCATTAGTATTGTGTGCAGCATTTCAAACAAGTTCCATTAATCCTTTTTCCATGCTAGAATAATGTCCTCTGATGGACTTCCATTATCTACATTTTATAATGTCATAGAATCTTGCTTTTTCTTTACTCTGCCCAAAGATGGCTCTTCCCAGTGAGTCGTATAGCACAGGGGTTCTCCATTATTGTGTCACCACACAGCAGTAAGCGGGTCGCAGAGAGCCGGGGAAATGGCTGGATTTGGCCTGCAGTGAGTGGGCCCGCATGTCCTGTAGAATCATGACCCACAAAAGGTTGAGAACCACTGGTATAGCAGATCACCCAGCCTCCATTCCAACTCATGCAGGGGTGTGAGCAAGAGCTCACAGTCAATTGAATCAAAATTTCCTGAGAAACCTAGTCAGGTCACCATGGATGCCTGACCTTTCTTCAAAGCCAGCAGATCATTAGCTAACCAGTGCTGCGTCTACGCCCAGCCTGACACCACCTAGACAAGGGGTGCAGAAAGAATTTCAATCTGAAGTAGACAATCCCAAAAAGGTAAGGTTTGAGACAGCAATAATTGGGGGAGTTGTAAATATCAAGTGATGACTTCTTCAGTAAGGACATTACTACCATCATTTGTGTTTATGGGACACAGTCCCCACAGGAGCAACCAAACCCACCTAGATCTGATCAATCACTCTGCAAAAAAGAAAGACAATCCCTCTTGCTGGGAAATGGTCAAATCTGTTACCAAGCAGAAATATCTTTTTGAACATGGGCAGAAAAGTATAACCAATCACATTTCTAGGGCACATCTGCAGTTCATCTTGGGAGCTGCTGGCCATATGGAAAATGGCCACAAGATCACAGAAGGCTGTGTCCAGGAAAAAGACAACAAAAAAGGATGAGGAGGATACTACAGCCTTTTTTTTAAAAAAAAAAATATTAATCTTTCAAACAAAACAAGAAAGAGAATCAAACTAATGTGAAGTAAGTGAGACAGGTGGCATTTTGTTTCTATACAATTGGACATTAATTGTAGTGGAATTAACTGCTCTTCTCTCTCTTCTGGGCCCTTATTTGTTATACAGGAAATAGGAGAGGGTCCCTCCTTTTCACTCAGAAGCTGCCCAGGGATTACAGTGGTGTGGCTGATCTAAGGTGAAATCCAGTCATCATTACTGCAAATTGGCACACCCCTTTTATTTTGCCCCGAGAAATGGCTACTGAAATGTTCTCCATAACATATAAGGCCAAACTGTTTCCTTTGTAAGAGCAGCCCAACCCCTGAACTACTTGCCTGGGTAAAGTTAGCAAGATTTAAGGCATTTAACTCAGAAGGTTGGCCATTACCCTCTGCCATCTGATTATGATGGGGATTGTTTAAATCTCCTGCAAAACGTGCACCTCATCGTATTGTATAAAGGAAAAGATTTAATTGTTCCTAACGAAGTAAATGAACATGGGTCGACATGGAGGGAAAACCAGAGACAGAATTCTTGCATACTAGTCCCAGCTTTGACACAGATCCCCATTATGACCTTGGGGTAGTCATTTTGTTTCTCTGTGCCTCAGTGTCTTCACCTAAAAAAATAGAGGCTGATCTTTCTCTGCCTTCTAGGAGGATGGTGTAAGAATTCATGTTTGAAACCCTAAGAGCATTAGCCTGTTTGGAATGATGTTTTGTTTAATAATTCATTGTCGTGCCCTTTCTGCATGAAAATTGCCACGACCTAGATCTGAGGATCTCTCTGCCGAGACAATTTGTGCCTGCACTTCTACATCTTAATTGGAGTTTTCCTGCCAAGCTTAAGAATTCTACATTGAACTGTTTCCATGTGATAGCTGCCACAAACACAACAGACAGCTGACCCACTTAACTCCTACATGCAGGCTGAGGAAGTCTTGCTTCACTCACCAAACAAAAAGGAAAATCCAATCAGTGGAAGATTGTGATTAAGGGAAACTGACAATTGACTGCACAGTTGTGGGAGTGCAAGCGCGCACGCACGCACTTCTGTTCAGAATTCTAAAATTCTGGCGGGATGGAAAATCTGTTTTCTAGAGTGGAGGGACAGCAAGTTCTGCCAACCTTAGAAGAAACACTGGGAATAAAGCAGGTAGCAATGATGTGTGAGTGAATTTAGTTCCGGTGAAAGGTGTCGTAGAGCAGAATCAGCACAGATACAGCCCTGCAAGCTTCCTCCAGGCAGCCCTGAGAACTTGTCTCGCTCCAGACCTGGAGAGGTTGCTTCTGGGAGAACGGATCATTCTTCTTGGTCAAAGGAAGCTGCCCATTAGTGCTAATTGTAGTGCTGTGTTCGGTTTGTGATGTGGACATTGATATCTGGTCTGAGACCTATCAAACTCATTTCACACAGGTCATCGAACAAGCATGTGATGATAACTTTCAGGCACTACAGACCTGCGCTGGATTTGAGTCAATGATCTAGAGGTGAAGGGCTTTCTAGCCTGATAATTAGGAGTATGTATGAGTTCTAGTATTCGTATTTCAGCTACAGGATCATAGAATATCAGGGCTGGAAGGGACCTCATGAGGTCATCTAGTCCAACCCCCTGCTAAAAGCAGGACCACTCCCACTACATCATCCCAGCCAGGGTTTTGTCTAACCGAGCCTTAAAAGTCTCCAAAGATGGAGATTCCACCACCTCCCTAGATAGCCCATTCCAATGCTTCACCACCCTCCTAGTGAGAAAGTTTTTCCTAATCTCCAACCTCGACCTCCCCAGCTGCCACTTGAAACCATTGCTCCTTGTTCTGTCCTCTGTTACTACTGAGAACAGCCTAGCTCCCTCCTCTTTGGAGCACCCCTCCAAGTAGTTGAAGGTTGCTATCAAATCTCCCCTCAGTCTTCTCTTCTGTAGACTAAATAAGCCTAGTTCCTTCAGTCTCTCCTCATAAGTCATGTGCCCCAGCCCCCTAATCATTTTCATTGCCCTTCGCTGGACTCTTTCTAATTTGTCCACATCCTTTCTGTAGTGGGGAGCCCAAAACTGGACACAGTATTCCAGATGCGGCCTGACCAGTGTCGAATAGAGGGGAATTATCACATCCCTCGATCTGCTGGCAACACTCCTTCTGATGCAGCCCAATATGCCATAAATGCTTACGTTTTCCCAGGCTGTCATACTGCCTCTGGAAGGGGTGATATATGGTTCAAAATAATGGGAGATCTATTTTCTTCATATCATTTTAAATTCACACTGAATCACTCTTTAACCCCATTTCTGCTAATGTAACTTTCCATTTACCCCCTCTCCACTGGATCCATTTTTTTCTGATCTTGCTCTTTTTAGTTACCACTTATTTTCATCTGTCTCTTTTTCCACCCTTCAAACCCTCATCTGTTCTCTCACTCACCGACACAAATCACAGTCACACACACTATGGACTCCTTTATGTTTGCATCTTTGAAGAACATTTTTATATCCCGCCCTCCAATACCTAATAGGCTGAAAAATGACATATTGGGGTTATAAATGCAGCATGCTCCTCATGAGAAAAAATGCTGAGTGCTGTGTAAGTGGATTAAGACTCTTTTTAAAGATTAGGTCACCCTCCCCTCAAATGCAGAGTTCCACTGAAGTTAATGGAAGCATTAATTGAATGCAATGAGAAGTTTGATGTCAGAAAACAATACAATAAATAGACAGTCCATTCAGAAGTTAATTTTCAAATACACCGGTTTCAAATATAACATTTTTGCAGAGTTCACGCATAAAACAGATCATGTACAATTATGGTTAGAGGGGTAAAAAACCAAACCAGAAGACTTCGGGATAAAAACTAGCGCCCAGATTCACTCCTGGGGTAATCTAATTGACGTTACACCACAGTCAGATTGGGCACAGAGAGAAATGCACCCTCAACATTAATAATAATAAATATTTTTCACGTACTTAGCACCTTCCGTCTCAGAATCTCAAAGCCCTTTACAGACTCTAACCTCCGTCACCCTTGGCTGGGGCTGGATTTTTCCTTTGGGGCATGACTGAGGCAGCGTCTACACCACAGACACAGCACAGCAGTTCTCTCCCTATGGTGCAAACACTCAGTTCAGCGATGGAAGGGGTTTTTCCATTGCTCTAGTTAGTCCACTTCACCCAAGCGGCAAGAGCTAGGCTGGCGGAACGTCCCCTAATCTAGCTGTGTTTACAGTAGAGCTTAAATATGTCTCTCGGGGGTGTGAATTTTTCACACCTCTCGGTCAGTCTACATTTTAGGTGTAGGCCAGGTCTGAGTCTTCCTGAGTGTCTGGCTAGTACCTAATGCATTGTGGGCACTGTCATAGTATAAATAATTAATAACCAGGATGACTTCTCTGGATATTGCCTTTATAAAACTGACCTCAGGTATTACATCCATTGCTTCCAGATCAGATCTGCTCCATTTAACACAGAACAATGGCTTTTCTAGCTGCCAGCCCTGCAAACCCGGCCTGGTATCTGAAAGTGAAACAAGATCCTTTCCACGTCCTTAGCTAACAGTTGATGGTGCATGAGTCAGAATAGAATCCTGCTCAGTCTCTCCTAGCTGTAATGGCTCGGCAAAGCTAATGAGGCAGGCAGCAAACTGATTTTAGTCATTCAGTGATTCTGAATACACACAGGGAGCCGGTCTTCTGAGTAAAAAGATGCCATTTTGGACAGTCACTCAGAGCAGAACCACAACCCCCTTGAGAAGTAAGAATCCCCCCTTTCATTCTCCATTGGACAAACAGGGAAACTCAGTCACAGAAAAGCTGCTTGGCTTGTTCAAGGACAAACAGGGAGTCGGTGGCACGGCTCAGACTAGAAACCAGCTGTCCTGATTTCCAGCCCTGTGTGTCAATCACCAGACTATTCTCTCAATTATAATTAGTGCTGGTTGTTTTTGCAATGAACATTTGGGACTTTTACAGAAAAAAAAAAATCAAGTTCCAGGGTCACCTTCTCTTAAAGTCTTCTTTATTGTGCAGTAACTAATATTTTTTAAAAAATCTTAATAATTAGCCAATAGTTTTAAACTCACTCTCCCTACTCCACTGGATGGAACACGGATAGAGCCAAATATGGAAAAATGGAATGGAGGCTTCCTTGGCCAATTACAAAGACCATGTCCGCCTATGAACATGCAGCCTTCATTATAATACTTCTGGATGGTTGTTTTAGGTTGTCTACAGACATGTGGCTCCCCATTCATGAAGCACTTTCTTAAGTCCCATTGGCTCACATGAGACTTAAGCCCAGACTTTAAAATTAAGCAGGTTCTTAAGTGCTTTGCTGAATCAGGGCGGAATCCAGAACCACACAGACTACAACAGCGAGGCCTACACTGGTAACTACCCATGAGCCGATGTGGGCTGCTTCGCATGGGAATTTATCTAAGCAAATTAATGAATTTGCCTAAGCAAATCGTACATGATCAAAACTAAAAGCATCCAGCTGGAAAACTTTACACGTAGTCTATTGTCCAAGATAAAGGAGCAGAAATGGCTCGATAAATGAGTTCCCCAGCACTGAACACCTGCCTCTTAGCCAGAGCTGGATTTCCAGTTAGGTACATGCCTAGAAATGCTTAAACAGTGGCGGATCAGCACAGGGGCTCCTTCTCTTCCTCTCTCTTGGGATCCTGCTGCCCGGCTCCTCGTGTTCCCCCTAAGGCCCCACACTCTGGTCAGGCCAGAAGGCAGAGCCCAGGGGTGAGTGCATTCCCCCTGCCCAGGGCTGACCAAGCTGGTTGGTCCAAATCCCTTTTCCCGAGTACGGCACTGGCCTGGCCAGCCCCTTTCCCCCATCGTACTCTGTGCAGAAAGCCCTGAGGTCAGCTGTAGGCAGGAGTGGGGCAAGGGCTGCAGATGCTGTGCTAAGGAGAGCGTCAGGTGTAAATGCAGCCCTGCAGACAGAAGGCAGCCATGGCTCTCTGGGCTGTATTTGGCCCACAGGCGGCACTCTGAAATCCCTTGTACAATGCCTGGGCTGCAAATCGCTTGGAATGGCTGACCACGGTTTTGGTGACTCAGTGGAGTCACACTGAGCCAGGCCTCAGATCCCACATGTGCAGATGGGCAACTGGTCCTCCCCCTAGCCACACAGCACTGCACGTGGCCCAGCCCCGTGGCTCCTATTCAACGGTTACGTTACGGCTACTGGGGATGTTGCAAGAGACTGCGACAGGCCCCAACGCCCGCACGACTGTGATGACAACTCGGCTCTACACCCTGTTCTCAGACATGACTGGTGCCGAGAACTGCGCCTGGGCAAGAGAGGTAGCGATCGTCCAAGACCTGAGATATTGCCGTTCCGCTCTCTGCTGTTGGACGCTCTGGTGCCACATCGGTACCTAGGTGCGCAGGGAGCACAGGCAAGAGCCAACGCGCACCCTGCTCCCTGGGGCTGCTAAAGGAGAAATGTGAAAACAACATGCTAGGTCCTCCATGTCCTCTGCTACCCATATATCATCAAGGGGATTCCCACGGCTCTCTGCTGACCTGACGGGCTAACGCATGCTGTCCCTTGGAGCCGTGGGAGGGCAGAGATCTTCTATACTGTGTAGAATAAATTCTGAGAGAGCGACTCCCGCAGGAAGATGCTGCTGCGCAATCTGCCATCCCAGGGGATCCCTGGCTGACAGGACTAGGCTGATGGTCGTGCTCCAGTGATGCCGGAGCTGTAGGATTTGACCCCAGAGGAAAGTGGAATAGCCGACCTTTATGGCTGCCTACCTGGAGTTCACCGTGGCTTCCCCCACCAGGACAGTTGGTTGCTAGCCGATGTAGTGTCCTGCCTGGCCAGTTCATAGGTCTCACAGTCACAGACACCAGGCTGGTGCCTTTCACGTCTGTATTTTTGTTCCTGACAAGATACAACAGCACACTGCAGGCTTATAGCAAGGGGAGGCTCCCACATGGCTCCTCCTCCTCATACCCTCCCCATTACGGAGCCAATTGCCCCATTAGTCCAGCAATTGCCACCCAACTCAGTCGTCCGCAACAGAAATGGATTAATTATCTCCAATCAGGCCTGCGCTCTTCCCAGTGCTCACCCAGGTCAGTGACCAGGCTGCTGCTGATAATGCCCTGCCACATCCCTCAGTTCTGCAGGAAACCTCCATCCACTGTTCCCCTAAATCTCCCCCCAACCTCCTCCCCCAGTTCTCCCTTCTTCAGCCCTCTAGGGACTCAGTCCCCTGCGCTCTGGATGGCCTACAAATTTGGGGCAGGTGGAAAGAGAAAGTCACACACTGAATCTTGGGCTGTGCAGATGTGGAGACCAATTGAATGAGCCCTAGATTTGTTTGAACCAGTCCTTCTAGGTAGGATAATAAAAAAATCTTCTGCCCTTTTCCCTAAAAGATCTACTGAAGTATCTCCCCTCCAGCCCCCGAGGTATTTAAGGATGTGGGCTAACTCCAAGGTGTGACACTGTCTGTATTTAGGGAACTATTTATGATATTGTTTTGTATTAATATTTCAGAATTGTTATAATACATAGGAACTATGCCATGTTTGGTGTCAATAGAAAGGTAGCAATTTACTGGGAATGATTATATAGTTTATGTGTAGGATTTGTATTTGTATTAGAAGTTAGGAATATGATTGTTATAACTATATTTTAACTTGTGTGAGTCTGGGGAAATTCCCCAGACTGAATGTCTACCCAGCCATTGTCCCCTTAATGGCCCGTTAAGGAAGCTCCCCAGTACAATGGGCCGAGGGAGAAACTTGTTGAGCCACTAGGACTTGAACATGTGACTCAACTCCATTTGATTGGAGAGAACTGCACACAGCATGGAGAAGGCCAGAGGTGATAAAAGGCAGCAGCCCCGACTCCATCTTGTCCTCAAGTCCCCAGTCTACAGACAACACCCATCTCTGGAACTATTCCTCTGAGACTGAACAAAGGACTGAGGCCCACCCTGGTGCTGGGTGTTTACCGGAGGAACAAGCCTGCAAACTCCAGAGGAACAAGCCTGCAAACTGCTTTTCATGAACTTTAAATCATTTGTATGTATGTGATTCACTTTGACCCTTTAACATCTCTCATATTTTGCTTCTTTTCATTTTATAATAAACCTTTAGTGATAGTTGGTAAAGGATTGGCTACCAGTGTGGTATTTGGGGTAAGATCCAAACCTATATTGTTCTGTGTGCTGTGGCTGGCCCTTTGGGGTCAGGAGAACCTATTTCTTTAAGGGACTGTGTGGCTAGGTGGGAGCCAGAGGAGCTGGAGTGCAATAAAGGGAGCTGTTTCTATTTTGGGCAGATTTCTTGGTACCCGGTGTGGGGAACCAGAAGCCTGATTGTGACTGATAGGGAGACTGGTTTAAGTACCACCCATCAGTGTTTGGGGAGTTTGGCTCCCGGTTTTGCAGCTTGCCCTGATTTTTGCACGTCCAGAAGGGTATCCCAGGAGGCCCCGGTCACACAAGGGGTTGGCACTTCACTGGTAGCTACAATTCTGGGAATGAGAGTGGCCTGTCCATTGGCACCGTTTGCTTTGCAGCTAAGGTGCCCACGTCAGCTGGGTGCCAGACTCGTCAATTCCAAGCTGTTTGACCTGCTTAAAGGAAGACAGAACTGATGCCTTCTCAGAGCAGCAGAAGAAAAAGCACCGACTTCTGCCAATTGATTTTTCAGCCTGGGGAAAGGAGCAAAGATCTACATAACCGCCCAGCCTACTGGGAAAAGATCTCACTGAGCGGGACAAATATAGTCAAATGTCACTGTATGTGGACAATAATGGACTTAGCAACAGTCACTTCTGGTTAATGGCATTCCCAGTACGTAAAGCAAACTTTGCTGATGGGCGGTACGCTGCTCGGTATCACACGAGCATTGGGAAGGGAGAGCAAGCTTTGGTTTCTGTTCCCAGCCACCTGGCCCGAGTGGGTTACCAAGAGTTACACCTTGTCACATGAGAGGGGCCAATACCCCTCACACCCCTGGTTGCTGTTATGGGAGCGGAAGCTGTTTGTACAGTGTGAATGACAGTCATTGGCCCTTTGGATGGACTGGAACCTCAGCACCTTTCAACTTTGTTCTTCAAGCAGCACCAAGAGCAGCAATTTGTTCCTCAGCATTGTCTTTTTCAGTGGCACCTAGGTTAGAGTGAGTATGGTTAGCATGTTCCAGCGTTCTCTCGCTCAGGGATTTTAGCACACTCGCTCCTGTTGCGTTTAGGGCATACAGTTAGAGAAATTAGCCGCCTTCCAACAAGTGCTGATGTTTGCAACATCACACGATTTTGTATCTTAGAATTCAGAATGACCACACACACGAATCCCAAAACAGAGAGAGAATAAACAGGCTGCTCCCCAAGGCAGGGAAGCAGGACTCACCCCACCTTGCAATAAGGTCGCTCTTTCACGACTGTGCCTGCTTGTCGCCTGCAGCTTTGCACAGAGCCCTCTAGCCTGCACGCAGGACCCCTCCTCCTGAAGTAACAGCTCGCAAATCCTACACAGTACCCAATGCACCATCGCTTCACGCTCACTTGGTTTCTTAAATCCCCAAATCGTAGCTCTCGACCTCAGTTACCCTTGGATACTACGGCATTTACCGAGTCCTTTCTTCCACTGAGTCGAACTCTGACTAGCTGATGGTCACAAGCACCAAATGTGTATTCCTACAGCTTTCATTGCTTCCTGCCTATCATAAAACCATACACGCTGGCCTGCCAGCATCTGAGACATAAATATTGTTCCCTGACCAATAAGGATTGTTATGAAAGATCTCTGGGGAGTGAGGCATCTGCAGGCGGCAGAGAGAGCAGAACACTGGCATGACATTATCTCCTAGTCCATCTCCTTTAGAAATCAGCATGTGGAAAAGAGAGAGGCGTGGAACAATATCAGCTACAGGCGCCTCACATTGTTGTCTGCAGCAGTCAGATGTTCCTTACAGGCCACAAGTCAAAGACAGATCCCTAGTCTAGATAGGGTGAAGCATGCAAGGCCCACATCTTGCAAATATCTTCCAGTCTCTGTGTTCTTTATTGGAAATGTTCTGTTGTGAGGGATTTGGGAGTTTGCTGGCAATAGATGGATGCTTGGGGATCTATACAATCCCTCAGCAATTGTAACAAACCCTTTATAACCACTGCTCCCCACATGCCACCTCTCTAGATTCCGGCAATTGCTTAGCAAAAGGGGATGTAGATTATTCCCCACTGAAGTCACATCCCTGAACTTTCATTTTAATGATTAGGCACATGCTCAGCGGTGATTACAGCTGCATCCTGGCTCAATATTGCACACAACATTGCTTTAATTGTCCACTCTTTGGGAAACGGAGCATCATGACTTTGTACAGCACACAGCATGATGGCATCTTGCTCCATGACTGCGGCTCCTAGGAGCTACCACAGTCCAAATAATAAATTACATCCTATTTCCTGCTGTTATTCCATCTCCCTTCACCCCCCATCCTGATCCACTCGTTTGTCTCATCCACCCATGATACCTTGTCTCTTGGACCATGAGCTCTTTGGAGCAGAGGTTGTTATTTACTAGATTTTTCCAGAACATGACACCACAGAGCCCCGTCCTGTCTGGCCACCTGGCTAGCAAACTGCAAATATTAAATCATTACCGTATTTAAAAAAAAATCATTGCACATGGATCAATGTTAATGGAAAACTCAGAGCTGGGTGAATAGCACACACATACCACAGCTTCCTTCAGCCAGATTATGCTGACTAGATCCCGCCTTCCACACAGTTGCTGGCTCTTTAGTCTAACCGGGTGGGGTGGAACTGGCAGCTGTTTCTTCAGAAACCGGTTTGATTCTGCCACCTTCTTGGTGTCCCTCTGACATTGTTTTCAGCTGTATGAGCAAGGCGGCTGCGTTGAGGCATTTTATTGCAAACGTATACAAGAAAGAAGATTACACACCACCAGCCAGAACAGCCTAGCTGGTAAACTGTGGTTTGACTTGTCAAGGAAAGTTCTTACCACACACCTCTTCTACAGCACCGCCCTCCTCAACCATGCAGTGTCTACAACAGCTGAGCCCAGGGCTACACTGTCCTCTCAAAAGGGAGGTGTCCAACTGGTCTGGGGGTGTAGCTACCACTTATCCCACTTGCTGTTCCCACATGCCTGCTAGAATCTGGCAGAAATTAAGGAGTGCCCCTTTGCTATACAGCACCCTCCTTTCCTAGCTGGGGTGTGACACCGACTGAGTGGCCATTGTGTAGAGGGATGGAGCTGGATGCTAGATCTCGGGAGCATCTCATCTCCTGGGCTTGATTACGTGTGCCATTTGATTTGTTTTTTAGCCAAGCCCCCACCCCATTTGTTTAGAGTGTTCTGTGGGGTGGGGTGCACTCCTAGGGCCAGCCTCCCCACCTGAGATTACTTCATAAGCATAGTGAACAGATTTGAGAGCCGTGCGAGGCTTTGAGAGCCTCTGACAGAAGGTGTTGCACATGTGTGCGTGCAGGCTACGCTACCCCAAACTGAGTCACCAATCCCTCTAAATACTCCACAGCCTCCGGACAAATCCCAGCTGTTTTCTGAGCAAGGGAAGAGTTTTGCATTTGACCGAGTCAAATGAGCAAATGTGCCATCGAGTTCAGAGTGGAGTCCTGTGCTGTAGAGTTCGCACTGTGAAATCCCTGCTGCAACGTCCGCCCATTTGCTGCGGAAACTATGTTTGGTAAGTATCAGGTGTCCAAATTTCGGCTTGTGTGCATAGCCGGGGAGAGCTGTGTATTAATAACACAGGCCAGCTAAAAACAGCACCCGTTGCAAGAAAAGTCAGCCTGCGCCAGTGAGCTTATTCCCACATTGCTAGTGCAAGCTGAGTGCCATTAACACAGCACCATAAGCAGGCACAGCACCTTACAAAGACAATTCTGTATCGCTGCTCTGGGAACCTCATGCTATAAATTAGGCTCAAAGCAGCAAGGGAGGACACTAGACAATGGGAGTGGGGAGGAGGGCGACACTTGTGACTGAGTGGGTGGCTCTATCGTGTATTCACACAGCTCTCGGTTCCTCCTTGGTAAGATGTGTGTAAATACAAAATGAATGTGGGGACAGCAGGACTGGATCAACGCAGGGGCTATGGGGCCGCAGCCACGGGCCCTGGCCTGCAGCCTCTAAACAGGGCTGTCCCTGGAGGCACGGGGAGGGTGAGCGGGGTGACCACCATGAGCCCCACAGTTCAGCGGGCCCTGCAATACCCCCCCCCCCGCCCCCCCCCCCCCCGCCACTGGCTTCGGCAGCAAGCTGGCCCAGGAGCATGGTGGGCAGCGTGGAGTCCAGCCTCTGGCCCACCCAGTGCTAAAGGGGAGCCAGGGCCCCCAAAGGCTGATTGACCCTGGACCGCCCTCCCCTAGGAACGGCTCTGCCTTGAAGGCCCCTGTATGATCCAGCCCTGCAGCCCCAGGCAAGCCAGCACAGCAACCGTGAGGCTTAGGGTTTGGGGGGGCCCTGCTGGCACTGGGCGAGACAGGGCCCTGGGGCCAGGCTCTGTGGCGCTCCCACCCCACCCCGGGCCAGCTGGTTTGCTCCCCTGGACACACCGCAGCTCATCCACCGCACTCCAAGGATGGGGCTGCCCCATGTGCCAGCCGGCTCCGCGCCTGCAGGCAGACCAGCTGGCCGGGGGCAGTACAGGAGCGCGGGAGTGTGGCTGTTGGCCCCAGGCTCCATCCCACGCCCAGGCTGCCATGGGGAGGACAAGGCCCCAGGTGAGGAAGGGGACAGAGTCCCAGGCCTGGGGACCCCACAGCGGTGGGTGGCAGGGGCCTCTTAATTCAGCCCTGGGGGGCAGTGTCCAAAATGAAAGTGGAAATCAACAATGGAAGCTCTGGCTTAAAGGAGTGGATCTCAGGGAGTTTGAATAACTGAACTCCAAAGCACAGCCTATGGGACTAGACAGAATAAAAGCCCCTGAATCACACCTGGGAAGAGGTGGCAAAACTTTGCACCTGGATCTCTGGCCCTGAGGGGAACTGAACTGGAAGAGCACAGAGAGGGCGTAAGGGGTTTGAGGTCAGATAAGTAGGGAGCAGAGCATCACCCGGGTTTGCAAGAGAGAATGAAGAGTTAGAACGTGATTTCGGAAAGGAACGGTTCTCACCCAGGGGGCCGGGCCAAGCAAGAGTGAGAAAGAGGAGTTTGCTGGTAGCAAGTTACATAATCAAAGATCTAGATTTGAACGTTTAGGGTCCTTAGTCAGTGTTATTTCTACCAGCACCAACATCCTTTTGATAATAAAATTATGCAGTGCTCTCTAAGCCTCATGATGACGTGTGCAGGGTCCACCCACCACCATCGTAGACTGCTTGCCTGTTCCTGTAGACAGCCCCATCTCTCCAGCCTGTTTACCAGCCCTACCAATCAGATCTAGTGCAGCCTAGCTGCTAGAAAGTTTTTGTTGGTGTTTTCTTTATTTGATCTTAGGAAACCATGTGTGGGAGATTTCCCCCTTCTAATCATCAGTGTGGTGGGAAAAAGAAGGGGTTCCCCCATCAGTGAAACCTGCTGCCATCCAGTGTTAAAAGGTGACAATTTCCAGAGGGGTAGCTGTGAATTCTACGTACAGCAAAAACGAGAGTCCTGTGGTACCTCATAGACTAACAAATATCTTCAGGCATAAACTGTCGTGGGCTCTAACCCACTTCATCAGAGCCCACGAAAGCTTATGCCCGAAGATATCGGCTAGTCTTTAAGGTGCCACAGGACTCTCATAGTGTTAAAAGGTTCTATAAAGCATATCAAACAAATCCAGTTTGCTGAATACGCCCAAACATTGCTCATAATAGTCTAAGATATTACTCAGATTAATTAACAGCAGAGAGTTTTGAAACCTTTGTACTTTGTGAGACAGTGTTTAAGTTACATTGATCTGATTAGTGTTTTGTTCTATTAAATATTTAGGGTTAAGAATAAGCATTTTAACAGGTGGCCTGGTCAAAATGAAAGAATTAGAGCTGTCCCCTTTGTATAAAGGAGCTGTGGCAGATTTTAGGCCCTTACCACTCCCACTGCTGCATTTCAGAGCAATATTGGTTTTAAAAATTCCTGTTTGAAGGTATTACTAGCAGATTATTACTCTGCAGCTGGCAACATGAAAGATGAGATTGTACCTTTAAACTCAAAGCCTATATTGGTCACATAACCAGTTACAAGTACGTATCTACATCAAACACTTTGGTTAATAGTTAAGTTACTATGCAAAGCAAAACACTAATGAGAGGGTGTACTCTTATATTTTTTGAGCGCGCCAAGGTGCGCCTATTAAAGAAGCCAGGCAAAACTAGTGCCTATGCTAAGCTGGGAAACAGATTTCCCCAGAGTCCAATTGTGACGAAGAAACCAAAATTAATTGAGACAGAGTCACACCCAGCCAAAATGCTTCCTTGATAGCTGAGACAAAGAAAAATGTGATGAGTGCAGTCACCAGTACAGGCTGGTAATTAAGTGCACACCTGACTCATGATTTCAATTTAAGATGCCCAAGTGAGCACAGAGTTACTCAAGAAACTCATCAAACTTCCCGTCTCCTGCCAGGCCAGTCCCACAATAGCCAGAGATTTAATTGATTGCTCAGGTGTGTTGTCTATTAGTCCTAGTCAGGTTTTCATCTGAAATCTTTTGCCAGGCCCGACTAACAGCCAACCAGGTTGCAGCAGGAGGAATGACTCTTCTCAAGCAATAAAAGAGCAAGACTGAGTGCGTTTTGTGAAGCTTGAACTGATTGGGGGGGGGGGGGGGGAGGAGGAGGAGACAATTCCAGGCATGTGCAGTGTTTCCCCATGAAACTTACTGGTAAATCGCTGTTTTAAAAAGCATCTAAATACCTCCTAACTGTAGTTTCCACTTTATGCATCTGACCAAGTGGGTTGCAGCCCACGAAAGCTTACGCCCAAAGACATTTGTTAGTCTTCAAGGTGCCACAGGACTCCCGTTGATTGTGATGTATACAGACTAACACGGCTCCCCTCCAGAGCTTGTTTTAAAAGAAACAGAGTCCTGTGGCCCCTTTAAAGGCCAACATTTATCACATGAGCTTTTGTGGGAGAAAATCCCACTTCGTCAGATGCTTTTGTATTGAATAGAAACATTCACAGATCTCACACATGATACAAAGTTAGAGCTCTCTACTCCCTTACCAATGTCTCCATCTGATTCCAGACCAGCCTTTTAAAGCCTGTTCCAGAAATATCATGCCCAGATTTTACACTGGTCCCAGAACGAAAGACAGAACTTTAGCCCAGATCTGTAGATACCCAGAGAATGCAGCCATGAACATCTCACCATTGCCCTCTTCATTGGAGTGCTGTACGTCAGTCAGTTTGAAGAGATGCAAATCATCTGTGACACACGCAGTGAAAACAAGATGTTTTACATTTTTTTTTTTGCAGAATGGAAGCCAGCCTCAGCCCCTCTGACCTCAAAATCAGAGGGGGGCAAGCCATTAAGGAATCTGTCTTCCCATTCATTGCAAGTGTAGTGTACCAATGCTCAGTAAATGGATCAGTAACACTGTAAAGATCAGCAGGTGGAAACGTATGCACTCGAGTCCCTTCACCCCGAAAGATGATAGTCTCGTTTTAAGGCACAGAATGGATAAGGAAGTTGTATAAAACCACACAGACCAGCAGAGCTGGGGCTGTAACCCCAAACCCCACTTCATTTTATGTTTTAACCATATTGTGTCTCAAAAATAGACTCTACTTTCAAATCACCTATGAATTAGCAGAATTTTGCCCGTTCTCTCTGGGAACTCTTTACATCCTGCAAATCTTTTAAAGCAAGGACCTATTTCAATATGACACCAGCACTGTTCATTACATAGCAAGAAGTCACTTGAAAAAAGTCAGTCCTACTTGTGCAAAGTGGAAGATAGAATTATGGATTTTAACAGATTTTCCTTTACATTCAAGGTCCTTTTAAAGTCCGCAAAGAGAGTAGCGGATTTGTGGGAGGGACAAACCCAGAGACAATTAGTAAATTACTTTCAGTTGTTTGGCCTGCTTCTAGAGCAGCATGTAGGCTGATTCAAGTTTTGAAAGCACCTTGAGTTGCTAGAGTTTGATGCTCCTGCTCCAAGAGTGACTGCAATAAAGGGTCATTCTTTGTAAAAGCACAAGTCTGGGGGCTAGATGGGAGCTGGGTTCTGTTTGTGGAGCAGCCAGCTAAATTACTCTTCATAAATTAAATGAACACTCCATTAATATAAAAACAAGCGTCCATCCCTTTGATTAAAGCACTGCTACTGAAAGTCAATGTTCTTTTAAAGTGTTTATAAAAATTGGTATCCATACACTACTTAGGATTGTTCAGCATACCATCATCAGTGGACTCACAGGGCTATCCTTTGATTTCCTTGCAAAGGAAAATAACCATTCTAACGAGAGAAAAGTAGTAGGTCACACAGCAAATTTCAAGGTGACAGTGGGCATGTTAAGACAATCCTTCCATTTTATCTACACTGGACACTGAAGACATGGATGAGAGATTTCTGAGACTCTTCTAGAGCAAGGACTCTCGCATGGAAGGGCTGCAGGTACCTTTCCCTTGCTGTGAAGTGGGAGTCTCCAGCCTAGATGGACAGGGCTCCCTGATATGAGAATGGTTAAGAGCACCTGTGCTAGTCAAACCAAGAGTGAACACAAGTCACTAAATCACTGGAAGTTCCCACTTGCTAATATTCTTTAGTATTAAGAAAAACTTGGCTAAAGATGCTTCAGGTTTTTTTTTTATTTTCGTTTCTTTGACTTGATTTTTTTCTGCATCTTCACTGTCTTCTTGATCTTTTGCACACAGCTCTTTACACTTGCTGGAGGCAGTTTAATAGTTATCTCATCTTCATCGCCTTCTACTGTTTGCGACTGCCGACGCTCAAGTGCTGTGGGTGTACACACAGGAGTGGGATCCTAAATAAACCAAATGAGGCATTTAGCATTACATGAACAGCTTCCCTCAGGGACAAATCCGACATGGTATCAAGCCTGCCCTCTGCCGGATTTCCTGTATACATGGAACAACTGCCAAAAGATATCAAATGAGAATGATTTCTAATTAGATTAAGTTAATTCTGCATACTAAATAGATGATACAGAGGAAATGTAATTTGAATTAATTTTTATTCCCTTGAACAAATGTAACAGTTGTCTAGTTTTTAGATTAAGATAATTAATCTTCGATTCAGGGAGTTAAGGAAGATGAAATGAAAGGAAAATAAAGATGAACAGAAGGTGTCATGAAGAATGTAAGGACATTTAAGAAGATACTGCTCCCTTAAATCCATAATCATGCAGAAATGAACATTTTCCATATCGCACTCCGATTATCCAAAATTACGGCAGAGCGCAGTCACCTGCTATGACACTTCTTTGTCCAATGACAATCACACAAATCTGAGTCTCGCTGACAAATTCTCTCATGTTTGCTGAAGTAATTATTGCCATTTCCCCCAATGAAATAAACCATCGGTCGGTACAGTGCTAGCATGGGTGCACACAGCTGTGTGAGTATGAATGGTCCTCCACCAACAATCCCACAGTGCAACTTTCTCTTTAACAGTTGCTGGCTGGAGAAGACAGCTGAGCTGCTGCGTGCTTCATCCATATTTGCAGAGACAAATTGAAAATGGCATGTAAAAGAGCAGTAAATAAGGGGATGGAACAGAAAATTGCGGAATTCAGATCCAAATTCTCTCAATCTTGTTAGAGAAATGAGGGTATCCCACCCCACAATACAGAGTGAAAACTTCCTAAAGAGTCGCATGCCAGAAAGTGGTATGGAGGGTACTCTGATGCTTCCCTGCAGTGCAACATCAGTTTTGCTGATACACAACCCATGCTGGATGGACGTGATGCATTGCCAGCACAAGAAGCCAAGTGCAGATGCATTCTGGCAACATACCTTGTCAGTAACAGTAAGGCAGCAGAACTTTTGCTGGTAAAATTTATTGTGTAGACAACATTAAGACTTCTGCTGTTCCACTGGGTATACAGTCTTCCATTCAGAAGCGTGCACTCTAACCCACACTGAAGCCTTTACTGCTACAATGTTGTGAAGATCAAGACTATAACGATGTTCAAAAAAGAACTGAGTAAGTTCATAGAGGACTTGATTAATAGTCATCAGTGACTATCAGCCAGATGGACAGGGACTGCTGTTTGCCAGAAGCTGGGAATGGACGACAGAGTGGATCACTTTATGATTACCTGTTCTGTTCATTCCCTCTGACGCATCCAGCATTGGCTACTGTCCTATGACAGGATAGTGTGCTAGATGCACCATTGGTCTGACCCAATATGGCCATTCTTATATTCTCATGTACAAAGTCAATCTCTCACCAGCACCACAGGGCCCAAGACACGGGCTCCAAAAAGTAACACAAGGGAACCTACAGTAACGAATCATGTGTGTGAAATATAAATTCTGATGCCTTTAAACTGTGTGAAACCTAAGGAGATCAGCTGAATCTTACCTGGCTGTTCACAGATATGTTCACGTTTGAATCTGAAACTTTTTTTTTCTTTTGAGACACTTGTGCAGCCTATGAAAAAAACAGATCAAGCAATTCGTTACACAGAATTGTCTGTCAATGCAAAGTTATTGAGATTGTCCTAATGTAGCCTCTGGAAATCTTTCCTTCACAGTTATAAAACCTTTACTGCACCAGTTAAGTTTGAACCAGTAAACTGGCCTATGGTGCCACAGAAGTCAAGTAATTTCATCTGGTATATACATCCATTACAGAAATAAGAGAATCCTTAAGCACTTCATTCCACTGCTTGGTAAGCATATAGTATCCAAGTGGAAGAATGGTCCAGTGGTTGGACACTAGCCCTGGACCTGGAATACTTGCTTCCCTGCTCTGCCACACAACTCTTGGGGGACTTCGAACCATTTACTTATTTGCTCCTTGCCTGATCCATAAAATAGGGATAAATGGCACTTTCGTATTTCAAAAGGATGGCACAACATTAGAAGATTGTGAGACACTCACATCCTATGATAATAGGGGACCTTACACGTATCTTGGATACATAAATAGTGGAAAATAGCAGCCAGTGAACAAATCAAAAATCAGTTTACAAGTCAGACCCTGTCCTATTAACCAAGTATAGGCTGAAAGACATTTCTCTAAAACAAAGTGAGAGCAAGTCTGCAACAACGCACAATCCAGCAATGAAGTCACCGTATGATTTTGACGAGCTCTCACATTGTCCTCACTGTGAATTAGTATCTGCCCCATCTCCAGGTTAAATGTAACTTTCTTAGATCCATCACTTATAAGGAGACAACACTTTTTCCTATTTAGCACAATCTTGGGACACAAACTTTTGAATGTAGTACTTGACCAAGCTACCACAAGACCTCTACTTACAAATCCGGGAAAGTCGTAATCTATTCCCTTCTCAGCCAGCCTCTTCCGGAGCCGCTTCTCATTCTTTAGTAGTCTCTCTGTCATCCTCATCTTCTCTTTCAGTGTTCGTTTCTTGTTATACCGCTTGACTGCCGGATACGATGGCTTCCTAAATGTCCTCTCACTGCCTTTGAAGAGATTTTCATGGACTTTTTCAGGGGGCAAAAATTCACCTGTGTCATAAAGCAGGGCACAACAAATCAACAGATAAGAACATAAAAATGGCCTGCTGCATCAGACCAATGATCCATCTAGCCCAGTATCTCCTGTCTTCCAACAACTAGTGCTGGATACTTCCAAGGGAATGGACATAATAGGGTGGTGATTTTCAATCTTTTTTAATTTGTGGACACCTAAAAAATTTCAAATCGAGATGCAGACCCCTTTAGAAACCATAGTCAGTCATAAAACTGCAAAGAACGCATGTATAATATTCGCTTGGAAGATCTTGTTGCATGCCAGAACACTAACATGAAAAAGTAAAATTTCCCTGACTTCCCAGGAAACGATAAATTTGTGCTTGTGAGTGTCTCTAGCTCACCAGCATCTTGTATACTCACACTTCAGCAGCCTTTCACAGAACAGGTAGTTGTTCATGGTCTCTGCAACAATCTTAGCAACTTCATCTGATTCAAACTCTACATATCCAAAGCCTCTGCTGCCTCCAGTCTGCCAGATAATGACAATACCAGAAATCTTGATTACAGTGACACACTATACCCAAGATCGTCACTAGATTGTTATTTCGTGCTCCAAGGGTCATATTCTGTTCTCAGATTAACAAATGCAACTCCCAGTAAATTCAGTAAGCACTGCACATGTCTTAAGGCAGAATTAGTCCATGACATAAGATAAAGATAAGCTTTTACAAATTCTATATGAAACAAACAGCTCTGCATTATGCTACTCAGGGAAATAAACATTACTTAACTCGTCAGTTTCAGCATAAGATCTAAAGACAACCATTTATAGAAATTAAATTTAACACACACAAAGTAGTCAGGAAGTTTGAAAAGACTGTCCTTCCTGTTATATTATTCAAAATTCTACTTTGAATTTAGACTATGCTGATGTCATGTCTCACTTAAGCATTTTTAGTTCCAATAAAAAGAGCTAGATGTACAGCACTGGAATTGGAGTCAAATTTAACCCCAGAATGAGGGGAAACTTCCTCACACCACTTCCTTTGCCTGAATCCTATATAATGGATAAAAACAATAACTCATAGCATATAAGTCACTGAAGAGACATCAAAATACAGTTATCCGCAGGGACCATCTGAGAAGGATTCCAGCCAGAGACTTAAATTAAAGGTTTTTAATTCCATGACCAAAGTTCAAGTGGCCTGTAGAACAAGACATTTATTTTGAATATGCAAATAAAAGTCTGTTTCTCAAGAGGCGAAATTTCTATGAAATCCTTAATTCCTGAAGAGCGAACATTTAGGTGTTTTGAAAGGCTATCATCTGTTCCCGAATGGATGATTAGAACACAAAAATAGAGGCATTTCAGGTTCTTTCAGACCTTGGTATAAATAGCAGCCCATTTTTAAAATCCATGTTACTCCACATTGCTGTTATGCATTGCCTGCACAACAGTACCATTCTCAGGATGGAAATCAATGTTATTATCCTTCACATTGTGCAGAGGAGAATGATGCCTGGGTCCTCAGCATTTCATATTAACTAACTCTGTCTGTGCATCACATAAAGTGCTTTACAAAACCCTGCTCCACAGATCTTACAATTTAATTATTTACATTAAATACTTGGTATGTCATATGCATCTTTTGGTAGCTACATAAATATAAAGTGGACAAAGGAAGGGACACAAAGACAGGCGACAATACATTTTAGCAACTGCATTCTGGATGCACTGAAGGAAAGGCTGGAGAGAAAGGTTGCAGCAATCACAACTGGAGATAAAGACACAGAAAAGTGTTTTAGCCAGTGAGATAGAGAAGAATTGGATTTCTGAAATGTTGTGGGAGTTGCATATCTTGTTAACACTCTGGCAATGTGCAGAGGCCGGAGAAGGGTGCCAAAGATTAATACAAGTAGCAGTGCCTCAGTGATTATGAACATGGTGGCATTATCCACTACAACAGAGAGAAACAAAAAGAAGTTGGGAAAGAAAAACAGAGAGCTCAATTTGACCACTATTTCCTTCCACTTCATGTGGAACAAAAGGGGCTTGAATGAAGTTCAGGGAAAGGAGAATAAAACACAACAGCGAGACTAGTACGCAGAGGGTCAAGGGCAGTAATAATTGCAAATGGGGAAAATGTACAAAGCAGACGAGAGGGGAAAACCTGCCACCAATGCTCTGTAAAGCCAGAGCCACGAGGCTTTTACCTTTTTACTCCTGGAAAGCCGAAGGCGGGTGACGGTTCCGAACTGGCTGAAATACTCCTTGATTTGGGGCTCGTGGAGGCCCCTGGGGATGTGCCCCAAATACACCACCCCCGGAGTCAGCGGCCCCTGCTGGGGAAGAACAGGGGCAGCGTTAGCCAGAGAGCGAGAGCACGCGCCTTCAGCCCGGCCCGCCGCACACAGCCGGGCAACGGCCCCGGGTCTCTCGCCCCAGGAACGGCCCCCAGCGCCGGCTGGAGCCGCTTTCCCCGCCTCTGAGGGCCAGTCCCAGCGGGGCCCCACCGCCCGCCCGCTCCGCTGTCCCCCGGGGGGCAGGCTCTCACCTTGGCCGCCCGGCCGGCGCGGACGCGCAGCACCTGCTCCTGGAACTCGCGCTGCAGCCGCGGGTCGAGGGAGAGGAGCGAGGCCGAGGCCGCCATGTCTCTCTCACGCACACCACACCACGCTACGGGGGAGGGAGCCGGCCTCACTTCCGCTTCCGGATCACATTGCAATGGCCGGAAGTGTTCGCCTGTCATCCCGCCAACTTCCGCCCGAGCGAGTGGGAAAAGGGGGGGCACAGAGTGGGTGGGGCCGAGCGTTCGAAGTGGGCGGAGGCGGTGGCCGGATCTGCACGTGGCTTCCAGGCCAGCTCGCTTCTGTTCTCGGGGGAGGAAATCCCGGGAATCCCACATTCCTCCTCTCCAGTCCTGCAGCCTCCTTGTTGCCGTGCACGGGTGGGTGTGATCCCATCGGAGATGCAGGAACCCGAGGCTACTGGATGGCGCTGGGCCCCGGGGAGCGAAACCCCTGCGGGGGCTGTCCGGGGAGGATGCAGGGCACTGGGGAACTAACGGGCAAAGGTGTGCCTGCAGAGACTCAAAGCATGACAATACGGCTGAGCCCCTGACTCAGCTCCTCAAGGGCAGTTAGATGTCTATGTCTGAGGTCTGGGCCATGTAGAATTACAGGGGTCAGAAGGCCCAGGCAGGGTTCCCTCAGCAAAACTTTGCTGTGATGCTTACAAAATTATTGACACTAGCCAGGCTGCTGGTGTGCTAATCACTTTGACCAGGATCATCTGATTTACTTGTAGTCCCCCTTCAGTTTGACTCCGTCTGTTTTCTGTCTTGTATTGAAGTCACGAGATGCTTGGTCAGGGAGTGTCTTTTTGTACAACACCCAGGGTGGTGCGGTCTTGGTCCATAAGTTGAGCTTGTAGGTGTTATGGTAAGGTAAATAATAACGTGCTCAGTCCAACACTGAGTTGTTTGAGTTTTGATAGAGGATACGTAATGTCTTATGCTCCCTGAATTGGAGAGTACCAGAAGGGGTAGCAGTCTAGCTCAGCAAAATAAAGGAGTCCTGTGGCAAATAAATTTCTTAGTTTTTAAAAGTGCCCCTTTGCCACAGGACTCCTTGTTTATGTTGCTGAATTGGAGAGAGCACCCTCCAGCCCCAGTGGAGGATAGTGAAAAGACTGCACCGGCACCCTTGTGATCTCTCTGCTCCTGCCTCTCTCCAGCCTACTGAGAGAAGAAACAGAGCGAGCACAGAAGCATACTGCGCCTGCGCGCAGTGGCCAAGGCGCGAGGCGCCGGTCAGAAAGGGCTCAAGCGACCCCTGCAGGCTGCCTTCGCCTCTAGATAATGTGGAAGATGTCAGGGACTGACGTATCCAGCTATGCGACGATAGCGTCGAAGGACCCCTGTGGGCAGCATCGAATGCTTCGTGCGCGGCGTGGAAGGGATGGCGCCTCAGGCAGCGACTAGGCCACCCTCATGCGCGGCCTGCAGAGGGAAGGCCTCGTTCAGACGAAGGGGTCCCGGCAGGGAATGCGCCAGTCTGGTGCGGCGGTAGTAGCGTCAGCGCTCAACGCGGACGGCTTTCAAGGCGTTGCTAGTGGGCTGGCACTTGGACGGGCAGCTATGCGCCGGGGTTGTGGAAGGACCCCTGAACGGCAGAGCGCGCCCGTGTGGTGTGAGGGCAGCTCGGGCCGGCGGCGCTAGGAAGGTCCTCGAACTGCAGCTGCAGGCGGGACCTCCCGGTCCCTGGGCGGCGGTTTCCTGCGTGCCCGGCCTGGCGGCGCACCATGTCGGTCAGTGAGATGTTCATCTCCCTGCAGGGCGTCCTCACCGCCGACCAGGACATCCGCGAGGTCAGAGCCCGGCCGGGGGCACGAGGTGGGCGGGGCTGGCGAAGGTGGGGGGGCAGGGCCGGTGGGGGGGGCAGCTCCTGCCTGGGCCAGGGCATTTGCAGGGTTCGGGGGGCGGGTCCGCCGGGAATTTTTCCTCTATCTCTCAGTCTGTGCTGGTGTCTTTGGCCTGCAGGAAATCAGGAAGGTGGTTCAGACCCTGGAACAGACCGCTCGGGAGATCTTGACGCTGCTGCAGGGAGTTCACCAAGGAGCTGGATTTCAGGACAGTAAGTCACTTGTGTTTGGCAGAGCTAAGGGACTAGGTATTGGTGTTGCACCAGGAAGAGAGCATCCGCGCCCAAGTGCTTATGTTCTAAAGGTGCAAGGAGTCAGGGAAAGAAGGGATGGTATCAGACACTTGCAGCTTTTTTGTTAAAAACATCAGCCAACGTTGAGCATGCTCTTAATCTATCCATTGTTTGTTGAGCAAAACAAACAAGGAGTCTAGTGGCACTTTTAAAGACCAACAAATTTATTTATCGCATGATCTAGACTAACACGTCTACCCTGCTGGAACTTGTTAGTTGAGCAGTTTCTTTACAACAAAAACTGCTGGGGGTGGGAGGGACATGAAAATAGTTAAACCCCACTACTACTGAGGTTAGACAAAACCCTGGCTGGGATGATTTAGTGGGAGTGGTCCTGCTTTTAGCAGGGGGTTGCACTAGATGTCCTCATGAGGTCCCTTCCAGCCCTATGATTCTGTGATTATCAAAGAAGACTGTGATCAAGTGATCCTTTAATTTAGAAGTACTTACATGGGAAATAAAAATCTGATGATGGAGGGCCAAAGATAAAACAAGATCCAATTACTGAACATTGAAGCTAGACCAGGGGTGTCAAACATATGGCCCGTGAACCTCTTCTGTCCGCCCACAACTGAGCTTCACAATACCACACTCTATCCCTAATAGAGAGAGGGAGAGAGTGGTCTTGTGGAGCGCAGCCTTCCGTACACAGTGCTCTACAATGCCGCAAGAGTGTAAGCCCTAGTATTTCAATTTGTATGTACGGCCCACTTGAAGTACATTTAAGTCAAGTCTGGCCCACTATAGCAAATGAGTTTGACACCTCTGAAGACTAATTCAAACTAGAAATAAGATGCAAAGTTTTAACAGTGAGGGTAGTTCGCTTGACAGGTTGTATTGGATTCCTCATCACTCTAAATTTTTAAATTAAGATTGGATTTTTTTTTTTTTTTTTTAAGTTCTGTAGCTTGAATAGCAGTTAATTCAGGACAGTTCTATGGCCAGGAAGTTAGACTAGTTGATCACAATGGTCCTTTCTTGTTTTATAATCTGAATCATGAAAGATCAGATCTTTCCCCAAAATGTACTTTGAGCATTAAATGTAAAAAGCTATCTCATCTTCAATTATATTGGAATACGTCCTTGTAACTCTTGTGTTGGTGAGGGAGAAGAAATTGGTTATCATGTAATTACCAGTAATGTGTACAGATTATTTTAATTGATATCAGAGCTGTAGTCTCAACATTAGGTTCAACCTTGCAGTAATTTAACCCTTCCCCCCACTTGTCAACTGTTTGGCTGGAATCTAAATATATTGATTGACACCAAGGTTGATAATGACCATACTAGCTGATAGCTAAACGAGTCTGTTGTCTTCCCCAATATTTTTTTATTATGTACAGAATTATTAGGAATTATAAGGAGTTATTGGTTTATTTGATGTGATTTAATCAGCCTAATGATTGATTGATATTAACCCCCCTTTTTTTTTTTTTTTTGATAACTTAATGTTTGTTTAGTTAATGGTATATGTCAAATTGGAAATCTTATTTGGGTGTTTCCTCCCCAAATGTCAGGGTTCCGAACCTGAGGAGGCCCTGAAGTAAATAAGAGGCAGCTATATGACTTACTTATTCATAATTCATAGGCCTGCCATAACTGGTGCCTGACCTGCAACACTACTGGTTTTTAAGGGAAATTGACTTATTCATTGATTATAAATTTTGATGAAGTGTGTGTATTTCAGAGCCTTTGAGGGTCTGCTGTGGTGGATATCAACCTAAAGGCTGACCCATTCTCTATAATAAGTGTATACTTCTCACAAACAGCATAGGATCTCATCTAACAAGAAATGCTGCTCTGCCTCCGTTGGTCTCTGACCAGAATTTATGGAGCTGGGGTAAAAGCCACTGGTGTTCTTGGGCCCTGGCAAGTACCATACTGCATGTGTTGGGCGGCTGCTGTGGCTAGAGAACTTACCTGGCACTCCAAGTGCAGATACTGTGCACCCCACAGCTATTCTTTCCAGAGTTTGGCCTTGTGACTCAGACATCAGCCTGGGACTCTGGAGAAGTGAATTCACCTCTCAGCTCTGCCATACAGTTTGCATGTGGCGTTGAAGCTGGCTATATCTGACTCCTTGTTGGAAAGAAAGCATAAAACATGCAGGTGCTAAGAAGAGAAGCCCTAGCATTTTCAGCTCTTTGTCATGACTGAACCCAGAATTCAACATGTTGACATACAAAGCACTGTCAATTTTCTCCTCTGTGGGAGCTACATGCTTTCCTCAGCTTGATTGTGCAGTTGTGTAAAGTCCAATTAAAAACTCTTAATTGTGGGGCTGTGGTGAAAAAGGTGTAATGTACATTTCCCCTAAAGAAGAGAATGTTACATTTTCATCTCTTCTTACCTCATGCGCACTATGGTCTGTCATCACTTCTGCAGTTTTCCAGCATGTTTTAAAAAAAACAAAACTTGTCTGAGGACTTATTCCGGCTACAAATTGCTATGCACACGTATAGTGCTGTGTGTGTAAGGAAAGCCAGAACAAAACAGTGCCATATGGTTTTCTATTAAGGTGTACTTCATATCAGCAGACTGTAGATGACAGTAGTTAGTACATAAATGAGCCTGAAACCTTATTTTTCTATATAGGGGCCTAAAATCCCATTACAGGCTATTCACAAGATTATAGCTAACGGTAGTTTGAAGCATAATTCATTTAATTGTATATAAATCAGAAGGAGCCACTGGAAAACAAAGATCCAACCCAGCTCTTATCCTTTGTAATCAGTAATAGTTCTTTATCTAGTCGAAAGTTATTTGATTTGGAACTGAAAGTCTACTTCCCTTTGTTGAATACAGTGAACTAATTTGCATGCTACTGGTTATCAGGGTTTGTTATATGAATGAGACTTAATGATGAGCAGTGGTTCTTAAGTTATTATAGAGACAAGTTCCAGAGGGGGAGACGTGTCAGTCTAGGTCACCAAAACAAACCAGGAGTCCTGGGTTGCTTTTAAAGACCACCACATTTATTTATCACATACAAACAAGGATAAATAAATGTTAGTCTTTAAAAGTGCCCCAGGACTCCTTGTTTGATTAAATAATTATGGAGTGACTATTTTAATGTAACTTGGAATTGTGGACTGGTGGCTAGTTCACGTCTGAGAGCCAGGCCTCCTGAGTTCTCTTTGCTGCTCTGCCACTTACGCCTGCTGTGACCGTATGCAACTCACTTAACTGATTTGTTGCACTGATGTATAAACATGAGTGTGCTGATTGGAGAACTCTTAAGTAGCGGTGTGTATATTCACAGGACTCATTTTTGCAAAAATCTCCCTCAACACTTACTAAATGTTGCACTGTTTCTTTTTTAAGTACCAAAGAAGTGTCAGAAGGCCCGAGAACACTTTGGTGCAGTCAAAACACAGCTAGGATCTCTGAAGACCAAGTTTCCCGCTGATCAGTACTACAGGTCTGTAAGATTGCAAATAACCTTACTGATTGCAAGAATTTTCTATTCATAAACGGATGTTGCACACTTTAACTTAAAAGGATATGGTGAAGCATTATGGGCTCCAACATTTTTCCTACCCTAAAAATTAAGAGTAGCATTGGTTGGTGCTTTCTTCTTGTAAATAAAAATGGCATTTTGTCCAAACATTTTGGTTAAATTGTTCAGCTTTCAACAAACATTTTTTTCTAACTAGAATTCTTTTTTGAAAGTTTTTTATTGTCTATTTTTTAAGACTTCTAGCAAAAATAATTAGCTTTGTTTTGAGGAGCTCTGGTAAGGGGCCTGATTTTTCAGAGTTTTTGAGCCCTCACAGCTCCATTCACTTCAATCTGTTGTCATTGGTACTTCTGCATTTCTGAAAACCAAATCCCACATCTCTCATGAAATGTACATCTGATATTGGGTATTATTCCAAAATGAGGCAGTCCTCTTTGGCCCTTGTTTGCTTTCCCTGCCAATTGGGGATTTCTGACGAGCACGCTGGAGAGCAGCAAGCCTGTCGGTTTAATCCATTGCTAGCTCACAGGAGATTCGCCATCAGAGAGGAAATGAAATTTGTGGCTTGCATCTCGCACATGTCTGCTGTTCCTCATAACCTGACACTTGGTTTGTTCCATTTGCCAAGCCCATGAGTGAGACTGACATTGTTAATATCAAAATGTAACTGGGGAGGGAAGCTGTTACACTGCACTTCAGTCAATGTTGGCAGAGTGCCCAAGCAAAGTGCAGTAAACAGACAGCACACACAGTATACGATAGACAGACATTTAATACTTTCAGTCTTAATCTCTAGTCTTTAGTAAAACAAGTTGTAAAAATGTTTAATGGGTTTTTTTTAAACTTGATAGTGTGTTTTCTTTTATAGATTTCATGAACATTGGAGGTTTGTACTACAGCGCTTGGTGTTTCTGGCAGCATTTGTTGTCTACTTGGAGACTGAAACATTAGTGACCCGAGAAGCTGTTACAGAAATACTTGGAAGTAAGTTAATGTCACTTAAACTAGATCAGGTTGCTGATTTCTTAAACTTCTGAACAGAGACATGGCAAAGTGCAACATGTTGTATCACTCAGAGGAATGAGAGAGAATTTCCAATGGAATGAACAGGGTATATACAAGCAGAAATTTATCTTCATATAATGATGCAAACCCAGAGTACAAAAAATTTAATCTGGAGGGGAAATGGCTTTTTTGCTTAATGTGGGAAATTTAGGAAACTAATTGTTTAATCTTAATGATTCTTGACAAAACAATTAAAACCATGTGAATTAAATTTGTCTAAGACGTTGACTTTTTTTGTTTGCTTTTTTCTCTAGCTATTTTTGTTTTTTCTGTTAATTAAGAAGTTAACCTAGTTAATGTTTTGGAGCTATAACTGCAGAGAGCAGAGAATGTTTAAAAAAAAAAAAATTGAGGACAAAACCAGAAAAACTCTTGTACATCTGTGATCCTTTTTGGATCAAGTGTAGGCTATTGTCTCTTAGGGAGAAGACATATCAAATGTTAAACGAACATGGGAACCAAGCCAAAAGCTGTAAAGGAACAGTAATGACGTTATCAATGGGGAAACAAATGACTTCTGTGTTGCCATTGGATTTCTTACGTTGGAAATGTTTTCTGTAGCTGACTTGAAATAAAAGCATTTTCTAACTTGCTGCTTATGTTCAGGAGTCATACTGATTCCCATTGCAACTCTCTCTTTCACCATAGTTGAGGCTGATCGAGAAAGAGGTTTTCACCTGGATATTGAAGACTACCTCTCTGGGATTCTGACTCTTGCCAGTGAGCTGGTAAGTAAAGGATATTTACACAAATCGCTAGCTCATCTAATACACAAAAAATGGATGGCCAGTAGCTTGTTTTCCAAACCCTGTGCTTGAGGAGGGTAGAGGTTACTGTGTATACTGCCCTTGGATAGCGCTCCTAGCCACTTTGGGATGCTAACAAGCTCCTCAGGAAGAGGAGAGCTAAGTGCCTGCTCCAACATAAACCCGACCGGCTTTAAATCAGGGACCTGACTGAAAGCCAGGACTCTCAGTACATCAGATACCAACATTATAGATGATGAGTATAAGTCGTATGATTACCGCACACTGATGATGTTGTACAGTAAACAGACAGAAAAAGCATATTTGGCTGGAGAAAGAGATTAAGGTAAGGCTCAGCTCTGGAGCGATCCAACTTGGCGTTTCCATGTCGTCTGACTTGTTTCCCCTCCAGTCTAGGCTGGCAGTGAACAGCGTCACAGCAGGCGACTACTCTCGTCCTCTCCGCATCTCCACTTTCATCAATGAGCTGGATTCCGGTTTCCGTCTCCTCAATCTGAAAAATGACTCCTTGAGGAAGCGCTATGATGGCCTGAAGTACGACGTCAAGAAAATTGAGGAAGTGGTTTATGACTTGTCAATCCGAGGACTCAATAAGGAGGCAACAAGCGTTGCTGGTGCAGAGAAATAGAAGCCGCCTGTTCTATGAGCGTCAGGGATTACCTCAGATGGTTGCCAGTGAGGGAGTTGCGTTAGCAAAGCCCTCCTGCCCTCGGTTAGAAGAGTCGCAAGCTGAAAAGTGTTCTCTATTTTCTTCCCAAATGTGTAGTGCAGCTGTTAGAACTCGAAACATTTTTTACAATCATGTCTAGGTAAGGCAGCAGGCTCTCTCTCTCCTGTGAAGTTAATCTGTCATAGACATGTCACTGTCCTGTGTTCCCTTCCTTCAGCTGAAATTCCCACTTAGTTCTGCGGAGTCACTCCAGTTCCATCGCTGCATTGCTCTGGCGGTGATGTCCTTCAGCTTTCTGTGCCCACACATCCTCAGAGTGTGCGCGTGGGATGCAGCTTAATGCAATATGATGTGGCATTTTGAGCGACACAGTTAATGTGTAGATAATTTAGTTCTTGTTTAAAAAACATTGATCTTCATTGACTATTTTTTTATAATTTCCACCCACTTTAGTAATTTGAACAGCAGAGAGTTGTATAGCAGTTTATTGCTCTGATCTTATTTACTGGTTCCAGTACCTCAGAAACACTAAACTGCAGAATTAGGCTAAGCAACGCACGGCACTGGAGTCAGTCTTTTCCACCTAACATCTCAGTGCTATTTTTTTAAACGACCTCTTTTTGTTACCAGAAAGACAGCCGGCTGTTTCTCAGAGATACGTGCTTTCCCTTGTTGGCATTGTCACTGTGAGTAAACAATGTTGAATTTGAAGTTAATCATTTCTTTTGAGCACTCTGTATAATTTCTTTTCTGACTATCCAGACTTCTTAGCATATTTATGCTAAGTATAACTTGATAAAGTGCAGGCATCTGGTGTTTGGAGTACCTTGTTCCTGAACAGGCCAAAAGTTCTGCAGTTTTTTTAAAGACCCCACGTACTTTAGTTAGTTCATACAGTAAAATGCTTGTATCTTAAGAAAAGGGAAAATTAACTTTAGTCTAGTTTGCTTACAAGACTTTCATATCCAAACAACTTGCTTTGTTTTTTTCATTTACAACACGCAAATTCACACTTCACACACAGTGTTCATATCCCTTTCCTAAAGGAATGCATTTGAACTTTACATAACCTTTTTTTTACCATTTTGTATACTGTCATAGTCTGTCTTCTCTAAATGTAATGTATCAAGGATAAAGACTGTTTGCAAAGGATGCAGTACGTCCTGTTGAAGATAAACAAACAGTTGCAAGTAGTTGTTGGAATTCCAGTGAATCCTGTAGTTTGTAAAAATGTTGCAGTTAGCTGTTAAAGCCTGTTTAAAAAAAAGTGAGAAACAAGTTTCTTTGTTATCTTGGGCAATAAAAGTTGTTCTTTCACTTTGTACCCTTCTGGGAATTCTGTCTCTTGCCTGATGTCACCTCTTTTTATCCTGAAGTCCAGTCTGGTGACTTCTTAATACAAATTCAGCCTGTTGATATGACTATCCAGTGCTTGAGCTGGGAGTTTGGATCGGCCAGCTGGAATCAGAGGAGCAAGGAGCTGTGAACACAAAACCCACCCAAAACGTGTATTTGGGATTCTGGGGACCTGAACCCCAGAGTTCAGTCTTCAGTCTGTGTCGTGGTACCTGAATACCTCACAATTGTTAACACTCCTACCAAATAAGGAAGGGCTATCATCACCTTTTAATAGCTTGGACGCTGAAGCACAGAGAATCTCAGTTCATACAGTGAGCCCAGGGGAGAGGGGGATTGAAGCCAGATCTCCTGGCTGCCATGGTTTTGCCCTAATCACTGGCCCATGCTTCCTTTCTAAGGTTCCACAAGCAGCAGGAGGCCAATTCCCTCTCTGCCCATGCTTCTCCCATTAATACGCCTTTCTAATGTGCTCCTGGAGCTAGATCACGACTAACCCTCCCTGGGGTACTCTGTGCGGGGGGAAGGTGAACACTGAGGAGCCCTCTCCCCTAGCAAGTTCATTGTAGGCCACCAACTGTGGGCTGCATTCTTCATTCTAAAGGCTTGTCTTGGTGAGTGGACGGGATGTAGGAAGCAGGTCAGGGAGAGCATGGGAAATGTTTCTGTTACGGGGGGCAGAAAAGCCCATAATCTTTAGAGTAGTAACAGGAAATCACTAGAGTTGTGGCTGCATGCAAAAGACCATCAGTGTCTTTTCCGTAACATTTGGTGCCAAAGAAAAGTGTATGGTTCTGCCCCAGAGCTGTGTTTCCTTGCCAGCTGCCACTGGCCTAGGAGCAGGGGAAGGGGAAATAAAACCCCTGAAAGACTGTTTGGGGGAGAGCACAGCCTTAATTTGTCTCCTCTACTCCAAAGATCATGTTGGTAAAGGGAATCAATGTAGCCCAGGAGCATGGAGAGAGGCAGTTCTTCCCTGAAGATGGCAAAAGAATAGTTGGGATCCAAAACGTTCTTTGATGATCAGATTCATGATGAATCTTCAAGCCAAGCTGTAGCAAAAGTAATTGCTCTTGTTTCTAGATAGAATACCCTCCCCAGGACACGCTCAGCTGAAAGGGAAAGTGAGTCAGAGCAGAGGCCTGACTGAACAGCCACCAAAGCTGTTTTCTGAAGCACGCCAGGGTGCGTATTCCAGAGAGAGCGCTCCATGGTAACCTCTCCACTTCTCTACTTCTCCCTGGGCTTAGTATCAAAGGCATTTTGAGTTGATTGTCTGCTGTATAAAAACAAGCAGTTACGTGGTCCTGGGGGGTGAGTGAAAGGCTTGGCCGAAGAGCTGGGAGTCTGGCTCTGGTTAAAAGCTTTCAAGAAATAAAGATGAACAAGAGCATGCCAGTATAAAGTGGCTACAGACGCTGGATGAGCTGTCGTGTTTAGTTTCACCTCCATCTGTAGATTTTAAGTGACGCAGCAGGAAAGCCAGGCAATTGTACCTTGTATTTTGCTCTGATAGACTTGCCCTAAATTCCATCTGTAGGCAGCTAATTTGCCTGCCCGGGGCTGCTAAGGGGCCGTTCTGTATAGACGAGTAACACACCGGCCCTTTCCAGTGGGAGAGTGACTGTGGGCTAGGTACATTGGCAGGAGTGGAAAGTAACTTCAGCAGAACCCCAGGATAGTTTTTGGCCCTTCAAGCACCAAGGAGCTGCTGGCAGCTTAATAGAGAACTGAAGAGCTGCCTGGAGACCTGAACAGCTTGTTGGGATGGTTTTATAGCTGTGGGCAGGTGTTCGGGTTTTGGAAGCAGTGGGTCTATTGTGCTGTCTAATATCTCCCCCTAGTTTGTTTTTGGGACCAGGAGCTAATTAATTGAGAGCAGCTGTCTATAATTGCAGGTTCCCCTACCTCTCCTTGGCTGCTGTCTGCTTATTAAGGACACTTAAACATTGCACCGGTGGTTTGCTTAGTGAAGAGCTGCAATTTCCTGAAGCAAAAGATTTCTGATGGAATCAAATAGGAGCAGCCTTCCTTTTGAAAAGAGAAACTGACAGTCCAAGAATGGTCCGTTTTTGAAAGAAGAAAATATGCTTAATGTTGTCACACCTCTGAGAAGCCATTTAAAGGGTTTGAGAACAGCTTTGAACACATTTATTTGCCTGGTTGGCTTGGAAATCTACTTCCTAATGCCATGAGTTAGAATAGCTTTTAGTCCAAATTGCTAAAATATTTGTGTTTGTATTTTCCCCCTCTGTGTAATCTCCAAAGCTGTTGAGTAAGTTACGCTGCATGTGATGCTGAATTGGTTGATACCTCCCTGCAGATGCATGGTCCGGTTTTGCTAAAGTGTTTAGCAAATCTAGCACCTTGTTAATTGTAATTAGTTTTTCATCTTCCTTGCTTTGTGTACAGGCTACGTAGGTTTGAAACATTAAACACTGTGGAAATTATTGCATGCGCAGACTCCCTTTCAAGAGCTGTAACTTTAATGCCTCAGCTGCTTGTCTGCTTTTAAGACAAATAATGTTCAAAACATAACTAGACCCTGTCAAGTTACAGGCTTCCCAACTGATCTGGGAATTAACCAGACTGACCTGGACAAAGACTTGTATCTCCATGACTATAAGATTTTTAGGCTAGTGATTCAGTCCTTATATGATTGTACAATACTGAAAACTTTGTTTCTGCTCAATAAAGAATATCCCCATGGGTGTAAGCACTTTGGCTATGTCTACACTTGGTAATTTAAGTCGACTTTAACTAAGTTGACTTAGTGTGTCCACACTTAAAAATAAAGTCGACTTAAAGGGGAACTTAAAAAGTTGACCTAGAGCATCCACACTGGACGCCTAGGTCGACTTCTAGGGGCTAGGGGGACCTAGGGCAGGACCACAGGGGCAGGGGGGACACCCCTTGCCCTATGCCAGGGGGCTCAGCCTTTGCCCCATTGTACATAGGTACAATGGGGCAAAAGGGGACAGGGACCCTGGCAGGGCATAGGGGCACGGTGGGCAGGGCTCTGCCCTGCCAAGTGGGGGGGCATGCCAGGCTCTTGCTGTGCCCCCTGCCCCCGGCAGGGAGGGCAGTGATGTAGCCCTGGGGTAGCCCTAAGTCCACTTAGGGCTACCCCACGTCTACACTGGCTTAAGTGGACTCTAGGGAGTCGACTTAAGCCTTAGGTCTACCAGGAAGGTAGCTTGCTTAAGTCGACTTAAGGAAACTGTAGTGTAGATGCAGGGTAAATTAAGTCGACTTAAGCTTGCTTAAGTCAACTTAATTTACCAGTGTAGACGCAGCCATTGATTCTGCTCAGTGAATAATAATATTCCCATGATACATATGGAGCTTCTTAATGGAAGCCTCCATTTGTCCAGTCTGAAGAGATGGTGGCTGTTTTACTAAGAATGGGCAGACTGAACTTTTCCCATGAAATCTAGAAATACCTGGAATCTGACAAACATTGTGGGTACCCAAACAGTTGTACAGAATAAGATCAAT
Source organism: Pelusios castaneus (assembly GCA_007922175.1). Lineage (NCBI taxonomy): Eukaryota > Metazoa > Chordata > Testudines > Pelomedusidae > Pelusios > Pelusios castaneus. Next base: position 7,807,431 of record ML685777.1, read on the forward strand.
GGGGCTTGCACTAGATGGCAGACCTTGTCTGATTAAGATGAAAGGCTTTTCGAAATGGCTCCTTCTCAGTCTAGAAGACTCATTGAACTGTCTCAGTTTAAAAACACCCAGTTATTCAAACAGCCACTATTGGGTTTGATTTCCAAATGGCTACAGAGACAAACTTTTAAAGCCTCGCAGGATCTAGAGCTTCTTCCAGCCGTGGAAGCCAGAGCTGTTAGATTTGTTTATAGTGAAATCAAGTATTGGACAGTAGGACACTATTACCATCACTAAACTCATGTCTTTTGTAAGAGAACTATCCGTTTCCTTCCGTGGAGAGAAAATGAACCTGCCGGCATCTCATTGTTTTCTTCTGTTTATACGAACAAGATTGACCATTTCCGGTTTATTAAGGATTTATTGCGAGTTCTTGGCACTTCAGAAAACTAGCTTGTGTTCGCTTGGTGCTGCCAATTTATATCAAACAAACAAAACCCCCAAAACAACGAAAAGCCACATTAAAGAAAAGCACCTGGTAATTCACCAAACATTTTGTCTCTTCCTTTGGGAATGTATAAATTAGGGTCTAACTGAACTTTAAATAGCACGCGGTAATTCCAGCCTAACTAAGAAAGGATGGGGCTACCATTGAAGGCGCAAGTGGCATTCTGCCAAATATCAGTCACGGCAATACTATAATTTACATCAGCAGCACCATTTCATTCTGCTCCCTGCTGCTCTCTAGCTAAAGCAGCAAGATGCAAATCATCTTTCCTACAAAACAAGGGAGAAAGGAGTGAAGGATGGTGTTTGAGAGCCGGATCCTAGCAAATTCTGTTCTATGGACTGATTCTTTTTCTTCACATTACACACCTGGCTCAAAGACACTATTGCACTGAGTAATCTTGGAGAAGAAGAGGATACTGGCATTTCCAAGGGCCCCAGACAGCCCTGTCATCTGCAAGAGCAGAACACAGGGCAAGCTTCTAGCACGGAAATTGAGAGGTGCGTGCACAGTCATTGTAGGAACTGAAGCTACCTTCAATACTATCAGCATCTAACGCTTTGTCCCAGAAGGCCTCAGTGCACAGCCTTGTGTTCTTAATGAGTTACTGGAAATCACAAGCTGTTGTCTTGAAAACATTCTACATTCTATCACCCCAAAACCATGCCAAGCTAATTGCAGAATGTATAGAAAATGAAGGTCAGGCAAAACTATTCATCTGATCAATTATAAAGCAGGTGTCAATGCTATTAGGAGCTACTGTTGATGGCTGCTACACCCTCATCTTAACACAAAGAACCAACTCAACTTCCAAATGTGAGTTGGGTACTTGGAGTGAGAGCCGCCTTGTACAATGTTCTTTAATGAGCTCCCATAATGCAGGAAGAGACTTTTTCCTTTAATCGGATATGGTGGCACTCCCAAGTAAATCTCTTTATTCCCAGGAATTTGAAAGAACAGCTCTGATTGTTACAGCATGCAATATGATCCCTGGACCATTTCCTAGGTATAGGGCTGTTCCATACAGTTGTATCCTTCTTAAAACCGTATGAAAGAAATAACAGCATTAAAACAAGAAACTGTAAAGCTTAATATTTGGGGTGAGGAAAGAATTGTGAAAATGTATCTGTTATGTCAGGTACCAACAGAGCTCCGTTGGGGCCACAAGAGAAGACCCACTAAAGGTGGAAGGATGTATCCACCTGTGCTGGGGGATACGTTTGTAGTGTGTGCAGAGGAGTCAGCAAATCCCTGAACCCGAAATAAAACAAACCATGAAAACAATTCTCGAAGGGCACAGGCAACTCAAAGCAAAGTGTGTGGGTCAACAGAGGGTACTGTCCTGTAGACAAATATTTCAGCTGTTTCTCTCAGGGTCAAACATCAGGGTACAAAGAAATATTTCAGCAGCTTCAGCAGGTCTACTTAGAGCTTGATAATTACTGGTTCTGCAGAATCATGTAGCCCAGGAGTGACCAGACTTGCAACTTCTCAAGACCCTGAGGGCCACCTTAATCTGCATATGTATTTACATAATTGATCAAAGGATAAATACACAAGAGTATTTTCTGGGGCATGGATCTTCTTGGATATATTAACAGAAACGTTTCAATGACTGTGTCCAAATTGCTTGCAACCCCCCTCAGCTTGGTGTCATGCACACATTTTATAACATGTATTCCACTCCCTTATCCAAGTCATTAATGAAAATATTGACTAGTACCAAGACAGACTGCTGCAGGATCCTCCCAGTCTGACAGCAAACCATTGATGATTATTCTCGGAGAATAGCTTTTTAAACAATTGTGCACCATCTCTTCTAGTTTCATCTAGACCACGTTTCCTTAGTTTGCTTTTGAGAATATAATGTGGGACAGTGTTAAATACTTTACAGAAGTCTAGACATATCATGTCTGTTTCCCCTCTACCCATTAAGCCAGTAACACTGTCAAAGAAGGAAATTAGATTGGTTTGGCAAGATTCGTTCTTGAGAAATCCATATTGTCTATTACTTTTCACACTCTTAGCCTCCAGGTTTGAACAAATTGATTTTTAATACTTTGTCCAATATCTTTCCGGATATTGAGATTAGATTGATTGGTCTATATTTTACCATGACCTCTTTCCTCCCCTTTTTGAAGATAAGTACAATGTTTGCTCTTCTCCAGTCCTATGGGGTCTCATCTGTCTTCCATGAGTTCTCAAAGATAAGCACTAATGGTTCAGAGATTGCTTCAGATCCTTAATACTCTCGGGTGAATTTCATCAGGCCCTGCCAACTTGAATACATATATTCTTATCTAAATATTCTTTAGCCTGTTCTTTTCTCTTTTCTACCCTTAGAGTCTTCTTCCTTGTTGTTAATATTGTGTTAAGCATCTAGTTACAACTAACATTTTTATTGAAGACTGAAGCAAAGCAAACAATAAAAACTTCAGCCTTCTTTCTGTCTCTCGTCCTTTATTTGGTCACCTTCCCCTTTAATTAATAGACCTACCCCTTTCTCTTACCTCTAATGTATTTAGAGAACCTCTGCCTTTTATGTCTCTTGCTAGATGTTATTCATTTTGTGCTTTAGCCTTTCTTATTTTGTCCCTGCATGCTAGTGCTAGTCTTTATCCTTAGCAATTTGTCCTCATTTCCACTTTTTCGATGATTCTTTTTTGATTTTCAGGTCATGAAAGGGTCCTGAGGGAGCCACGTGGTCTCTTACTATTCTTCCTATTTTTCCTCCACATTGGGACAGTTTGCAGTTGTGTCTTTAATATTGTCTCTTTTAGAAACTGCGAGTTCTCCTGAGCTTTTTTTTCCTTTAGATATCCTTCCGATCAGACCGTACCTACCAATTGCCTGAGTCTGCTGATGTCTGATTTTTTTTTATGAACTCTGTCATTTTGTGGTCAGTTTCACCTTCACATTCTCAATTCGTTACCTCCCTATTCGTTAATCTAAAATAGCTCATCCCCAGTGTCAGCGTCTACGTTGACCTCAGATTGTCTAGTGAGAATAAGTGTACCATAGCTGCCGAAGCCAGAAGGTATATATTACGCCAGCTACCTTTCCTTATAGACCCACTTGGACTCAGTTCTGAATTTTGTTCAGTGAATGAAAACAACGCTGGTCACCTCAATGCTGTCTACAACCAATGGAATTCTAAATCTAGAAAACAAGAGGATCTTAAGATGAACCAAAACCATCCACGTAAGGATCACTGAAACATAATTAGTAAAACATTTTATGTTGTTAAACGACAGTACAGTGTAAGCTGTTCCTTTTTTAAACTTTTGAAATCCACTAGATTACATCTGTAAATAATCTCAAACGTTAAAATTCACTAGGCGTGGTAACAGACCCTTATTTACAGACCCACAGTTCTGAAAGATTTCAGATGTAGCCTTATTTCCCAGTCTTTTGACATGCGCTGAGCTCTGACCTTAGCTTTATTTAATGCTGATGAACTATGCAAACAGCGACATTTCTCACATGACCAGGATCAGCTCTTCAGCACAGCCATGTAATATCGAGCACCTGATACCATTATCCAGCAGTGCGGTGTTAACAACTTAAGCTCATTATTTTCTTCCCAGAGACCTGCTCTTCATTAGAAGCCTAAGAATAATAAGCAGTGAGTCACAAATTGGATGTAAGTCCTTCTTGCAGGAATGCAAGGCGAGGCGGCCACCGCGGGTTGCAACATTGCCAGTCAATTTTACCACCCTAGTTGGGCCAAATTAGTTACTGTAACTCCACCATCGTTGATAGAGTTACGCCAGGGGTGAATCCAACCTACTGAGTCTCGTGATGGTTGTGTGCAGGCCTCACTGGCTTAGCCCCGTCTCTTCCAACCTGATCCTCTCCCTAGATTTCAAGACCTGTTATGGGATGTGCTTATCATGATGTTGGGCAGAGCATTCCGCCGCTTCTTCCAGGAGCCCAGCTCCTGCGAGTACCTCCTGATCTGCCTGAACCAGTGGTGCGTCCGTGCCCTGTCGCCGTCCCGGAACACGAACGCCTCCCGCCTGATCTCCATGAGTTCAAAAGTATCGCTGCAGTCTGGGTCCGCTGAGACGACGCAGTTACTCAGCCTCAGCGGCTCCCTGAGCAAACTGAACTTCCCGTTGTTTTTGTCCCTGATCAGCACTAGGACTGCATCTTTCACGGGTCCCGGCTCGGCAGCCTCGAGGCTGGATTCAGACACTCGCTTTATGCTGACCATGAGCAGCACTTGCATGTTCTGAAATTTCAAGGTCTTGCTGCCCTTTTTCACCCACTGGCCATCAGGTGGCTGGGCGAGCTGCAGAGACCCTTCCATCACAAAGCGTGTCTCCTCCCGCGGCCAGCCCACGGTTTTGATGGCCGTTTCCCTCATCTCAATGTTGATCACTTCCCTCTTCTTCTTGCTGTCTTGGCGGAAGGAGCGCAGGGTCCACGAATTCCCTTCCTGCTTGGTTTTCATGTTGATGTGCTCCAGGTGGGACTCAATGCGGCTCTTGGCTTCCCGCAGGCTGCCATGATCTGGGTGGTATTCGATGGTGGCTTTGATGATCCTGCTGAGTAGAAGGGGGTATTTGGTGACCCTCTGCAAGGGGGCCATCAGGAAGGATCTCAGATTCATGCGCCGAAGCACCGTGTTGTCGTTCTGGGAAACGTTGAGGAATATTCTGCAAGGATTTTAAAAGGGAATAAACCCAGGATTATTCCGCCAGCAGAGAGTGACAAATAAAAGGCAAATGAAGGCCTGTCGGGACACTGGTATTGATTCCAGATTCTTAGTCAGCCACCTTAGCCACTGCGCCACAGCAGAGCAGCAGCCCTGACTGCTAAAGGCCTACAGGCCCACCCACCCACAGCAGCATGCGCCAGAGTCCTGGCTGGATGGACAGGCAGCACACTCGTTGAGACCCCAACAGGCAAAGGAAGCTGTTGGAGCAAAAGAGCAATGCCTGCTAATTGCCTCGCCACCTCGCCTGGCCTCCCTTCCTTAACCCACCCACTGATCCACCCTTTGCATTGGATCGTCCAGCTATGGACCCTGCAAGAACACACTATTGCTCCAGGCCGCCTCCGCTGTGGATTGTCCCGACCACCCGTGCACACTTGTCTGCTGCTCTGGGCTGCCCCCCAGCCCACCAAGCAATACAAAGATATGATACTAAGGAAGCTGAACACCCATGGTTCCCATTGGCTTTACAGGGTGCAGGTGCTCTGCATTCCCTACGATCAGGCTTGCTATCGGCAACTGAGGAATGAACCACGTACGGAGCGCGGATTGCCTGAGGCACAGTCGCATCGCTTCATAACAGTTCTCCACCATGGGGTTTTAAAGCATTTAGGGACAGATCCTCAGCTGGTGTAAACTGGCCTAGCTTCACTGGCTTCAATACAGCTACACCAATTTACATCAGATCAGAATCATAGAAATGCAGGCCTGGAAGGGATCTCAAGAGCTCATCACCCAGTGCTGCTGAGGCAGGATTAGGTCGACCCACACCCTCTAATACTTAGATCAGACACAGCGCTGTTCATCAATAGAGCTCAAAGCAGGTTAGCTCCATTATCCCCATTTTACAGATCGGGAAGCTGTGGCACAAAGCAGCGAAGTGTTTTACTCAAGGTCGCCCAGGAGGCCAGTGGTAGACTTGGGATTAGAACCCAGGGCTCCTGAGACCCAATTCCCTGCACAGATCGGGCCATGGAGGGTGAATTACCCTCTCACTCCTAGGAGGGGTCCTATCAGGTCAGGACTGATGCCCGGTGGGAAGCGTGAACTGTCTCTTTCCCACATGGGGGGCTTCAGTCTCTAGGCTCCAAGGCTGGTGCTTTTCTGAATGTCTCCAGTCTCCCTAGCCCACACCAGGCACACTCAGCCCATCTTACCTGAGCAGCTCTTTCTCCTTCTCTAGGGCGTTGAGCATGTTCACCGAAGAGGACTGCTGGAGACAGTAGGTCTGGAAGGCCGGCAGCATATTGACGAACTCCAGCAGTATCTCACCAATGCACACGGTCATCAGGTCCTCGTCGCCCTGAAAATGCACAACCCGGTAGCCACTGCAGTCGGAGAGGGCTCATGTGTGGGGGGGGGGGGTTTGTCCTAAACCATGGGCCCAATCCTGGGGACCCTTCCTGCTGGGACAGCACTTCCTACTCTAAGCTGTCCCATTATATCCAGGGCAGTAAACGCTATGGCCAGTAACGTCTGCATGAGGAGCTACCCGTGTTTCCCCGAAAATAAGACAGGGTCTTACATTAATTTTTCCTCAAGAAGACACCCTAGGGCTTATTTTCAGGGGATGTCTTATTTTCAGGGTGCATGGGTTGTGCAGATATGCTGCATAGCCACACCCATCACTAGGTCTTATTTTCGGGGTAGGGCTTATATTGCGCAAATGCTTAGAAATCCTGCTAGGGCTTATTTTATGGGTAGGTCTTATTTTCGGGGAAACACGGTAATATCAACCAGATTTTCAAAGGGACTCTACTCACTGGACGCTGAACCTACTCCGTTGGGTACTGGAAGCTTGGAAACCCCACTTTTCTCAACTACACGGGGCCCCTAGATACCGGGAAAAGAAACCTCAGATCCCTCTGCCCCCAGAACGTCGCTTGACTCCACCACACCTAAATCCAGCCAGATCTGCACTCACTGACAGGACTACACAGCCTTCCTGAGAGTTCTGCCTCACACGGGCTTTGGCCCGAGGAAAGAAAGGGGGCAAAGTTGCATGGTCCAAGCCAGCTAGGAGCACCTCGTAATCCAAGGAATCCTTCACACTTTTTAATTCAAGGATCCCAAGGTGCTTTACGAATGGGTCTTCGTGTCCCCACTGTCACAGAGAGGAGAAACAGCTGTGAAGCCTAAAGCCTTGATTCTCAAAGGTCCCACTGATGTCCGTGGAAGTTAGGCACCCAACTACCTTTGAGGCTTTGGAGCTAAGTGACTACCCACGCTCACACAGCGTGTCCGGGCAGAGCAGACAATGGCACTCTGAGCTCCTCACTAATCAGAGGCTTAGAACTGTGAGAACTTGAAACAGAAGCCAGGCGTCCTGATTCTCAGTCCCCTGCTCTAACCACCGGACCATGCTGCCTCTCATCGATGTGGCCCTAAGAATGACTGCCCCAGCCACTGTCGCTACAGGCAGAAAACCAAGCTGAGTGGAGGGTGGGGACTGTACCTGATCAAAAGCCTGGTCAATTTCCTCCTGGAGATACTCCAGAAAATTTTCATTGAGGTCAATCAGCTCTTGGATATTGCTGAACACCACCAACAGCTGTTCCGGGGTCAGCAGCCCTGCTGACTGCATGGGAAGGTAGAACTCCTCCTTAATGATCCGCAGGTCCTCGCCGTAGCTGGCTTCTGTGTTGACGAACTCCAGGATTGACTCCTTTCGCTCCGTCCTGCGCTTGTGGCACTTCTCACACAGGTGGGCCCTTCTCTTGTTCTGGTTCTGTGTGTCTGTCTCCACCGGGAAATCTCTCTCGCCACAGTCCGTGCAGGGCCGGTGAGCCTCCCAGACCTGCAAAGAGGTCAGCGTTTCAGCAGCCCTGTTTTTCCACTTCCTGGCCAGTGCTTGACCGATTCCGCTGTCTGCCCTCTCCACTTCTGCCAGTCTGGTTCTGGTCGCACCTCCAGCATCGGCGTCATCCCTCTCATCGCTCACGCCGACGATGCCACTGTCTGTGCTCAGGCTACTGACGTTGCTCCAGCGGTGCCTGGATCGCAGAGAGCTGCGTAGGGCCTTGCTGTTCTCAACAAAGCTGCAGCCATAGGGGATGTTGGCCTTAGCCTCCACTGGACCTGAGCGAAGCACAGGAACAAACACGGCTTGGGACGTGCACTTCTGACTGGGAAGAGCTCACTCAACAGACTCCGAGCTGGGGCAACCTTGGGAGTTAGGAACCGAAGGGAAAGGACTGGGGGAAAACAGCGCTGTACGTTGTCTCTCCCTGCCGCAAGGGGAAGTCAGGATGGAGCCCCACCACCATCCCACTGTTAAGGGGCTTGAGCCAACCTGTGAGAGCCCGTATCAGTGGAGTCTCAAAACACACGGCTCTGAACCACCGCTCATGCCCCATGCACATGTCAGCTCTGATTTCAGACTCTGCCATTTACCGAATTAGGGCCAGATCCTCCGTGGGTGTAACTCAACAGACATCCACTGGTGTCAATGCAGACACTGTGATCCTTAACATGGACCTTGTAAAAAATCATCGGTCCCCCCTGGATTCGAGCTGGGAACTGGAGCAGACACTGCTGCGCGTTGCGTGGAACAACTTAGACTGTCTCCCACCATTTATTCTGCAGATAGCAATACTCGGAATGATGCCTCCTGCCTGGGAAATTCTAAGTCTTGCCTCATCACTGATGTTTCAAGGCCGTGATCTGGCAGGGTTAAATAATAAATCCGCCAGGGATGGACTGAGTTCTTTAGAACGTAGACCTAGAGGGAACCAGCTGCCAGTTGACGCCTTGACTGCAGGACCCCCTCTGTCCATTAGGAATGATGGGAAATGTCTTGTGAGAGGGGTTGCAAATCCCCCACAGACAGGAACGGGTTAATTGGCTGCAGAGAGCCAATCCACCCTACCTTCACGGGAGGGGCTAGGAAGGGAGAGCCGAGCTGAACTGGTGCATGCCTGGGAGGGACAGCCGACTGCCCAGGTGGGAGGGTGTGCGACCACACACCAGTTAGCTCACTGCATCCATGCCCCCGCGGGACAGTTCCAGGTATCGCAGCCGACTCTCCTCTCGTGCCAGTGCCAATTTGGAGTCAAGGGGGGCCCAAGCCATCCCTGTGCCAGGGCTGGACTCGACACAGGGCGTGGATGTGGAGACACTGACTTTTGCCACCTTTGAGCCTCCCATATGCAGGTGCTGCCGACAGCCAGTTTGGTCCCTTCTGAAGGCCAGAGCAGGGGTGGCCCAGACTTGAGCCCAGCTGCTCACAGCCCCTCTTGGCCTCGGGGGCAGCCAGGAAGAGCCAGGGCAGAGGAAAGCCTGGCCATGTCCCTGCAGGATTGTCCCAGCATGCCTCCTGCATGAAGGACCCCGTGGGGTGGTGCAGAAATGGCTATATCAGGTCCCAGGCCTGCTAGGGCCTCCTCCCATCGCTCGGGGGTCAGCCCAGACTTACGCCAGTGAAACCAATCAAGCTATATTGATACAGCCCCCCGGGACAGATTCTGAATTCCTTAATAGTGGCGTAAGCCCAGAGCAACCCCACTGGAGGCAGGGGAGTTACTCCAGATTTCCAAATCAGGATCGCTCTGAATGCCGAGCTCCCCCTGTCCGGGAGCGGAATCTCCTGGCACACCCAAACCAGGGGAGAACAAGGCCCGCCCATGCCATGCAGGTACCGGGGTCTCTCTCCTGCCGTCGCTTCTGCGCGTGCTGCCGAGCCGCGGCCGCTATCTTCAGCTCCAGCTGTTTTCTCTTCACAGCGTCTGTGGGCATCGGGTCGCTGAAATGAGGCCGCAGACGGCACTCCCGCTGGGCCTTGGCACAGTCTGCGCTCTCCTGGGCGATGTCAGAGCTGGATCTGCGGCAGCTGGGGCTGGAAGTCTGCAACGAAGGCAGGTGGCGCCAGGGCAGGGTGTTATTTAAAAACTCTTGGCAGAGCCGGAAGCAGCAAGAGCAAGAGAGCAGCAAGAGAGCCCCTGATGTCGGCGGCAGAACTCCCACTAATGCGGGAGGCAGCGTGGTCTATGGCAGGGGTTTTCAAGCTTTTCTCATGTGCAGACTCCTAAAAATTTTGCATGGAGGTGTGGACCCTTTTGGAAATCCTAGATATGGTCAGTGAACCCCAGAGATCCGTGGGCCATAGGTTGAAAGCCGCTGTTCTATGGCAACGACAACCTTTCACAGAGCCCTTGGCCATAGTCTGCAGACCCCTTGGGATAAGCGGACCAGAGGTTGAAAATCACTGCTCTGGGGGATAGAGCAACAGCCCAGGAGACATGGGATCTAAACCCAGCTCTGTTCTGAGATCAGGGCAGATCCATTCATTTCTGTTTCCTCTTCTGCTGCTTCGGGTAGAGGCTGTCTCTTCCTCTGGGGAGCCAGGGGCCCTGATCGATAGAGCCCTGCAAATCCGCGGATATCCGCGTTATATCCGCAGATACCCATATCCGCGGATACAACGTGGATACTTGCAGATGCAGATCAGATACGGATCCACATATTTTTATCTGTGCAGGGCTAGAGCCCTGCAAATCCACGGATATCCACATTATATCTGCAGATACCCACATCCACGGATACAACGTGGATACCCGCAGACCATTTCTTGCAGATGCAGATCAGATACGGATCCACATATTTATATCTGCGCAGGGCTCTGCTGATCGAGGCACCACTGTAACCCAATAACAACATCAGCAGAAATAAGGCTCAGCTCATTGTCTCTTCCATTCTCAGATGGATCAGAATCCCCAAAGTCCAACCGTGCTGCTTCAGTGAAATCTTTACACCTACAACAAACAGTTCCAATGAGCATGAATACAGGATCAATCTGTTACACCCCACATAGAGTGCCTAAGCAGGGGAGTTCCAAAGGGGCAGCCGTGTTAGTCTATTGCAGAAAAACAAACAGAGTCCTGTGGCACTTTAAAGACTAACAGATTTATGCATCATATGAGCTTTCGTGGGAGAAAATCCCACTTTGTCAGACGCTTTGAAGATGGGAAATTGGAGGTTACACACACACCCAATGGGATTCCAGTTCTAGTGATCCAGGGATGGCTTGGGGAGGGTGATGAAGAATTAGTTCCTATTACTTTAAAACTTTCCAGGAAAAAAAGCATTGCATTAACAATAATGCAACAGAAAAACTTCATTTATTAAACCTGAATTGATTCACATATTCCCTTTCTACATCCATCCCTGGGGTCAAAAATCAACCGAGTTCATATCACCCTGTGTTTCTGAACACTGTAACAGACTAAACACGACTGTGCCTAGCATCTGGCAAAAGCCACCTGCCTGGGGTGAAATGGGGATTTTTTCCTTACGCTTCCTGCAGGTTGAGTGTCACTCCCTGTCTTATTGTTTGACTTCTTCTTCCAGGTCCGTGTTGCCATGGAGATTCCTGTAGATTGATCACTGTCCTCCAGAGAAGAGAGATCAGCTTGCCTGGGGTCGCATGATCCCTCGGATGGGGACTCGGCAGCAGTCTCAGCACTGCAACTGCAAAGGGAAGGAGCAGAAACCAGTTAGCGTCATAGAGGTGCAAAGAGGTGCAGCCATCCTTAAGAGTTAGGAGGTAACGTGAAATTCTTGACAGAGATGGGCAGGATCCTCCATTCAGGGAAATTTCAGACTGAGATCCAGTCTGGAAGGCTTTGGTCTACTTCTTATTTTAATAAAACACTCGTGTGTCATTGAAGGAATCTAAAATCATCTCAGATCTGGTGATCTCAGATAGAGCAGTGTAAATGCAGGCTAACTATTCATCACGGTACATGTGTTTGCCTATACAATAGGAGGTACCCCACTAAAGACCAGAAAACATCTTTCTAAACAGGCCAGCTGCAGTCTTCATGTTACTCAGACGGACAGTGTCAACAAAGAAATCATAGCCTGTACCTGAAAAAAGTTACCTTCTGTTGGGACAAGCAACTTCTAAAATTGCTATAAATTAAACAGATTAGAGGGAATATTTTACTCTTATTTTTTCAGCTTGTTTAATATGGGCCTGATCCAAAGCCCCTCTTTGGAAAGAGTTCCACTGATTGCAATAGGCTTTGGATTGGGCCTTTGATAGCATTTAAAGAATCCCATCGCCCACTGTTTTCAGTCTGTGCCTGTCACAACATTCCCCCCTCTTGGTGGGACTCACTCAGCAACAGGGGCTTTTAAAATAGGAAAAAGTGGCTATAAAACTGTCCAAGAGGGATGTCATAGTGGTTGAACACATTTTTAAAAAGCACACTCAATTCAAACGGTCAGTTATTTCCAGGGAAGATGTGAATGGGATCTGGAGGAATATCGACAGATTAGCCAATCAGTGGGTGGCGAATAAGGGGGGGAACTGTCATGAGGATACTGACTGGCCTTCTGCTTTGGGTTCATCTCACAAGACACTCTAAGATGCAGTTTCATTTCCTTTAAAAGAGAAGGGCTGTGAGGATTGTATATAGCTGACCTAGGTGTAAATGACCAGAGAGACACGATCTGTGGAATATAACTCCTTGCTCCTAAGCTGTAGCTGCCAGGACTCACGTATCTAGGTATATAGACACTTCCTTTATAACTAGGAACGGGTGAACTGGCTCGGCTAAAGTTAGCAGAGACTCAAAACTGAATCTGATTCAGATAAAGTGAAAACAGACCCAAATCATCATCCCAAACACAAAATGAATCTGTTAGTAGGCCTGACAAATTTGGTTAACTTTTCAAATCAATGTTTGCATTTTTACACACTTCTGTGGTTCTAGATCACAGCCGGGACTAGCAGAGGATTTGTATAATTTGAGTACGATGGTGATTGTATGCAACACCAGAGTAACTCTGCAATGTTAGCAGAAGGCTGGGAATTCGGATCCCATGCCCTACTGACCTGCTGTGTGGATCTTATTGCACTGCTTCACTCTTTCTTGCCACTATTGACTCCTCTGTAGAATGGGAACAGCAGAAGTATGGCTGCTGTTTGTGTTACAGTGACATCCAGAATCCCCTACAGAGATCAGGGGCCCACTGTGCTAGAAGCTGCACAGATATGAAGTATCCAGAGGGGTAGCCGTGTTAGTCTACGGTACAGCAAAAAACAAGAGTCCTGTGGCACCTTATAGACTGACAGATTTTCTTCGGCATAAGCTTTCGTGGACTATAACCCACTTCGTCAGATGCAACTGACGAAGTGGGTTATAATCCACAAAAGTTTATGCCGAAGAAAATCTGTTAGTCTACAAGGTGCCACAGGAGTCTCGTTGTTTTTAGATATGAAGTAAGAGACCATCCCTGCCCAAATCTACATAGACAAAGAGTGGGAGGGGAAACTGGCCACCCAGTAGGCCAGTGGCAGAGCCAGGACTCCTAACTTGCTATCCAGTCCCTGATCCACCGGACCATACAGACCTAAGCTGAAAAGAGGTGATCATTCATTCATGTTTGGCGAGTGCTTTGAGATCCTCTCATGAAACGCACAGCCTGCGCTCAGAGTAGAGTGTTATTACTAAGAGCTAGTCTACACTTAAAACTCACGGCTGCACCTAATGCACCCACCTAACCGAGCGGCAGTAGCTATGCTGGAGGAGATGTTCTCCTTCCAACGCAGCACTGTTCACGCAAACGCTTATGGCAGCAAAACCTATGTCGCTCGGGTGGTGGTGTTTTTTTCACAGTACTGAGCGACGAACGTTTTGCCAGCGTAAGTGCTAGTAGATAAGGCCTAAAAATGGAGATGTCGTCACCTCTCCAGGAATGACACTGGGGCGCTCACTCACAGTGTTAGTTCTTGTGGCGTTTACATATATTTTTTGACTCTTCTAAAAATGTCCAAAGACAGCCTGAGAAATGGGAGCCAAGGATTTTGAATTAGGAAAGGATGCCTTTGCTCGCTAAGTATATTAGTGGTTTTGTGGTTAGAGCTCTACCCCAAAATATACTGGCTGCGCAGTGAGCAGGAGATAATGCTCACTTCCCCACTGCGACTCTGTCCTGCACCACTGATGGCACCAGCCCAAAAAGGCTCTTCCAATGCAGCATAGAGCTAAACCATGTTCCTGTGGGAGCACCGTAAAGAGACGACTCTCGTACTCTTCAGGATCAGTCCTGGTGGGAAACTGTAATCCGATCCTGCTCTTAACTCATTTTGTAATCTCATTCCATGTAATCTCAGCTCCAAACAGGGCTCCCCATGCCTTGATCTAATTTGCTGAACTGCGTCGCTGCGCCCTGTTTTACACCAGCTGTGGCTGCATTTCAGTGGTGGATGAAGTCATTCCCACTGCAAAGAGTGGAAGTTTGTAAGCTGCAGTGGGATCCTTTGGGGATGAAGGATGCTGTCTCCACATGTGCTCATTTTAATAGAAATAAGGTTAAACACTATGCTGAGGGTTTACACCTGTCCATCTCTAGCCAGTGCTTCTGAGATGATCTTTTTTCTTCTTCTCCCACCCGCCACCACTTCCACTGGCTCCTTCCTTCCTCTTTCACCAGGTCTCCCTCACTAAAAACCTGGCTTCCTCACACACTTGCTTCATTCAGTCTCTCACCTCTCTTGTCTCTAACCTAGCCATGGCCAGAGACCATGGAGTCTGTCGCAATATCTCCTTGATACTGCAACTCTTCCCTCCACCAACTCCATTGACCTTCATGCTCCCTTTCAGGGAACGGGCTTTCAGTTAGTCCAGAATCATCTCCACTGTTTTAGCTCTCGCCCAAGTCCTGAGCGATGTTCCTTTCCTTCTCTAAAGGCACACTTTCCAGGACTCCAAGGCTGCGTCTACACTGGTAAATTAAGTCGACTTAAGCTTGGCTTAAGTCGACTTAATTTGCCCTG
>ML685777.1:7822818-7850292 GCA_007922175.1 Pelusios castaneus
GACTTTAATTGTGAGTGTCGACACATTAAGTTGACTTAACTAAGTCGTCTTTAAGTCGACTTAGTTAAGTCGACTTAGTTAAAGTCAACTTAAAAGTGCAAGTGTAGACATAGCCCAAGATCTTTGCTAGCTCCTGAACTTATTTTCTCTTCTCCAGACCTCAGAACTTCATTCCCTTGTGCATTTTCTGGGTTATTCATCTTCCCTCTCAGCTTCCTCCCTTGGAGCTTCCCATTTATACTGACCCCAACTGATTTTCCCTCCTCTAGCCATATGCTAGCCGTATTGCCGCAGAATTGTTCCGGCCACTGTATTCTCTAAGATTATCTATGCTCTCTGTTAATCCTGGCCCACCAATGGACGGTAGGCAAGATTGTGGTAGTTCCCGCATAGGCCACACTTGACACCATGTTGTGAGCATCCCCTTCCCCTATCCACTTTCTACCATATTGCCGAGTTTAGGACCTGTCTGGCTCTGTCTTGGATTCCTGTGCGACACTTCCAAGCTGAGCTGTTGTGCATCTTGGAGACTGGAGTTTCTCTCACCCTGGCCTTGGGTGCTTTCGGATTTGAAGTTCCCACTCTCAATTGCAGGCCAGAGCACAAGAGAATTTAGCTGGGAAGAAATAAACGAGGGCCGAGCAAAGTTGCAAAAGTGCTGTCTGTCTGTCAGTCAGCAATAGGGGTTTACCCTGCCATCCATCACCATCGTATCTGAACATCTTTCACATAAAATTGATAGCAATAGCAAAGGTCCTAGGGGCCTTAATGGACTCTCTGGCTCTGCTCCACCTGCAGGGTAAACGCTCCTCGGATGTGTTTTGGCTGGTTGATTTTTGTCGCTCTTTGATACGCATTGCTTCTCCTTCAGGCCAAGCCGTAAGGCAGACAGGGAACTATGACAGGCCGTGAGCAATTCCACGTGAATGTGCTGTCTTCTTCTAAACCTATGGAGCCCTCTTCTCCCTGAATCTTCTAGAAACAGATGCTCTATTGTCCCGCCCTCCAGCTGGTTTACAGCCATGACTACATTTGTATGCAGCGTCTTCCTTCCATTTCCCTCCAATTTCGTCCCATTCTTTAAGTTCCCCATTTTCAAAGCGTCTGACAAAGTGGGATTTTCTCCCACGAAAGCTCAGGCGATAAATAAAAGTGTTAGCCACAGGACTCCTTGTTTGTTTGGCCACCCTAGACTAACACGGCTCCCCCTCTGGAACATGTCATTATTTCAAAGCCACAGAATCAAATAAACGTTCAGTGTTAAAATATTAAACCATGTACATGAGTCTAAAGTAAATGAGGGTTGTCAGAGAGGGAATTAATGGTCCAAGACAAAATTGCTTGGTAGAAT
This sequence comes from Pelusios castaneus, assembly GCA_007922175.1. Lineage (NCBI taxonomy): Eukaryota > Metazoa > Chordata > Testudines > Pelomedusidae > Pelusios > Pelusios castaneus. The sequence continues at coordinate 7,824,170 of ML685777.1, forward strand.
TGTAACTGAGGGCACGTAACCCAGGCAGGAGACACAGTTCTCACCAATGTGTCCATCAGTACATTTTTATCAAAGGCCATTCCTGCTCCCATTGTCGCTGAGGACAGGCCAAATCCACAACAGTATTCAGGCTCCTAATTTTGATTTCAGTGGAACTTAGGAGCTAAGCCCTGCTCTATGCTGCGGTGCAATTTCAGCGGCAATCGAAGGGAGATACGCAAAGTATTTAAAATATCTTGTGCATCTCCCTCTGATTGCCTACTGCCTACGTACCATGCTGTCTTCGGTAGCCTGAGTTGGAGGGAAACCCCTTCTCTCCAACTTAGCGCTCCTCCTGTACTGGACCGGCTTCCTGATCGGCTGAGTGGATCTTCACAGGCCGCTCAGTCAGTCAGGGAGATGGATCTGAGGGCAGCGAATTTGCTGCCATCCATAAAGACAAGCCCTAAATACCATCGAGGTCTCGCTCTCTTCGGGTGCGTCTACACTTGTAAATTAAGTCGACTTAAGCTTGCTTAAGTCGACTTAATTTACTCTGCGTCTACACTACACTTTCCTTAAGTCGACTTAGGGCTCTCCAGGACTCCCCCACTGCCCTCCCTGCCAGGGTGGCTGGCACAGCCACAGCCTGGCATGCCCCCCCACAGTGCAGGACAGAGCCCTGCCCACCCTGCCCCTATGCCCTGCCAGGGTCCCTGTCCCCCTCAGCCCCCATTGTACCCAGGTACAATGGGGCAAAGGTTGAGCCCCCTGGCACTTGGCAAGAGGTGCCCCCCCTGCCACCGTGGACCTGTCCCAGCTCCACCTAGCCCCTACAAGTCGACCTAGGCATCCAGTGTGGACGCTCTAGGTCGATTTTGTAGGGTCCCCTCTAAGTCGACTTAAAATGTAAGTGTGGACATGCTAAGTCGACTTAAATTCACAAGTGTAGACATAGCCTTCAAGAGGAGCAGGACTGTGTCCCACGTATATCTGTCCTATCATCGCACGTACTGAGAGAGGAAAGGAGTGAGTTTGGGTTTGCTACAAGCCTGAAACGCTAGTGAGACACAACCAAAGAGCCACAAGCCTCTGCAGCAAAATTGAGCTGCATTAGAAACAAACCATAGGCCAGATTATATTACTGGGTGGAAATCATAAGGAGCTTGGTGGTTTCTGCCGAAAGCTGTAAATTGGAGTTAAATGACACTCCTTGCGTCTAGCCAAAGGGAAGTATTTCTAACTCTCTCCAGAGTAAGCCCTTTCCATTCACTACTACTGGTAGATGGTAATGTTAGGCTGGGTGGGTTCTCCAGAAGAAATCCCAATAAAAGAATCCGCGGCGCTTTAAAACTCAGGTGTTTCAATTCCTTTTTCTTTTGTCACCACCTTATATTTTTAAAATTCCAATTTACTACTCACAGATTCATAGATTTTAAGGTCAGACCAGCCCAATAGGACCATCTCGTCTGACCTGCAGGCCACAGAACCTTACCCACCCACTCCTGCAGTAGATCCAAGAAGATTGAGTCACTGGAGTCCCCAAGACTTCAAGGTACAGAGAAACCACCAGCAAGTGACCCATGCCCCAAACTACAGGGGAAGGCAAAAAACCTCCAGGGACCCTGCAAATCTGCCCCGGGGGGAAATCCCCTTCTGATCCCAAATATGGGGACAGCTAATCCCTGAGCCTGTGGGCAAGACTCACCAGCCAAAACCCAAAAAAGAATTCTCTGCACCAACTCAGAACCCGCCCCATCTAACACCTCATCTATTCCCCACTAGTAATTGCCAAATTAGGCTGCCCCACCATATCATTCATTCTTGGTGCTGTTTGTGCTTCGTTCAGTCAGCTTGGAGGATGAAAATAGACTAGCCCCTTAAAATGTTTAGTTTATGATCAGTTTCTAGTCCATTTTCTCTCCAGGCTCCCACTTGCTGGCAGGAAGATGCAACGTTTGGCTTGCAAACTCCGAAGGGGTGTGTTTATGTCCAACACCCACTTCCATTCAGATTCAAAAAGAGTGGCAACATGGGCCTCCTGGTCCCTGAGGAGGGTTCTGAAGGGCTGTGGCGATACAACTAATAAATAATCATTGCTCTTGATCTTAGGTTTTGTAACTCTGAGACCCTGAGCTGAAAGGCTCGGTGTAACTCAGAGGGAGCTACCCGTGCATACTGGGAGAAAGTCCCTCAAACTGGAACTGCTTTCAGCACACCAATGAAGTGTGTTACCTTTTCTTTATAAGATCCAGTGCTGAGCCTATGAATTCATCCTTCATCTTTTGTAGCTTCGCTCCATAACTGGACAGGTCTGTGGCTTCTAACAGCAGCGATGGACAGCAGGAAGAATGGGCTTCAGAAGCCAGGGCCTGCCCAGCAAAATGAGGGACTCCTCTCAGTTGTCTTGAGACTAAACCCTGCTGCTCGTCCCAGTAGACCTCCTCCCCAGCCCTGTGGGCTGCGCTCGGCTGCAAAGGCGACCTTGGAATTGGGCTGGAGCAAATAGGGTCCGGAGAGCTGCCTGCTCTTGACAGTGGGGAGGGGCTGTCCTTCAACACACACTGGTTAGCCCCAGCTGTGCTGAGCAAACTGAAGCTGCCCCACGTGGTCGGAATGTCTTGATAACGGGCAGAGCCGAGGGCAATGTGGCTTTCCTGAAACACGTCGTCGTAGTCATCTGCTGTTGCCGTGGAATTGCTGGCGAGTTTGGCCTGTGGGGTTTCCGGTGGCGCAGCTGAGCAGGCATTCTGATTGCTTTCTCTTTCCAACATCTGGCTAGCCAGAGACCCCTCACTCTGGTGCTTTGATGGCCCACTGGTGCTGGCAGATGAACACGTCTCCTTGTTCCTCATTCTCTTGAACTCCTCAAAGGTAGGGATGTAGAGCCTTCCTTTAGAGTGTTCTTTCCTGCTCAGCTCTAATGGCCCTTTGGAGTCAGTCTTCCCATCACACCCCTTGAGGGATCCAGTGGTTCTGGATTTGATGAGCTCTTGGCTTTCCCTGGCATGGTGGAGGGTCAGGCTCGGAGAGCTGTTCTGTCTTCTCAGCTGCAACCTTCTCCGAGCTTCCTGCTTGATGTCTTCCGGACTGGCTATCCTGTGTGCAAAACACGGCCTCTGTCTCCCTGGCGCCGCTGTGAGGCCGTGATGGAGGGGAGCGTGTTCCACGAACACCATACAACAGCTTACAGAGCCCCTGTTTTTGTACTGTGGGCTTGTCCAGCATTCTGAGAACTCTCTCCCTGCCAGGTCCATCAAGGGCGCTTGGGGACGCACGGGCTTGCAGGGTTCCACCGCCTTGGCGCTGTGAATCCTCAGTTTTTCCTTTAGCTCTCTCTTGGCATCTCCATGTAGGGCTCTCTCATCCGCGGCAGGGAAAAGCCACTGAGGCACTTTAGCAAAAGGAGGAAGGGGTACATTTTGCGCAGGAGTTGATGTTCGCTCGGAGTGGAGGGAAAGGTGCCTGCAAGTGTTGACTGTGGTCTGTACTGGGGATCTCTCTACAGAGCTGACGGGCCAATAACCGGCACCTTTATAGTGGAAAAGGAACTCATTGTCCATGCTCCTGCATTGAGAATAGAGATTGGAGTCTGCAAGTGTTGCCCAGGGGAGGTTCTCCACGCTCCGATACAGCCGGGTTTCTGCGGCACTGGCCAGGCTTGTCTTACCTATGTGACATGAGTCTACAGGGTTGAAGTTCCCGGCAAGAATCTGGGTGTCTACGTTCTTCAATGGATGCATGCTGCTAATTGAAAAATCCTTTAGGCCATGTTGTGCGTACAGCTGGTTATTCTGGCAGCTCAGAATCACCCGGCAGTGTTCCTGTCTCTCATCAACACTGATGTATGTCATAGCAAATTTACATGGGCGAGCTAACACATTGGCTTTTTGGGGAGGATGTGGGAGCTGGCAGTTCACTCTGACGATCGTCGAAGTCCAGACCACAGACAGCAGAAGCCTGCTGCTGGGCCCTCACAGTGGAGAGCTTTGTACGCCCAGGCACAGAAGGAACCCTGTTAACATAAGAAGAGATGAGTTACTGAAGTGGCACAGCTCTGATACAGACAGTGCAATAGCAGATGTACCTCCTGGACATGCAGAAGCCATGAAACAAACACCAGAAGGGAGACAGCTCTGTCACTGAGGTGGACTGTATGGCCTGAGGGCCTTTGCTATCTCTAGGTAGTCCGCTGCCTGCTGCAACTCTAGCACTTTGGAAAGACTTATTTCACCCTCTTTGCTGAATCCAGTGGCTGGTGCTCACAACAGTGTTGCTTAGATATGGCACCAGACCACTTAGAATACCTGCTTTTATGATAGATTATCCGGACCGCAGCACAGACGCAGCATGGGTCTGATGTAGTGGGATTCTATCCAGGAAAGCTCATGCGATAAAGTAATTTGTTAGTCTTTAAAAGCGCCACAGGACTCTGTGTTTGTTGTGCTGAACTAGATTAACACGGCTCCCCTTTGGAAATTGTGAATTCTATGGAGATGTCCAAAAATCAAGGATTTGGAGGCCTTCTCTTTGTATGTACTATATCAAGCAATCGCTTTGCTATGTTCCCAAGGGCATTTTAACGTAGTAATGTTTCAAACAGCACTATGGTAAAGCTCACTAGGGAACATTTAGTGCACACCAGCAGGGTCTACACGGACCAATTAATGAGCAACATGCTAGTGTGCTTTAGAATCACTCCACCATAGCCACATAATATAGATAAGCCCTTAGATATAAGAAACCATTTCCAATGTTTTTCTAGGGTTTACTGGACACACACTGATTTCACACTTTTGTATTGGGTTGTTTCAATGATGTTTATAGGTTAAAATACAAAATCAGGAGCCCTAATGATAGGTGAGTTTGGGGCTTTACAAGACCAAGATTCCCTGTCCCACAAGGTTTATAGACCAGGACATGTGGAGGCAATGCCAGCATGGGGAGGGGCTGGGCGGGCTGCCTCTCTGCTCTTAGAAGAGCAATGCACAGGTAGAGAGGGGAGAGAAGAAGGTTGGTTGTTTTCATGGTTTGCACCCAAGAGAGACATATATAAATAAGGCAGCTCAGGCTCGTGTGGTTCCTTCATGCTCTGACTTGTCCACTGTGGAGAGAGGTGTGTTCTAGGGATCTATTGGCCAGATCCTCAAAGGTATTCAGGCGCCTAACTCCCATTGACTTCAATATGAGTTAGGTGCTGTATCAAGGTAGTTTCCCCGCTCCAGTAAGGAAGGGGTTAAAAGCCATGGCTCAGGAGCAGCCAATTGAAATAGACAGCTGCAGAGCCAATCAGGGCCCAGGAGCCCTGTTTAAAAGAAGGCTGCAGCCAGTTTTCCCCTGGTGCTTGGGAAGAACGAATGTGCCGGCTGGCTATGGGAGGCAGGACCAGGGACAGCTCCATGTGGGCTGTTGAGGCTGTGATGGAGCTAGCACCCATAATCCTGATACAAAGGAGAGAGGTACCTGGGAATGGTGTGGATGTGGCCCAGGGGACCTGAGTGACTGTTGGAGGTTAAGATGTAGCGATGGTGTGATGTGTAGGGTCCCTGCTCTGGGGCCTGGAGAAGTGGGTTGGCCTGGATCCCTCCCCCAGGCCGCCAGTGGGTGGCACGAGGACTAGTTGCAGCCGTGGACTCTGAGTGGGCTGCGTGGACTAGGTCATGCTGCAGAAGGGAGAACCTAACAGAGGGCTTGGCCAGCGGGCTGAGGCACTGGATGGAAATGGAGAGATGGGTTACAGGTCACCAGATGGGCGTGCACTTGAGGTATTACCCCAGAAATATCACAGAATCTTAGGGTTGGAAGGGACCTCATGAGGTCATCTAGTCCAACCCCCTGCTAAAAGCAGGACCACTCCCCCTAAATCACCCCAGCCAGGGTATTGTCTAACCGGGCCTTAAATATCTCCAAAAACGGAGATTCCACCACCTCCCTAGGTAACCCATTCCAATGCTTCACCACCATTCTAGTGAGAAAGTTTTTCCTAATATCCAACCTTGACCTCCCCAGCTGTAATTTGAAACCATTGCTCCTTGTTCTGTCCTCTGTTACTATTGAGAACAGCCTAGCTCCCTCTTCTTTGGAGCACCCCTTCAAGTAGTTGAAGGTTGCTATCAAATCTCCCCTCAGTCTTCTCTTCTGTAGACTAAATAAGCCTAGTTCCTTCAGTCTCTCCTCGTAAGTCATGTGCCCCAGTCCCCTAATCATTTTTGTTGCCCTCCGCTGGACTCTTTCTAATTTGTCCACATCCTTTCTGTAGTGGGGAGCCCAAAACTGGACACAGTATTCCAGATGCAGCCTGACCAGTGTCGAATAGAGGGGAATTATCACATCCCTCGATCTGCTGGCAATACTCCTACTGATGCAGCCTAATATGCCATTGGCCTTTTTGGCAACAAGGGCACACTGTTGGCTCATATCCAGCTTCCCCAGGGGGTGCCTGTCAGGTGAGCCCTTAGTTAGCAAATGTCTAGGCACCTAATACCTTTGAGGAACTGGGACTGCCTGCATCGTGGTAGCATCTGAGCATCTCACAGCCATTTGTGGATTTATCCTGCCAGCCCCCCCACCGCCCACCGCAGGATAGAGCTATAGCCCAGTTGTACCAATGGGGGCCAGTGGTACAAGGAGGAGCATATTTCTAATGGTATTTAGGTATTCCTCTCAGAACTGCAAGGCCTACGTGATTCAAACAGCTAAATCCCACTACAGACCGGTCAGCCTCACCTCAATCCCTGGGAAAATCATGGAGCAGGTCCTCAAGGAATCCATCCTGAAACACTTGGAGGAAAATAGAGTGATCAGGAACAGTCAACATGGATTCACCAAGGGCAAATCGTGCCTGACCAACCTGATTTCCTTCTATGATGAGATGACTGGATTTGTGGATGCGGGAAGAGCCGTTGACGTGGTATACCTTGACTTTAGCAAGGCTTTTGATACGGTTTCCCACAGCATTCTCGTTGGCAAGTTATAAGTATGGGTTGGACGAGTGGACCGTAAGGTGGATCGAAAACTGGTTAGATCAACGGGCTCAGCGGGTAGGAATCAGTGGCTCGATGTCTGGTTGGCAACCGGTAACAAGTGGAGTGCCCCAGGGGTCGGTCCTGGGGCCGGTTCTATTCAACATCTTCGTTAATGATCTTGATGATGGAATAGACTGCGTGCTTAGTAAGTTTGCGGATGACACCAAGTTGGGGGGAATGGTAGATACTCTGGAGGGCAGGGACAGGATCCAGAGAGACTTGGACAAATTGGAACACTGGGCCGAAAGAAACCTCATGAGGTTCAGCAAAGACAAGTGCAAAGTCCTGCACTTAGGACGGAAAAATCCCATGCACTGCTACAGGCTGGGGACCGATCAGCTAAGTAGCAGTGCTGTAGAAAAGGACCTGGGAGTTATGGTGGACGGGAAGATGAATATGAGCCAACAGTGTGCCCTTGTTGCCAAAAAGGCCAATGGCATATTAGGCTGCATCAGTAGGAGTATTGCCAGCAGATCGAGGGATGTGATAATTCCCCTCTATTCGACACTGGTCAGGCCGCATCTGGAGTACTGTGTCCAGTTTTGGGCTCCCCACTACAGAAAGGATGTGGACAAATTAGAAAGAGTCCAGCGGAGGGCAACAAAAATGATTAGGGGGCTGGAGCACATGACTTATGAGGAGAGACTGAAGGAACTAGGCTTATTTAGTCTACAGAAGAGAAGACTGAGGGGAGATTTGATAGCAACCTTCAACTACTTGAAGGGTTGCTCCAAAGAGGAGGGAGCTAGGCTGTTCTCGAGGGTAACAGAGGACAGAACAAGGAGCAATGGTTTCAAATTACAGCTGGGGAGGTCAAGGTTGGATATTAGGAAAAACTTTCTCACTAGGAGGGTGGTGAAGCATTGGAATGGGCTATCTAGGGAGGTGGTAGAATCTTCATCTTTGGAGATTTTTAAGGCTCGGTTAGACAAAACTCTGGCTGGGATAATTTAGGGGGAGTGGTCCTGCTTTTTAGCAGGGGGTTGGACTAGATGACTTCGTGAGGTCCCTTCCAACCCTATTATTCTATGATTCTATGATTTTCAGAAGTGACTTAGGAGCCAAGGCTGTGGTGAGAGCCAGTGGGATTCAGCCACCAATTCTCTCCGGCCTTGCACCGTGGAGCAGAGCTACACCGAAACACCTTCCAAAATCTGGGCCCCAATGACTGGCTCACGAGAGCACGGCAGCCAGCGGCAGCTCAGGGCTTTGCCCACCCGTCCTCTCTCCGCACCCTACAGCACTGAGCTGGACCAGTGAGCTCCATGGCAAGGGGACGGAGACCCAGGAGTCTGCAGGGAACCTCCCAGTGTGTCTGGCTAATGCTCCTCACAGGATTGAGGAAGGAGGTTGGGGTTGGGGGTGTGCCTCCTCTCCCCATCCCTTTAGCACTGTGATGGGCTGCCACAGGGAGCGGCAGGTGTAAAGCAGGAATCAATGCTCCGTATAGAGCTCTGCCTGGAGACTCGTGGGGCTCCAGGAGGTTGCTGTCCCCTGCCCCATCCCACTGTCTCCTCCCCAGGAAGGGAGGAAGGGGGCGCTCCAAGGGAACATGCAGTGAAAATGCTCTTCTCATGCTCCCTTCTGGCCTATCACAGGCTGGCTGACCCTATACAAGGCTTCAGGCTCAGCCTCTCAGCACCAGGTAATGTCCCACTCCTCAAAGATATGGAGGCACCTAACCCCATGGGAGTTAAGCATTCAAATACTCTGGAGGATCTGGGTCAATAAATAGAGGGGTCCCACTCTGAAGGGTGACCAGGCGTCCGGGTTCTCCTGACACAGCCTCTTTTTTTGATCCTCCATCCTCTGCCCGGGTGGATTTTTCAAATAACAGGAAACGTCCGGGATTTTTGCAGAGTGGACATTGCAGATCAGAAAGAGTCCTGACTGGTCCGCTTCACAATGAGTCCCTCCTCTGCATCCATAGCTGATTGGTCCATTCCCCTGCAAGCCAAAACTGTGATACAAGCTCCCGGCCCTGGGGCGAGGATCCGGCAGGGAGGCACTGACGACTCTCACTGCACTCTGGTCTTGCACCAGACGCCTTGCCACCGTGACGGTGCAACACTGCGCCCACCTCCCGTGAGTCTCCCTGCCTCAGGTACTCCCCCAGCCTCTTCTGGCAGTGTCCTCTTTTGGGGAACCTGAAATACGATAGCCCTACCTCTTTGCTGCCACCTTGTGATGGCGCACAGCCACCCCGGCCACCAAAGGGACATGAAGAGACTGAGTGGCACCTACGGGGGCTAAGTCACACTGGTGATTTCCATCAAAGCTGGGAGCCAGTGGTAGTTTTCCAGCTGGGAGGGAAGCGGAGGCAGTGAATTGTGAAGCCCAAATGGGTAAGTCACTGCTCCACTTCCCCTGTGGTGGGTGGGAGCAACAGAACTGCCGTCAGCTGGTTTCTAAAAGCCGTGGGCGGATTCTCCTGGTAGAAAACTAGCGCAGTTCCGACCAGAACGGAATTATTCCTCTTACATCCTGGTCACTGAGGGCAGTCGGGCTCTGCTCTTCATGTGGCTTATGGTCTGCTCACTTCTGGATGTAGAACATCAGTGCAACCACACAGGTGCACCAAGTGTATGAACCACTATAAAAATGGGTCCCAGCTCATCTGTGCTCCCCAGGAACCAGCACGTCCACTCACCCCATCTTCCCCCAGTCTCCTCATGCCTGTGCTGCAGTTCTTCACATATCCCTCCGCCGCAGGTCTCTCTCACGAAGCCCACAGGTAACAGCAGAGAACTGGATGATCAGGGTGTTCTGTGATCAAAGGTTATAATTTGTTTTTCCTGGAAAGAGAGAGAATAAACACAGTATAAGAGCCATGGAGGGAACAGGCTCACCACATAGCAGTGATAAAGGACTCGGAAGGTAGAATGAGAAAGCACTCTTGGGCTGGGAGGTGTTACTGGCTGCCAGTAATGGGTGCTTGCTCTACAGACACGGCTAAAGCCCATGCGTGTGCTAGGTTCCCTTCTTTCAGGCTTGATGGAAGGAGCAATTATACTTCTTTGTGTGTAGTGATGACTAGAAACAACAGAAGCCACTGCCCACCACAATGGTTTGCATGGCACTGCTGATCAGAAGCCAATCCTCTGGGCTGAAGGGGTTCCCTGGATGAAATGCAGGGGCGAGGGGATTGTTTGGCAAAGTGAATGGTGTGTGAGAAAGCCTGAGAGGAGAAAGCCATCAGGCACAGATACGCAGGGCCCTGAGAGGGACCACAAACAGACCAGTGCGATAGATGAGGATAACGTGAATAAGGAAACTGCCTGCTGTTTGTTTCTCTTGCCATCTTTCAGCATGTCCTCAGAAGCGGTCTGTGTAGTTATTATTATCAGTCATGTTTATTACGTAATGCCCAAGATCCAGCTAAGATCGAGGCCTCATTGTGCAAGGCTCTGTACAAACACACTGAAGCACTTACAACCTACACAGACCAAGGGCGTCGATGGCAGAGCTGGGAACTCAATCTTGATTGGCGGAGTCCCAGTCCAGTGTTATAACCACATCCTTTCCAACAAGCACATTGCAGGTGCTTCCCCAAGTGAGTCCATTTATCAATACACCCTCTTCTCTCCCCATTCGGTCAAGTACTGACTTGCCATTTCCTGGATTTCCCCTACGGTAAAATTCCGTTACGCACCAGGAGTGGAAACGTATCTCTGATTTCGCTTCTCATATCACATGGCTGATAGCCAGAGACAAAAGATTCCTTACTGCGGCCTTTCAACTCTTGTTGATTCTTCTCAGCAAAAACTCTCCTTTTATTTTTTAAGGTTAAAAAACAAGTAATGAGCCGTTCTGTAATCTGTCAGCCCAGCAAGTACAGACCTTAGTGTTCCCATCTGAACTAAATCAGTGAGTATGACAGCGTGAGCCTCAAACTGACACTAAGCACATCTTCACTCTTTGATCATGTTGTCTGCACAACGCTCGCTAGTTTCCTGCCTCAGGGATTAAAAAGCTCCTGGTCATATTGGCCTCAAGGCCTGTACGTGAGTAATGGGACCTGGCCATCAGAACAGAGGCACATGCTGATCCCGTTGCTTGTTTTCTGCATCGTCCAAGTTACTTTATTGACTTTTATTACAATGATATTCTGTTGTGCGTCTCCTTGGAGACCCACTCTTAACCTTCATTTTCCTGCAAAACCCTCCTGAAGTACATGATGTATTTCTAGAGGATTAAAGCTCGAAGGATAAATTATTTCCTCCCAAACATAAGAGCCGTCTTGCTTAGCTGCCCCTTCCAAAGTAGCATTAGAGAAAAATGTCAAGAGGATGAAACAGACAGGCAAAGGGATAAATGCCTGGACCCTGGTGAAAAACACCATGCGTAGCTCAGAACTGTAGCAAGGCAGGGCCACAAATTCCTGGGGAGAAGAAGCACACATCATGAACCGTCAGTGAAAAATGCAACAAACCATGACAAAGAAGCATAGAGGGTTTATCTCTGCTCCAGTGAGGAAGGGAATCAGTGGTGCTTGCTCAAGAGATTTAATAGACTTGTCATGGAAGGGGGGGAGTTTGTTCCACGAGCCAAGAAAAGCTATTTGTGAGTGTCTTTTGAGGGCAGATCCGCCTGCTTCTCTGAGCAAAGAGATCTTACTCAAGTAGCTCTGGCCCCCAGAGTGCAGAAGGAGGAAGGAGCTCCACTTCCGTGGTACATCTTGTACTCTCCAAACTGGGAATGATACATCTCCATTAGCAGGAAGAAAGCAACTTGCGGCTCATGTTGTAAAGCCAAACTGATCTCTGGTGGGAAGTTCTGGCTCTAGGTAACAACTGGAGCACAAACCACAGGGAGCTATTTTTTCGGGGTGGATGAAACAAGCTAATGCGCCATTTCTGTCTCTAATTTCTATGACTGATGCTTTTCAGAGCTCAGCAGCAAATGGGAGTGTCCTGTGGCGACCTCACAGCATCCTGCGCATGCTCCACTAGAGATCTAACCAGTTGGAATAAAAGAGAAAACACCCTTTTTTAAAAAACCCGCACACTGGATTTTAGCAAGTTGGCTGCTACGTTACAGTGACTTCCATGGCATGTGAGACAGCACATCCCCTTTCCCTCCACTGGCTTGTCATCAGGAACTGCTCTTGTGCATCTGAAATCTTTTTGTCAAATACGTTTTGGTTCCTTAGTTGATCAACAGAGATATTGGGGGGATGAAATGTCATGCACCGATATTTTCCATGTTAAAGGTAAACAAAAAAATAGAGGTACTTTGACTATATTTGCTTTTCAGACATTCAGTTAGCGAGGTACAAGAGAAAGAGGAAGTGATTGTGGAGGTATTTCTCGTACTGATCGTCTGATTGCTGACGTATCTTCTTCCTATGACCACTGAAAGAGCAGTACGGACTCAGTGTTGTTTTTTAATTATGGACGGTGAGATTCAGCTGTTGGAGCGACTCTAATCCAGCGCAGTTTTACAGGTTTCTTTTCGGTCTTAGGGGAAACTGATGAGGTGGAAGTTCGAGTCTGCAGTGTCGGCATTGTGGTTGGCTGCTGCGCCGCGTCACTTTGTACTTTCAAATGGTTCCCTTCGTTTTTGAGAATGTGTATGTGTCTTCATCAGAAAAGATCTGCATAGAACAAACATACCGAGCAATCTGATTTTCAAACGCAAACAGGAGCCTTTTACATTAATAACATGCTTAAAAATCAGCACACGTAAAGCCACCAATTAAAAAAAAATTATAGCTTTATTTTATGGAGAGACAGGATGTGGGAGGTAATATCATTTATTGGCCCAGTTTCTACTGGTCAGAGAGACGAGCCTTCAGTCTCCACAGAGCTCTTCTTTAGGTCCGGGAAAGTACCCAGAGTATCACAGCCGAATACCAATCGGGGTGGTCAGGGGGCCGCCACTCTGGTACTGCTGGGAGGCATGTCCTGCCGAGCCCAGCTTCATAGGGTCCTCCTGTGGTTAAAGCCAATCCAGGCATAAAATCTATTCACCCATCCATTTTAGCAGTCTGATGATGTACACCCGAGTTGGACTAGGTGATCTCCTGAGGTCCCTTCCAACCTAATCTATGTACACCAGGCTAGGAATCAGTGAATTCATCTGACCACATGAATACATAAGAAATGGGAAACTTTTAGAGCCGCTCTACAGTAAAGACTACTTTTAAAGTTCATTTTAATAGAGGTGAAATGAAACACTCTAAAGAAAAACAAAGTCTTACGACATCAGTGGAAGGCCCTGATTTCCCATGTAGTCCAGTGAGAACTGCCGTCTCTGCATCTTACTCTGTCACTGGCACGTAGCTCTTGCGAAGAGGTACCAGCACGATGGACACTTCCTAGCGGAGATAGTGAAATGGTGACCAGTATTTCTGAAAACTTTCAGCAGGCGTTGTACTTTAACGGGCACATATCTATACACGTAGTGTTAACTGCTGCAGTGTCCCCATAAACTGTTTATCTGAGATTTGTGGCACGGATCCGATGGGAAGATGTAGCCCTTTGTCAACAGTATCCTCAGCTGCTCCTAGAATTACGTCTGCTTTAAGCTTTGTGCCTCTGAGATCTGGAGGGTCCTGTCAGGATGCCAGGAGGCTACACTGCAAAACTTCCAGCTGAGCACCCTTGCTTTTTTCATTTGCTGGAGCTCCTGCACCTTGTCTCCAGAGGCACGTCTGCCTCTCACTGCTCAGTCTGATGCTAGTTAACTCAGCTAATTCCCTTCTCAGTGCAGCTTAGAGAAGCTTCTTGGTAGTTCTCCCCTTTTAACATGCAGAATGACTCTGAGAATGCCAGGACGGGCGGTTTGAAAGGCTGAGAAACAATGAATTGAGGGGATATAACAGTTTTCAAATACCTACAAGGTTGTTGTGAGGAGGAAGGAGAAAAATTATTCCCCTTAATCACAGACGATAGGACAAGAAGCAACGGGCTTAAATTACAGCAAGGGAGGTTCAGCCTCCCTAGACATTAGGAAAAAATTCCTAACCATCAGGGTGATTAAACAGTGGAATAAGTTGCCTCGGGCAGGTTGTGGAATCTCCTCCATTGGAGGTTAAGAGCAGGTCAGACAAACACCTGCCAGGGATGGTTTAATGGGGGTATTTGGTCCTGCCGTGAGTGCAGGGACTGTCATGTCCCTTCCAGTTTCCATGATTCCATGAACTCTGCTGGGGAGGAGAAATCCAGGTGCAGCAGTGGGCCCAGCACAAACAAGTTTTCCTGACACAGAAACTGCTGACCTAGATTTCTGCCGGCTGGAAGCTGTAATTCACACCAACGTTGTGTGGCTTTCTGTCCACCTTTAGTGGTGGGAAAAGAGCCAGACTCATGCTGGAATTAAGTAGGTTTGGCTTTGTCCAGGATATTTAAGCAGCGCCCCTGAGGAAAAGCAATCCAGAACAGCCCCTTTTATCTGCTCTTAGTACACATCACACCCTTTAAACCCTCACCCTAGCGAGTCCCGTGAGCAGTGCTAGGAACGGGCCTGGTCTGCTCACCAGACTGAAACCCTGCCGTGGTCTGGGGAATGCCGTGCCTGGCCTGAACCCCAGGGGTCCCTCAGACCCAGCTCTTTAAGATGGAGCTGAGCCAGAATCTTTCACCAACCCCCACTTTAGCTTTGGCACCAGATCTGAGCTCAGCTGCCTGGTCCCATTTCACAGCCCGGCTCTTCTGTAAGCATGGGACTACTGTCCTCTCTCAGAGGCGGCTTTTGGGGTAGGTGAAGCAGGCGCATGCCTAGGGCCCCACGCAGTAAGGGGTCCCATCTCCTGCTTTGCCTACCCCAAAAGCTGCGTCTGCCTCGGCCGGCAGAAAGAGGAGGAGCTAGCCCCTGCAGCTGGGGCCGGTGGCAGAGAGCTGGGGCCAGAGGATGGGGAGCTGGGGTCACAGAGAAGGGCCCCTATGGGCCTATGGGGGCCCTGCAATGGCTCTATGGGGGTCCCGCAATTGGCCTTCACCTAGGGCCCCCCATAGCCAAAGGCCGCCTCTGTCCTCCCTGACCCAACAGCTGCACCCCAGGCTGGACAAGCATATAGCATCTGCACTCTCTGCCACGAATGAGCAGATTTATCATTCCCTTAGGGTGACGGTAAAGAGCTAGTCTGCCACTGCAGGCACACCTCGGAGAAAAGGATGGTGCATAAAGTACTACAGTATCCCCAAGGCCCACACACAAGACCCTCTGCTTCCCCAATAAACAGCCTGTCACGCAGGGGTGTGAGGAAACAAAGCCTTCCCACTAACTACCCCTTCTCGCCCATCCAGCTGCCCCAGGAACAAAGCCATCCGTCCGTCTTCTGCTCACACACCTGGAGCCCCTCTAGGGGCGTCAGGGGGATTTTCACTCCCTACTGCCGGTGTCTATTCAGAGCACGGTGTAGCCCTTTGCAAACACACCATCCCAGCGAGTGGGTGAGATCAGAGATCTGGTAACGGATTTTAATTGGAACAAATAAAGGTCAAAGGTTCCTGTTTTCCTCTACTGCTCTGATGGGAAATCTCATCCGCGTGTTTGTAAAGCTCTAGTATAGGGGTGAGGTGAACAGCGGGTGACTGTACTTGCTCTGGAGAAGGCCCCACTGAGCCCGATTCTGTTCTTACCCGTTGGGAAAAAGAGGCATCTCTTCATTTCAATGAAAGGACTTTGGATCAGAGATCTGTCCACTGCAGACTGAAGCCAACGGGAGGGTCTCCGTTGACATCAGGGGTGCTAGATCAGGCCCTAAGTGAGAATGAGCATGGGCCTGGCGGGGAGTCTCCCGTCACAGGGTTGAGCGAGTAGTTGGTTTCATCCCAAGCCCCATTTGTTCACGTCACAAAGCCACCACACATTGGCATATTGATTTTGCTGGCAGCTGCTGTTCTAGGCTGTCAATGCCCCGAGAGTAGCGGTGCAACATCAGAAGGGCAGTGCACAGGCTGAGGTGTGGGGGGAAGGAATGAACTAAGAGAAAGAGTGTGCTCTGTGTCCCCATTCTTGTGTGCGCCGAAGTCACTGAACGATGCTTTCATAGAAAACCAGCTATCAAGTTGCATGTAAAATGTACAATTGTATTAAATCTATGCAGCTGACTTATCAGAATGTCCAACCTGATAACCCTGGCATCTTCTGGGTTCCTACCTGCCTGGTGTTGGTAGAAGGAAAGAAACCTTTATATTTATAAACTGTGGTTCTGATCTCAGTGACGTCAGGCCTTTGTCTTGGCCCTAAAAACATCATGAATCCCAAACACTGGACCCACGATTCGTTTTTTTCAGTCAGGTGGAACAACATCAAAAGCAGTACAGAGACCTGATAGGCCATCCTGTCCAACCCTCCTCCTTCATGCAGGATCGATCCCCATGCTATTGGAAAACCCAGAGAGCTAGCTTTAAATGACTCAAGCGGTGAGAGGATCCACCACATCCCTGGGGAGAATATGTCACAGTCAAATTGAGGTTAGGAAATTTTTCCTGCTATTAAGCCTGAAATTTCCTTTGCTCCATTTCCTCTGGGTTCCCCCTCGTTAACTCCTCAATGGCCACGCTAACTAGTTCCCCTCCCTTCCATCCTGCTCTCAGTGGATGTAGCCCCATGGGTGTTGATTTACACCAACTGAGGATTTGACCATTATCATATCCCCTTCAGGCCTCATTTAGCTCAGTTCCACATTGCTGGTTCTCCGAAGTTAGCGCCTTTCACCCCCGAATCCTCTCTGTTTCTCTGCTTTGGTTCCCCTCCAGTTTGCTGGATAAATCTTAATGCCAGGCCCTGCTGAAAAAACCACACTGTGGTGACATTCTAATCTTTATCCCATCTAAGGAACAAATACTGACCAGTCTGTTACAGCTGCAACTCCTCTTTAGCACTTCTCCCCCCGTGTTAGACATGCCTGTCTTGCTCGGGGGGTGTGTGTGTGTGTTCATTATTACTGCTTAGTGATGCAGAGGTCTTGGGGCCTGACCCTGCCAAGGTACTCAGCCCACTCTGCTTTCCCTGAAGCAGTCAGAGTGGAAGGCGCTCAGTGTTTTTCAGGATGTGCTGAGTAGCTCACAGGGTCTGGCTCCCAGAGGCAAAATCCTATTAAATGATTCCTTGTTACTATGACAATATTGACTGAGAGCCCCTGGAGTTGTTGGGAATTTAAGGGAAGCCAGCAAAAGTAAAATCAGGACAGCAGCTCTCCAGGGGAAACGTGAGTTTGTCCATAAAGGGGCAGTGTGTGACATTCTGAACGCTTCTAAGAGCACTTGGATCTCTCCAATCCATTAACCTTGCAGAGGAGTCCCACCGTATTCTACAGCTGTGGGGGACATGTGCCCCTGTGCGTACGCAGAGCTCTTCCAGGGGTACATCAGCTCATCTAGACATTTGCCTGGTTTTACAACAGGCTACACAAAAAGCACCAGCTAAGTCAATACAAACGAAAATTTCATACAAACAACTTGTTTATGCCACGCTATATATTTTACCCTGAAACGTCAGTGCAAAATTTCTATGCCCATCGACTTATTTTATAATTATGTTCAAATGAAATAAGCAATTTCTCAGTAATCGTGTGCTGTGACACATTTGTATTTTTATGTCTGATTCTGTAAGCAAGTAATTTTTAAGTGAAGTGAAACTCCAGGCACACAAGACAAATCAGAGTCCAGAAAGGGATACAGTAATCTGAAAAGGTTGAGAACCAGTGTTCTACAGGAATGGCCCAAACACAGCACAAGGAGACTAAACACTTGGCCCCTATAAAGTCACTAGAAGTTTTGGCATTGACTTCAAGAGGATTTCACCCATGCTTTCCAGCTGCTTGTGCTGGTAGGGCCAATTCAAAACGGTCACTAATATTTTGGCTGGAAAATTCCTGCCTTCCCAGATCCACCTCAAGAACAGAGAAGTTGCTGTTTTATATATAATCTGTGACTTCAGTTCCCAGAGAAAAAACAACACAAGTTCTGTGGCACCTTAAAGACTAACAGATTTCTTTGGGCATAAGCTTTAGTGAGCTGCAACCCACTTCGTCAGATGCACAATGTTCCCAGAGACTGTGAAGAGCAGTTCTGCTCTGGAAAATGACTCTGTAAAGATGGTATCAAAGTTTTACCCCTCCAAGTCTTTACTCTGCAATACATCACAAACACACAATACAGTTAATGAAATCTCCTAAACTTTAAACCTAGTCTGTACAATTAACGTTGTTCATGTAAGGCTGGAAGTTTCCCCTAATATTAGTCGGTTTTAGAGCTGAACCAGTCAGATTTTGTTTCCATAGGACATTGAGTCTCAACACCAGAACTGCTCTCACCTTTCATCCCCTACAAAGTCCATACTGAATTTCACATATCATTAAAACAAACAATGAGTCTGGTGGCACTTTTAAAGGCTATCAAATATATTTATCGCATGCGATAAATACATTTGTTAATCTTTAAAAGTGCCACCAGACTCATTGTTTGTTTTGCTGAACTAGACTAACACGGTTACCCCTTTGGAATATGTCATTAAGATTCAGAAAAGGCTGGTGAACGCTTAGTTGAACTGCCGGTAAATGTGCTGCAGGAACCCCACAGAAGGAAGCCAGCTCTCTAAATATCATTCTCTCTTTGGCCTTGTATTCACCAGGAGAAAAACACTGTGTTCTTAACACATTTAATCTCACCCTGGTGAAGAGAAGGCAGAGTGGAGGCTTCACCTGAGTTAGGAGGTTGAGATAAACAGTAAACTCCCCCATAGGGTGACCTCCCATCCTAAATTGAGCTGGACAGTCCCAAAATGAACTGTTCAAGTTTTGGTCCCAGCTGAATGACTCTATTTGTCCTGGATCCCCTGCGGCACTGCTCAGGAATGGCATCAACCTCTTCCCAGTGCAGGGGAGCTGAGATGGGCCTTACCCCCCATTGCTATGCGGCCCTCCAGCCTGTCAGAGTTGGGTTGTGGTAAGGGAGCCCAGGCTCTTGCAGAGAGCCCCAGAGCCTCCACCTGCCTTGGGTTTTGCAGGGTCACAGGCCAGAGGCTGCTCTTGGCCACCCTGGCCCGCACCCAGGGCAGGTGGAGGGTTTAAGGCTCCACACAGCGTCCCCGGCTCCCTGAGTGTGCCTCATCATGGGCTGGCTCTGGCTTCCGGCCTGATCAGGGAGCAGGGTCTCAGGGGGAAGAGGAAGAACAGAGATAAATGTGTTTTTAATGTACTAGAGTCTGAAAGCACTTTATATCGGGGCAAAGCCCAAGAGCAAAATTAGTCAGTTTCTGTTACATTACCCGTGGTTATTAATCAAGTTTATTGTATAATCCGTGTCCGGAGTCCCCAAAGGTGAGGCTTCTCCTCCAGATGCAGAAGAGACTGCCTTGCTCATTGCACTCTTTCTAGCAGATGGTCTTTTTTAAATCTCTTTGCTCTCGTTTAAAACCCTTAACTGCTCAGGTTAGTTACTTTTCTTAGCTGTCTACAAGTTGCGGAGACTGCTAGTCTAATCTAGAGGATTTGCATCCTCTTCCCACTTCTCTCTCCCCCAATTAACCATGAGGCTGGATTTTCCTTTGTCGGGCTGCTGTGTCAGGTAGTGTAAAGCGGTGGTTTGCTGCATATGAGCTCTATTAATTGCCTTCTTTTCGGCAGCCTGTAAGGCAGTGGTTCTCAATTGGTTTACCATTGCGGATACTGCCTGTACGGCCCAGGGGATGTCACATGGGCTGCAGCTGTGCGTTGACTGGCCAACAAGCGGGCCGTGGGCTGAGAACTGCTGCTGTAATATCTGATTTGTAGGTATGGATAAAATGGTAATGTTGGGTACTTACATTTAATTTTACCCTCTGGTGTGTCATGGAGTCAACTGATTCACCGTTTTTATATCTGCATCCTCCTGTCCCTGAGGGCTTTCATCTTTTCTCTCTGAGAAGGGGTGTCTCTGCAGCATGTCCCTGTATGTTCATATAAGACTGGGCCAGCTAGCTTGTTAAAAATAGCAATGCAAGTCTGACTGCAGTGTAGATGTGCCACAAGTCAAAGCTGATCACTTTATAAGGAAAAAGATGGGTTTTTCTTACTGCCAGCTGTGCAACTATACAGGGATCTGAAAGGAATGCCGGGCGGAAGCATCCTCACCAGTAAAAAAGGTTTTGTGAGTCACGTTTACTTAACAGCTGTGTCAGTGATACGTGAGCCAGACTAGAATTCAGTTCCACACTAGACTCTGTAGCTGTGCTGCCTCTGCAGGCCAAATGGACGTAAAAAAGCAGTACCAGATGCAGCTCTGACTCCATTCAGGGGGCAGGTCTGCAGCGTCGGAAGGTGCCATGTTTTACAGTCACTTTATTAACCAACTCCTGCTGAAATCAGTGGGAGAAAAGCTTTCTCTCAGGTTGCTCCTGCTGCCTAGAAAAGCTCCCGGAGAAAACCCCAACAGCCACTACCTTATCTTCCTGCCCATCCAATCCCTTCTTAAGATTCACTTCTCACAAGCCCTACAATCCCAGCTTGCTGGTTATAATCTCACAGGTCACCGTGGCCAGATTTTCATCCTAAATAGTTTCACAAACTGATGTCTTCAGAATGCAAAGTAGGGTAAAAAATCTGATTTGCTGGAATCTGCCTCTCTCCTCTCTTACCCCCTCCCAGACCATACAGTAGGCATGCAAAGATATTTTCTGCATGTACTGTGTCTGTGTGGCCCTCCCCTGGAAGGTAGAGTGTTCTCAATAGCCAAGAGACGCACAAGGCATGTACTGTGTTTTAAATCCCATTCCTTCGTACAGGTCTTAAATAACCTCCCCTTTTTTATCCATTTGCTTTGACCTTCAGCAAGAAAATCTTAATTCTCTTTAAGGTCAGGAAAAAAGGTTGTGAATCAGGGACAGCCTCGGAGAGAGAGAAATAAAGACTCAGAAGCAATAAATTCAGCCAGTGTGGAAAATAGCCGAAGGAGCAGAAATGGAAAGCAGAGCCATTTGAATTGGCCATACACAGTTCTATCAAATCTCCTCGGGGCTGAGAAAGGGCAGTGCCGACTCAGGATGTGACATGCGGGGAAGTTACAATGCCTGGGTCTGTGGTGGGGAGAAATGCAGCCTGGGGTAGGCCTAGGGCTTGGGGATCCCATTCTTTAGTCACATTTACTAATGCCAACTAGGTCTGGTCTTTCCACATCGTCTGTGTGCAGGGGCCGCCTGCAGCCATCAATGAGGCAGTCATAAAATGAGCAGCCCAAAGGAGCACCCTGGGCGAGACAGTGTCTGAATGTGACTGCTGGCCCCACAGCAGGAAGGGAGTGGAGCCGTACAGTCAGAGCCAGGAGGAGGACAGAATGGCATTGTTTGCGTACACTTCTGGGCTGTGCTAGGTGCTGATGGGGAGAGTCGATAGCTGTATGTTGGAGAGAGAAGTGGGTGCCTCGGGATGGAAGGGGCCAGGGCACGTGTCTCAGTCTCTCACTGAGTCGGGACACAGCCAATCGGTGCCCAGCTGCCATGGCAACAGCTGCTAAGAATATAATATATAGATGACATGCAACCTGACGTGGTTATGCTATGGCCTAGGGAGGCCCAGCCCTCCCTTGATGAGCACCTTTGGAAAGCAGAATGGAGGGCTGGACTGACAGCGATGTGGACGGAAGTCGAACAGGCAGAAAATGAAGGGGTTCCGAACCCCGCCTCTCTTTTGCAGCACTTCATCCTGTTTCCCAATGATCTTTGGGTCTGGCTACACAGCGATTAAACACCCCCGGCTTGCCAGGGTCACCTGCCACAGCTCATGGGGTGCAGGGTGCAGAGATGTAAATCGTGGTGCAGATGTTTGAGCTCAAGCCTGGGGTCTGGGACCCTTCCCAGCTGCAGGGATCCCAGGGCCAGACTCCAGCACAGACTCAAATGTCTACATCACAGTTTGACTGTCCAGCAGCGCTGCAGGTGTTTAATTGCTGCGTAGACATACCCTTGGTGTCTGCAAGCAGCCTGCCGACCCCCTGGTCAATACAGAGTGAGGAGAGCCTCATTTGGGTTGTTTCTCAGGGCCAGAAACAGTGGCTGATTGTTAGGCCACGAAGGGACCTTTCTGCTGGGTCAGTGACGGGGAGTTACTCCAAGGCAAACGGTACAGATGTTAGCCACGTCGCACCCGGGAAGGCGCTCACCTACTACAGTGATGAGTGTGGAATAAAACTGTACACTGAATGGACTAGAAAGGCCAGAGGCCCTTTTCCTTTCACACCCGGCCACTGTTGCTTTCTGCCACAGCCTGCAGCTGGGACGATTGCCATGGCTACAATTCCCCTTATCATTAAAGATGGGGGCAAAATGGGCCACCTGTTCTGGCTTCTCTGCATTTCACAGAATGGGCCCCACTGTTGGCCTGGTCTTCGCTGGGGTCACTCCAGCAGCATTGGGTCAGGCTTCAATTTGGTCTTTTCTTTTTAAAATTAAACCATCTGATCTCCCCACCCAGATGTCCTGTAATCCCATCCAGCCCTTCCCCACACTCATTCTCAGTCCATCCCTCCTCGCTTTCAATCCACCCATCGGAACCACTTGAACTTTGAATTAGTGAACTCAATGGCATGTGAGATCGTTGTATTCTTTATTAAATCCCACCAGACATTTTTTTTTTAAAAAGAGCTATAGACAGGATCTTATTCTCTCAAATTCTATAGGCTTTCCGAGTGGTTTCTGTAGAAGCCCTCCTGGGAGCTGAATTGCTGTTGACTGTATTAATAGTTGTTATCGTAGTGCGATAATATTTTATAGGAGTTTGACAGAAGGGGCATGCCTCAGCGCCTCCTATAATGGGGAGGTGTTTGAAGCCAGGGGGTTGGTTCAGTTCCATCTCTACAATGCAAGCACACCACCTTTTAAATACCGTACATAAGCACTGTTATAAATAAATGAAACAACCCCGAATCATGAGGCAAGAAAGGAGATTTGTGGTGCTATAAAGAGATGAGTATTCCTCAGTCAATTCAAGCACCTAATTTTCCTACCAGAGTTCACACAGTGGATGTTTTAAAACTGGTCTATTTTTAATCCAGTGTACAAATTTAAAGAACATGGTAACTCTTGCATGGATCAACAGCTGTGAATAGGGTGTCTCTCTCTTCTTCCTGAAATGGGGGTATATATATTTCTTTTCCCATCTGTCAAAGGGAAATCTGGTGCTTTAAGAGGGGTTCAAGATCCAGCTCTGGTCCTGTTCCCACCTCAGCCCAGAACCAAAGCCTTCTAGGATATGTAGTCCAGAGGGATTCTGGGAGGCATAGGCTGGCTAATATACACTGGGAAAAGGAAGAGCTATAAATAGCCCCTTTTCCCTTGTAAGAGTAAGACATAAGACTGACTGTGGATTCCTTACTGGAAGGGACCAGAGCAAGCTGTTGAGACTCTTCAGCCAAACAGTTAAGTAGGGGGCTTGGAAGTGCCTGGGAAGAAGTCTCAAGAGTCAGCCAACAGGCTGGAGAAAGTATTCCAGGGAGATGGGGATGTTTTGGACTAGAAAGCCAGAGACTGGATGGGAAAACCTGGAGTGGCATGTGGGTTTCTGCCAAAGGACTGAGAAGAAGCCTTGTGAGCCGCTGGACAAAGGGGTGAGCCAAGCGCTGATGCGAGAAGACTCTGGAAGGGGGGAACTAGTGGGCAATGGGATGTGGGCTCAGCTACCAGCCCAGAAGAGGAAAACTAAGGGAGCGGACACAGTGCTGGCAAGCTAAGCCAAAACAAGCCACCGTTCCACCAGCTATTTGATGAAAGCCCTCACGTGTGGCTTCATCCCTCTGGAAAAGCAGTGCTCTTTTCAGGTAAGGCAGAGATCCCAGCTAGCTATTTTTGTCAGCCAGTAGGTCTGTCACTGGAGACTGAAATCTAACATCAAGATGCCAGGAGGCTTGGGGTGAGCTGACCAGAGAGAAGCTCGCCAGAGGTCACGGCTGAGCACGAAGTGCCCTCCCTGTGTTGACTTTTGTGGCTTGGATTCTGCATTCATCCAAACTGGCACCAGTTTGGCAAATGTCTCTAGCTGCATGTTCCCTGCATAAAGCCATCCCCAAAATGCTGAAGAAAGAGCAATTTCCCCAGAGTTCCCCCCCCTGGACTCCTGTAGCCCGTCACCCTTCTCTGGGGGTGCTGAGTCTAAGCAAACTCAAGTGCCCCAGTCTGAGAGGAACACCTCTGATTACACTTTCTGCCTCCCATCTCCCCCAGTCTGGTCTGCCTTCCCTCCCCCCACAATCTGATCTTCATGTAATCCATGTTGGATTATTAAAAACGAGATCCAGGAAGCAGCAAAAATGACTCTTGTCAAAGCACTCAATTAGCTAATTGCAGAGAGCGGGCCACAGGGATGCTCATCTGCATAGCCTGAATATTTCAGTTTATAAATATTGCAAGGAGACAGAGATAGCACCCGGCTGTTTCTGGTGGTCAGGCAGCTCCCAGTACACACCACAAGAGGGCCCAGATCATAGGTCGGTTCTTGGAGTTGGGGCTGGTTGTGAGTGGAAAGCTTGTTGACTCAAATACAAATTCCAAAGGGGTAGCCGTGTTACCTATTTTGATTTGCTGTTACAGCCTGACCTGATGCTATGTCATACACTCCCCTTCATTTAATTTCCTCCCACTCTGTAACTTTCCTATCTTCAAAGCGTCTGACGAAGTGGGATTTTCTCCCACGAAAGCTCATGCGATTAATAAATCTGTTAGTCTTTAAAAGTGCCACAAGACTCTGTTGTCAAATACAAATGATATCTTGTGTAGGTGAATTGTAAATGCTGCTTTCCTGGGGATCCACTGCAGACTGGGGCTGACACAGACAATGAATTAAAGAAATAATAGAACCCTGGCATTTCTATAGCTCTGTGTGAGTCTTTCTTAGCTCTTTCTGGATATGAATCAAGCCTCCGTATCTCTCTGGCTATGTCTACACTGGCAAGTTAGTTCGAATTAAGGAGGCTTAATTCGAACTAACTAAAACCATGGCTACACTAGGCTTTAGTTAGTTTGAATTAAGGGCTTCCTTAATTCAAATAGGGCTTCAGAAGTAAGGCTTTAATTCAAACTAACTAGTTCGAATTAACCAATGTGGCCACGTTAATTTGAACTAATTTCTTAGTTCGAACTAACCGGCCATTGAAATGAATGGGGATCGCTAATTCGAACTAAGCAAGTGCCATGAATGGCACTTGCTTAGTTCGAACTAACTTTTTCTAGTTTGAATTTAGCTAATTCGAACTAACTAAAATTAGTTCGAATTAGTTAGTTCAAACTAACTAATTCAAACTAATTTTAGCAAGTGTAGACATAGCCTCTGTTAGTTCAAAATGAAGCAGAGGGATTCCCTGGAAATGCCACTGGAATGGGAGTCAGGAAACCACATTCTGTTCTGCCTCTGAAACTAACCTGCCGCATGGCCTTGGGTGAGTCACTTAACTCCCCCCCCCCCCAGTGTTTTTTTCCCCTGACAATAAATTGGGGCAATGTTACTTACCCCCTTTTCCAAAGTGGTCCATGCTCCTAAGAGGAGCTAAGTGTTATTGTTAACCCTCCTTACAAATGGGGAAACTGAGGCACGGAGCTTAAGAGAACTGATATAAGCTTACTTAAACTGGAGGCAGCACTGAGAATAGAAGCCAGTTCACTTGGTTCCCAGGACAGTACTGCAGATACAAGATCACTCTTCTTTTAATAACCCCGCTGGGGCTTCTGCGGAGCCCTGAAAGGCTGCCGACTTTGTCACCAGGCACTGCCTTGATGCACTTGGACTTGCTCTTTCCCCACCCTCTGCCCTGAAGGGAAACACTGCACACACAGGTAAGGCATGCTCTGTCTGTGCAGAGGCTCCAAGCTCTGCCCTTGCTGAGCAGAAACGTGAATCCTGGCTACAAATCTGGTGGGAGGGGAAGTTTGCTGTTTCTCTTGAGGAGAGCAGTATGTGGCTTCTGGCCGGGGCTCACTGCTGATGGCAACACTTTTCCTAGCTGGCCACACTTCTTAGGCCCTGCAAGGTGCTCCTTAAACTAGTAGCACACGTGTGGCGCTGCAGAGAGCTTGTGCTGCCGTTGCTTGTGTGAAGGAAAGATGTTCCCCCCAGCCTATCTTCTTGCACACCCGGGAAGGATTCTGCCTCGAGTTTGTAAATATTGCCTGCTAGCTATCTGCAGTGGTAAATATTTGTGAATATTG
>ML685777.1:7850302-7916988 GCA_007922175.1 Pelusios castaneus
AGTGGTAAATATTTGTGAATATTGCCTGCTAGCTATCTGCAGTGGTATCAACCCTTGAAGAGTATAATCATCACTTAAGGAATGGAGGGAAGAAGGAGCCGCGTGACCTTTCTCATCCCATCCTGTAGGTCAGCATTATTTAAGGCAAGTGGGAGGCTGAGGAACTAAACATTAGTGCTGGCCGATGAACAGATGGCTGGATCGTTGCCAGCATAATCTATCTTCCCGCTTCCCCTCTATAGGGCTGGGTGACACTCAAAAACCCTCTACTTCCCTGTGCCGAGAGAAATGCAGGCAGTCCAGTCAGCATGCTTCTAAATGGGCTCATCAGCTGGCGGAGCCCAGAGTGAATTGCTTTATAGCTGCAATTTAATGTCGCAGCTGTAAACAAGAGGCCTCTGTTAAAGAGGCAAGGAAAGTAATGGCCACAACGGATTCTCTGGCAACTGGTCCCTGCGTGGTTAAGAACAACTGTCAGGCCTCTGTCTGCTCTTCTTCATTTCTAAATACTTTAAATCAAGTTGACCTTTTAATCAGTGCAGATGAAATTAGGGTATTGCCGCCAAATGAGATTGTTCATGTTCAGCTCTGCAAGGGGTTCCACTCTTCATGAGTGGAATTTCCCCCATCCTCTGCCTCCCTGGGAGAGGTGGATCAACTATGGAGACAGGAGAAGCCCTCCCGTCTCTGCAGTGAGTGGCTACGCTGAAGTTTTCTAGCTGAATTCCTGTCGCGGTTGAAGTGTAGACGGGCCTAAATGAAGCAGAGATTTGTAACTGAGGGTAATTAACCACTGGAGCAATTTACCAAGGGTTGTGATAGATTCTCCACCACTGGACATTTGTAATCGATTTGTACTTTTTTTCTGAAAGATCTGTTCTAGTTTGAAGAGGAATGAATTCAGGGATGTTCTAAGGGCTATACAGGATGTCATACTAGCAGATCACAATGATGCCTTCTGGCTTCATTATCTATGACCTTCTTTCTTCATATATATACTAGGCTGCCCCGCTCCTGCTGCTTAACAGACTATATTCCTCCCCGTTAGGTGCTATTTTTCAATGTGCCAAGTCCTGAGACCAGAATTCCCTTTAGCAAAGTCTCAATCAAACAGATCTCAGCGTCAAACAGCTTCTCTGCTTTGGGTGGCTTATTGATGGCATGCTCATTAGGCCCCACATCACTTACACATGTGTGGGTTAACTATTCACATGGACATGTGCTGCGGTGGGCAGACTTCATCTCCAAGTGGGTGGGTCCTGGCCCACCCATGGCTAAAAGGTAAAGGGCTAGCATCTCATCTAGAATAAATCTCTATTGCTCCAGTGGCTTCAATAGAGCTACCTCTATTACTCCAGCTGAGGTCTTGGCCCGAAGTCTTGTTTATTCCTCATCTCAAAGAACACTGTTTGCTAATCTGTGTGAAGAACTATCGAATAATGACTCTTCTCACTGGCCTGGGCTCCAGTTACGTGGCTAAAACTGAGTCCACAGGAAACCATCTGGACAACCCCTAAAATAACAGGCTCTCCTTACACCTCAGCAAATGGCACTGCCCTTTCGCGATGGAAAACGCTAGGTTTATTAAAATTAATGAAGGAGCTGGCTGTTCGTAAATAATTCATTGCCTGTCAGCGGCTGCTGAGGTAATGGAGATCAGCGACACGCCATGTCAAGGTGTGATTCGAGGCTGGCCTATGTACGCAGTTAGTCGGCATAAGGTAGTTCAGTGTCTACACTAGAGCTTTCTCCCCAGTGATGTAGGTCCCTACCACGCCAACATCGTAAGTCCAACCCCACCCCCAAAAGAGATGTAAGGCTTATGTTCGGGTGATGCAGTGTCTCTGTAGACACTGCAACCCTTATGTTGGCTGTGACTGTCTTGTTGTTTTGGGTGGCTGGACCCCACCCCACAAGGCTGTGAGCTGGGGCAAGAAGCCTGGGCAGCTTCAGACTCCCCTGGTCAGCTGGGAGCAAGCCCGAGCAGCCCCCCCCCATCTGCTCCCTGCTAGGAACCTTGTCAATGTTTGGAATAAGTCCCTAGCCATTTTTGTTGAAATGAAAACCATGTGGATGTGAACAGAAGCAACACTGTCTTCCTGAGTCTGCAGACAGGCAGTTCCTGAGTCTCTATAGCTGCTCATAAATAAATCAATGGTAAAGTTCTGATTTGACTTCGGCAGCACAGGATCAGGTCATATGAGCTGTTGCCGAAGCAGGAGCAGGAGTCATTCACAGGGAGGATGGCATACAGTCTGGGGAGGGGCAGAGAAGCACATATCTCCTTCCCCCCATCTTTCCCATTCTTTTGCGGCAGTCAGAAAACACTGGACTGCAGTAGAGGGAGAAAGACAGACACACACACACAACGAGACCATTCTCATTCTTAGCTGCCAATGTGACGATTTTAAATTTAATCAGGCATCCACTCACCGAATGCTAATAACACCTCAAATCGGATCCAGGAATAGCATGTTGGTAAGAATCCCAGCAACCTCCCTCCTTCAGCTGCTGGGAATGGTGGCTGGTTTCTTGTCAGAGCATTGCCCAGGGCCCTTGCGGGTAGCACCCCAACTCCCTCTTTATCTATTACCACCCCGTGGCTAGTTGCCTGACTAATAAAGTGGCTCGTGGCTGGTAATTTTTCAAGTCATGGTCACATGGTAGCAACAAGTTCTATAGCACCAGTTACTGCAGCCTATGCTAGGTAAGATCCAGGTATGAATTAAGGCCGCAATACAAGGAACCTACAAGTCTCAAAGCCTGTAAGACCAGCTTAGCCAACCTAACTGAGGCTTCAGGCCTAAAGACTTGGCATGAGCAGTTGACCAGGAGTGACTCTCTATCACAAGATGTCACAAGACAGAACGGTGTGATAAATAAGCCAGGCTAACTTGCCATCAGGTAACCCCGAAATACCAGTTTATGCTACTTTGGGATATTTTAGAGTAGGAACACCGGTGGATGTTCAACCGCGAGAATGCCGCGATAACCAGCTGAGGGATATGCTAATGTAGGTGAAGTAAGATGGTAGGGAGCTGAATAGAGGCAGCCTGTACCCCGCCTGACACCTGGCACCCCGTGTTCACCACGTCTAGATGGTTATGATACGTTTTGTACAAAATATGCCTTGTAAGATGTCATTTGAAAACCTGGAATCTGTGAAATATTGTTACCCCGTTGAAATGTGTGTAACAGCACCGCATGTAAAATTATGAGGTTTTGCTATACGATGGTGGCTGAAACCTGCTGTCGTTCTGGGTCACACCCACAAAGCAGTTTCTCAGGGTGCGTCTAAAACAACATAACAAGCTTATTGACTAGATGAGAAAGATAGATTTTAAGTGATGACAAGTGACAAGGCGTAGAAATCAGACCTGAGAAAAGAAGTAAAAGGATAAACACGCAAGCTAATCCCTAGACTTCACCAAGGCCAATAGTCTTAAAAACAAAAGCTTTGTCTTACTGTGAACTGCAGTGGATTTCACAGCCTGCATCCCTACCCAGCCTGGGACCTGTCCTCTGACCTTTGTTCAGGTCTCATCGTCATAAGCAGAGAGATGGAAGGAGAAATGAATTGACTAGGGACATTTTTCCTGCCTTCTTATACCCCAGATCTTTGTGCTGGAAACTTCCTTGCTGGGTCATGGGAGCAGGCAGTTCTACTGCGTATCTGAGCTCCAAACTCTCCTTCAGATGGAGGGTAAGTTCTCCACCTTCAAGCTTCAGACGAAGTGAGATTTTTCTCCCACGAAAGCTCATGCGATAAATAAATGTGTTAGTCTTTAAAAGTGCCTCAAGGCACCTTGTTTGTTTTGCTGAACTAGACTAACACAGCTACCTCTTTGGAACTCGTAAATTTCTTGTTTACAACTCCGCTGATGGAGAATGTCTGGTTCAGCTGGTAATGGCTGTTTAGCACTTTGCTGGCATACTTGGATATATCTTTGTTGGGGCTATGTCTACACTTACAAAGTTAAGTTGACTTAGTTAAATCGACTTAACAAGGTCGACTTTAAGTCGACTTAAAGTCGACCTTGTTAAGTTGACTTAACAAATTGACTACACTTTAAGTCGACTTTATTAAGTCGACTTAACATCAGAGATAGCCGTTATATTGGCTTTAAGTTGACTGAATAAAGTCGATTTAGCATTAATCTTCATCCACACTGGCCTTAAGTCGATTTAAGGAGTCAACTTAAGGCTTAAGTCGACCTAAAAGTAGGTGTTATTAAGTCAACTTAACCTTTCCTTAAATTGACTTAAGGAAAGCCCAGTGTGGACGCGGCTTTGTTTAGGTCGACTTAAGCCTTCTTAAGTCGACCTAACTTGTAAGCGTAGATGCACCCTATAAGCTTGTACGGTCTGTTGGGCTGCTGAGCAGTGCAAGATGCACATTTCTGGGGCTGAGGGATTTGCGGGTGTCGCAATGCATGCAATTCATGGCTGGCTGGCCATGGCAACCCTGGAATGACTTTGCATGCTGGCGGCAGTAAGTGAACAGAGCCTAGAGGGGCAGCTCTGGACCAGTGAAGCAATGAAAAAAGCATCTCAGGCAGCAGAGCTAAGGGGACACAGCAGACCAGCAGTTCAGGTTGCACTGGGGCATGTCACAGAAGGACACTCCAACACGGTGAGAGGAAATTTAAATATGAATAGAGGGCTGAACACCCTCATGAATATGCATGAGAGCCTGCATAGGTAAAGGGCCTGCCAGGCCCAAGCTGCTAGCTAGGTAATGCCTGGCACGCTAGAAATAGGGTTACTTGTTGATCACCTGTCTCCCTGGTTTGGGTCCCTGCAAAGGACGGTGGGAATAAGCAGATTGCTGTGTATGATCTCAGTCTGCTTTGCTGGCTTGTAGAGTGTGTGACATTGCCAATTACGCTAATGAAAATGTTAACAGCTTCAAAGGGTATTTCCTCCGTGTGAGTGCCTCTACTGCGTACACTGAGGGCTTCATCCGAGCGGCAATTCTAATAATTCTGTACCTGAGCTAGAGGCATGAACCCCGCCAGATCTCAGCATGTTAATCTGGGAACTCTAAAGAACAGCTAATTACTAGATCAGCAACATTACAGAAACCAGACTTCAGTTCAAACACCTGACTAGGGAGCAGGATTCCTCCCCCTCCCGGATTGCCTCCAAACCCCAACTTTATTTTCAGATCCGGTCCTTATTTCACACACACCAGCTTTTTCTGAAGCCTGCTTCAAAGGCAAGCCAGGCTGAAACGGCCTGTTAGAAAAGGAGGAGCAGCACGATAGACTGACACAGGCAATTTGCCTCCAGGGGCGCATGACCTAGGCTGTGAGAGAAGTAAGCCAATTTCCTTTTGCTCTGTTCCTCTGAAAATATCGCTTCATCAATCACTTGCTCCAGTGTTTTAAAAAGGAAAGCCAGGCCCGTCCTGACATACAGAACTGAGGCGGGGATTTTGCCCACGTCACACTGACAGGATTCTCATGGGGCTGGCAAAGCTCTGAAATCCTCTCTGGAAAATTCGGCACCAAAGCCTGGATTTAGAACATTTGAAAAAGCCACGGAGGGAGTTTATGATTCCAAAATTGGAAATATATGAAGGAAACAAGTTTTATGGTGACACACTCTCTGACAGCTCTACCCAATGTGCTGGACAGGATGGTCCAGTAGGCAGGACACTAGATCACAATGCAGAGGGTACGTATTCTGGTCTTAGCTATGTCACTCCCTTGTTAGATGATCTTGGGCAAGTCACTTTACTTCTGTGTGCCTCGGTTTCCTCTTCTGTAAAAGAGGGACATTAATACTTATAATACTTTTATAAAGAGCTTTCATTTTTATGGCCAGAAAAGCATTGTAAGGGCTGTGTCCAGCCTGCATTGAACTCAAGGTGGTCTTTGCAATATCTTTATAGATTTTTAAGGACAGAAGGGACTTTTGGGATAATTTAGTCTGACTTTCTGTATATCATGGGCCACAGGTATTCCCTGTATTAATTCTTGCTTCACGTTTTAAAGAAACTATTATTATTTAGGATCAACTGAAATTTGAATTTCAAGGCACAAAAGAATATTTATGCCAGGAACTTGCATGCAAGCATAGCAAAGGCCCAATTCTGCAAACTCCTGCTTACATGAGTAATAGTCCTTACAGGAACAGTCTGACTGAAAGCCAGCAGGACCACTCCTGCCTATAAGGTCTGGGTGCACAAGTGAATATTTGCCTGGTCGGGTCCCAAGAAATCAAACATGCTCACAGGAACCAGGTCAGTTGCTTCGGGGAGGTTTTTGAAAGTTTATTTTCTGGTCTTCATCCATTTTATTTTTAAACAATGACGGTGCTTTATAGTTTAAATCAAAGGTGAATTTGGCCTGGGGTGATTTGCCCGAGGACGTTAGCACTCTTAGCAGGGACTGCACCCGTTACTCCTGCTAGGCTCTCATATTACTGGTTACATGGTTTAATTTTTTTGTTCTGGGAGGAAGTCATCAAATATTTACAGCACTTCCTCTGAGTGACATCATCCCTTGAATCATAGGCATGATGCAACATGCAGGGGAGTTAGAGTTTGGGGGTGACAACAAAGGATTGGATCATGCAAACTACAAAAACAAACCTTACCCCCCTCACAAATGGGTTAGAAACTTAGGTTAGGACCTCCATTTAAAGCAGGGAGAAGAGTTTTGCAAAACATTACAGTAATAAAAAAAATGTAATGAAAAATATTTTAAACTGAGTGTAAGCCGTTTTGGGGGGAAGGTTGGATTTAAATGTTCACCCTGAGGTTATTCCAACCCAAACATTGTTCTAACGCATGAGAATTAGCGCGTGACGCTGACTAGTGTATTTTCCTATATTGCAAGCTGAAAGAAATGCAAAACGTTGTGAATTAACAGTAGCCGCGAATGGTAAAAAAAATTAGATTTCTTTGTTCACTTTGATTAATCTAAAGTCAATAGGTGAAGAATTGTTTTTTTAAATGAAATATACAAGGCTCTTAGGGCCCAGATCTGGATGCTGTGTACCGCATCACAACTATAGGGCAGCCAAAGAGTTGCCCTAAAGGAGCAAATAAAGATTCCCCCTGACCAGGAGCAGAGGAACAGAAAAGAGGTATAAACTCTTCCATCAACAACCATCTTCCCTCCCTCGCCCTCTCCCAGTCCTTCCTTCCACTCTGCAGAGTTCTGCTAAACTCAGTGCATCTGAGAATGGAGTCCAAAAGAATGTGGAATTTGGGGAAGGCCTTGTCTACCTAGGAAAGTTTCTCATTTCTTCCCCTATTATTACACAGATAGAACTAAGCGACATTTTCCATCTACAGCAGCTGCTTCGCTTGTGAATCACTACAGCCACACATGGCAGTGCTTTTTAGAAATAAGCACACAGCAGCTGGGCAGGTATCCCAAGGTACTTGGCTCAAGGCATGATGGGTTGTTGATTGGGGTGGACCGTGGGATACACAATGGATCCTACCAAAATTCTGGGCCTTGAGGTCAAATTCTCATGGTTCTTCTCACCGTATCCATAACGTGTCTCTAGCCCGCACTACTTTCTGTTTCAGCTTCAAAAGCTGTCAGGCAGCACAGAGGAGCACCACATTGATGGCCATGGCTTTATGAACCCGGTGCTCTAGATGCACTGCCAAGCGTGCAGGTCAGTAGCTTTGGAGAGGAGGGAGGATCTCCACCAGAGCAATGCTCTGTGGATGCTGCTTACCCAGCGGATAATCAGACTCCAAAATGACCAACTCTCTTCGCAAAATAGCTACACAAATGAAAGAGAGAAAAATGGCTGCTGAGCTCGGCAACAGAGCCTGAAGGATGAGAAAGACCTGAACATAACTGGGTCAGACCCTCAGCTGGTGTCAATCTGCATGGCTTCACTGATGTCAGGGTAGCTGTGCCGGCTTGCGCAAGAAGATCTGGCCCAACTGTTTTTATTTTAAACTCAGTAACGGCCCAGGCTACTTTAATTGCATAAAGAATTCTGAGCCGGAAAGTCAATTGTCCGATAGAGTCAACACGCTAAATACGAGAAGCCAATAATATTTACACTTCACCTCCTTTAGCTCAGGAACGTAAGTGCTGGAGGCATGTTTTGCTGTGGAGCAAGGAGTCAGTTACCACCCCTCCAGGTCTTGGTTTACATCTGACTTTTCATAGGTCTTTATGTTTTCCACTCCTCTCCCCACCTGACTTTGGAGGATGTAACATGATCATGTGGAATGTTCTATAGGCTGACACAACTCGATACCCCCCAAATTTTTGTGACAGTGTCCGCACGTTAGATTTGTCTGTAGAGCTTATATCTTATCTGCAATAAGAAATATTTTAAGTTTAAAATAACAGACCTGGCCCTTTGCAAAATAAAGTGGAGAGAGTGACTCACTTTATTCTCTGAAGTGACCGACTGCCTCCAAGGCACCAGTGTGATCAAGAGCAGGAACTGGGTAGTAATCATTGATCATTATAATAAAGGAACTCAGGCACACCACTGGGCAGCTGGGTGAGGCTTACATCATCCAGCTATGTAGGGCAGCTGATGTCTCTTGTGTGTTTGCGGAAGCGTTTCAGGCTTACATTTCAACACTCCATGGCAATACAGCATCTCAGCTCCCAGGGGGTGGTGAGCCAAATGGTGACGTTTCTGAGACAACTGAAAATCGAGGTAACTTTCAGACATGCTTGTGTCAAGGGCAGTTTCCAGTCTATTCCCATAATAAGATTAAAAAAGGGACTGGATATACATATGACCATCGAAAGCAGCCAGAGTTATCACCATTAATACCGACAGGTGTTTTGGATGGGATATTAAACCTTGAAGTTGGGGGCTTGAGCCCATCTCTAACTACAAGAGAGCAGGATGAAAGCTAGGTGGGAGGTAAATTCTCCCACATTTGCCTACTGTGGGATTATTCCCCCTTTCTTGGAAATATCTGGTTCTGGCTGCTATCAGGGACCGGGCACTGGATCCAGGCTGGCAGCTGCTGTGTTCCTAAATGGCCCGACTGGGTATCTGCAGCAGATGCACGCTCCCATTGCAGCGGTACGGTTTGAAACACAGGCCATAGCCTTGCAGGTTCGTTAGCACCACGTGCACTAGGGATATCAGGGCAGGAGCTTCCTTCGCTCTCGGCACAAGCACTTAGGCCCAGACCCTCGAAGGCACTGAGAATCCTTTTTGTCGAAGAAGAGCTCTGTCCTGACTCTGTCCCGTACTGCTGTGTAGAGAGCTAGCAGGGGCAGCCGGGCCTCAAGGGCACCATCCGCCTCCCGTCACTATCGATTTTCTGAGGGTGCTCTCAGACGCATGCTGGCTGGCTCCAGGGACCTTGACTTCTCCCACCCACACCACCAACAGCTCATCAGTGCCAGGACAGACAGGGGACCTGCTAGAAATAAATCTGGTTCTCCCACAACTGAACAGGAAATCTTGCAGCCCTTCTTGTATGTGAATGGATGGAGCTTGGACCTCAGCTGCTGAGATCCACTGCTGCCCTTCTAAGAGTGTGAGGAAGGAATAGGTACAGGCTGCCATCAGAGGAGAGTGCAGACTAACGTATGCTACCTAGAGAGCCTACATATCTCATTAATAATGTGTGTTATCCTCACAATAGAGATATTAGGCTGCATTAAGCACACATGGAATAGCAGTTTCTGGGCCTATGATTTTTATTTCACCCTGCTCATTTATGCTAAGTGTCCCTTGCATTCACTGAAGGAAGTTTTGGCTCGAGCATATAGGGAAGCTGTCACGATGAGGAGAGATGAGCATTTCGCCAGAGCAACAGAAAGGGAGTGTTTCTCTCAGGCGTATACCGACATGTCCCAAAGGAAAGAGGACAAGACATATGATCGTTCTACGCTAGTACCCATCTAGTACCTGGAGTCTTCACGCCCTTGGTACCTGAATACAGAACAAGAGACAAGAGGCGCCCAGGGCAGGAGAAGAACAGGGTGGAAAAGCTGATCCGCTACACCCAGTTTCAGAGGATGTACAGAGAAGCTTTGACTTGTAAGCACACAGGGTATAAAAAGACGGCTTTAATGCATAACTTTGGGGAGAACTCCTTTGTAAGATGAATGGAGCGGCTCTGCGTGAGGCAGCTTCCCAGAGGCTGGTTCATAGAGACCCTTTTCCCTGGGCTGTATTATTGTTGGCTCATAGCAGTACACCTGACCTGATCTGGTTATTTGGTCTCTTGAATAAATTTCCTAATCAGTCGGAGTGTGGGCGAGCAATTGACCAGACAGCTTACTAACAAAACAAACAAGGAGTCCTGTGGCACTTAACGAATTTGTTTATCGCATGAGCTTTCGTGGGAGAAAATCCCACTTCGTCAGACGCTTTAACAAAAGGAAGCAACTACTGCTTTCATCATCGGCTGCTCTGGCTGGCAGGTGAAACAGTCTTTTCCTAAGGGTCTGCAGCAAATCAAGAGCCCCTGAGATTTGACTGCCTCTGGTTTGCCCCTGACTGCCTCTGTGGCCTTGGGCAAACCAGTTAGCCTCTCCTCTGCCTGCTTCTCCATCTGCCCAATGCGGATAATCACACCTCCTGACCTCAGAGGGGTGAAAGGCGGTGTAGCTAATGTTCGGTAAGAGCTTTGATGATGAAGAGAGCTAGGCGTGTGTGCAAAATACAAGACTCTCCAGTGGCTCTTATGTCACGTTTCAGGGTTTTGGCACGGGTGTAAATCAGGAGAAACATTAATGAAGCCATGGAATAAAACTGGAAAGGGAAATCAGGGGAAAATTCTGTTACCGCGGCTCGTCCTGTCTGTGTGTTGTGATTAGAGGCCTTCAGTCTTTAAGGCTGTCTGTCATTCACCAGCATGGAAGCACTGGTTCAGCACAGCAAGTAAGCACATGCTCAAGTGCTGTGTCAAACAGGAAAGGTTCGCAGAATCCAGGCTGGGAAGCATGGCCCTGGCTGACACCGAGGCCAGAAGTTGGACACCACTAACAGGAACTGCTCTAGCACCATGTAAGAGCATTCAGCAACAAGCCACTTCATTGTGAAGTGCCTACGGGTGTTTATCTAGTGTTCAGAAAGAACCAGTGAAGAGTTTGCTTAACTGACAAGTCGTATATGGCAGGATCCTCTGTGGGTGTATTATTGATGGAAATACTAGGCTACCCCGAATGGTGTATGTTGGGTTTTGAGAAAGAACTAATTACGTGTCTGAATTACAGCATTCTCTCCGCTGCCTAAACCTCAACGCAAATCATTTATCTTCTTCAGTGACCCGAGAGTCAAATGAGTAGGTTAGATCCAAGCTGCCTTTGGGATTAATTCCCCCTGCGCTCTGCCTCCCTCATACTCAGAAACTAAATCCATTTTTAAGGCCTTTGCTATTATTTCTCCTTTTTCTTTATCACTGCACAGGTGGCTGCAGCTGCTTCTTTTGGGGCTTGATCCAAACCCCACTGGAGTGAATATGTGTCTTCCTTCGGATCTTGGTGGGCTCTGGATCTTCCCATAATCCTCAGGCTTTCAGAGCTCTTCACAGTCTTACTGATTGCAGTGATTTGCTCCTGTATGTTTCTCCCGCAAACCCTGTAGTTTCTGTCTCCTTCCTGTCTCATTTCTTTACAGCCCAGGTGTCAAAAAAAAGATTCCCCAGCTGATGAGGGATGGAACACTGGTGCCTTTCCCAGCCAGACGCTTGCAATGGACGTGTCACTTCTCACGTCTCGCCCATGGCAAGCTTGTTTCTCATTTAGAAAGGAGTTTTCTTCAGAGATAACCTGCCAAGCAAGTTTGCAGTGATCACCCAGACATATTCAGCAACAGTATTCAACAAAGCAGCCATGTATACTGAAAAGATGGAAATTTGAGCCTGGATACGTGTGGCAGATCCAAGCACATGAGGAATAGTCCATGAATGTAGAATTGGAGGGCTGTTATGGGCATGTGAGCCTCAGAACAACCCAGAGCTGTTGGCACACTGTTGTCATGATATAGACCCAAAAAGTGGCTGTAATATAGCACTGGGAAACTAGTAACTCAGGTCATTCTTGTGTACTGTATATACAAAGGACTTCATAGACAAACATTCTGAAAACATAGTTGGCAAATAGAGCGTGAGCTATGCCTGTTCCAGACAAAGGAATGTGGCTCCGTCTGCTTAAAAGTGTCTCCACTGTAAATTAAGCAAACTGTGTCCAAACACAAATATGCAACGTAAACAAAGCCATCAGGAGGCCACGTGGAGAAAAATGATTCACTTAACCAGCTCTATGGGGAAGGAGACTGCACCCCAGGAAGCTGTCCTGCCCCTTGAAGCAGGAACAATGAACTTGGAGAGACATGAGAAGCAAGAAAAAGCCATTTTGGCTTCCTTCACCAAGGGAAACAAAGGAACAGGGCACTTTAGGATCTGTGAAGGTGGGAAGTGTGGTGGAAAAGAGACTTGGTGAGAAACACGCCTTTGAACAAGGACTCCAGTTTGTTAAGCCAGGTTTGACTTACAAAAGCATATTTTTACTTTTGTTTGCTTGTAACCCTTTCTCTCTTTATTCCTTGGTATCACTTAAACCTACGACTTTTTGTTAAATGATCTTGTGTTACTTTTACTATACACCAGTTCAGTGCTTTGATTAAAACACAGGGCTCGTTATCCCCAGTTAAGCTTATAAACTGCTGGATACTGTCTCTTTAAGGGAGCAGCAAACTTAATAATGTCTGTAACTGTTCAGGGACAGGGCTGAACACTACAGTTGGGTGAAATTCAGGACAGGAGCGGGTGCTGGGAGACCCCTGCAAAGAACTCGCAAGTCTGGGTTCAAGAAAGTTAAAAGGGATTTTCCCAGCCAGAGCCTGCCACACCGTCAGCTGGAGCAATATGACGGCTCTCCCGAGCCCTGAGAGAGAGGATTATGTAGCAACACTCTCCTTTGTCACAATTCATCACTCCCCTGCCTAACCAAGCAGTTCCACCCAGCTGGGACCCCCATATCTTGATACTTTGCATGCCACAGAACTGTTCATTCAGGGATCTCCAGGCATCTCACTGGGGTAAGAAGGCCTGTTGTCCCCATTTTATAGTCAATAATGAAGACACAGAGAAGTCCAGTGACTTGCACTCCTTGCTTCCTTCTGGTTGGGTTCCTAAAAGACAGCAAGCTCTGCCGTGCACAGGCCACTGTGGAAACATCTCTGCTCAGGAACAGGGCTGGAACCTCTCTCAAATAATGCACACAAACCCTCTCAAATAATGCACACAAACCTTCACAACTAATGCACTGCTATCACGTTCATTAGAAGGAACCCATGTGGGTTAGGAAAGTAACCCATGCAGCATATGGGGAGAGGGTTGCCTGGTAGCTGGGAATGCTCTGTCCTAATATATACAGGTGATCTGGGTTTGATTTCTTGCCTTGCACCCACGAAGAGGTGGATGGAGTTGAATGTGCTCTCTGTCGGGGTCAATGAACATGACCCCTTTGGACAATAAAGGGACAGCGTTAGCCATCTCCAATTCAGTTGGCTGGTCTTCCACCCAATCTCCCTTGGCCTTCGAAAGGACTGGGCCTATGAAAAGGCACACGTGAAAGATATGAAAGGCCTCTCTGTGATCTAGGGTCTATTTGAAAGAAGTAAATGGCAGAGAACAGTGATGGAGGTGTGACACTGGCTGGATTAGGGGGACCATTTATGATATTTAACATTGATATGTCAAAATTACAATAATTCATATGAGATAGGTCATGTCAGGTACCATTAGAAAGGTTATAATTTGCTACATATGATGATGTTGTTTATGTGCACGTGTCATATTTTTATCGGAAATTATAGATATGTTTTATGTATCTGTATTTCAACCTGTGCTGTATTTCTGGGAGACACCCCAGGCAGGATGGCTGCAGCAATAGCCTGCTTAATGGCCCATTAAGAAAATTTACAGGTGCAATGGAGGAAAAGTCAGGGCTATGCCTGATGAATCACCACGACTTATTCATGTGACCCTGGATTCCATCTTATTCCTGTAAATTTACACAAGCAGCACAGCAAAGGACATAAAAAGCGGCTGTACCACATCCATTTTGTCTTTAGTCTTCAGTCTTCAGCCTTCACCTCCCTCTGGATCTACCCATCAACAACTTACTCACCAGCAACTACAGACCAAACAACAGAAACATTAAAGCAGGCACATATCCCTGCAACAAACCACCTTTCCAGCTTTGTCCACAGTTCTGCACAAATGACACCATCCTAGGACCTAATCAAACTAACTACTCTATCAAGGGCTCATTCACCTGCTCATCCACCAATGAGATTTATGCCATCATGGGCCAACAATGCCCTTCTGCCTTTTACATTGGACAAACAGGACAGTCTCTGCGCAAAAGAATAAATGGACACCAATCAGACATCAGAAATAACAACATTCAAAACCCAGTAGGGGAACACGTCAATCTCCCTGCTCACTCCATGGAAGATACATCAATTGCTGTACTTAAGCAAGCTAATTACAAATCAAAGCTTCAAAGAGAAATTACAGAGGTAGAATTCATGTGTAAATTTGATACCGTTACCTTAGGCTTGAACAGAGACTTAACTGGTTTTCGCATTACTAACTTTCCCCTATCTCCACCGCCCCCACACGTTGTTCCACACTGTCTGAATCTAAATAACTGCTTTGATTTGCTGTATCAGTCTGACCTGACCCTATGACTTATACTTCCCTGCATTTTTCCCCTCCGATTCTGTAAGTTCTCTATTTTCAAGTGTCTGAAGAAGTGGGATTTTCTCCCCTGAAAGCTCATGCATTAAATAATTTTGTTAGTCTTTAAACGTGCCACAGGACTCCTTGTTTGTTTTTCATCAACAAGTGAAGCTGTGAAACAAAGGACAGAGACCCATCCAGGTACCGGATGTACACTAGAGAGGGACTAGACAACCCTGCAAATTCCACAGTTCT
Organism: Pelusios castaneus; assembly: GCA_007922175.1. Lineage (NCBI taxonomy): Eukaryota > Metazoa > Chordata > Testudines > Pelomedusidae > Pelusios > Pelusios castaneus. The sequence continues at coordinate 7,865,214 of ML685777.1, forward strand.
TCTGGAAACCTGATATACATGGACTTTCAAGTTATTTGTGTGCAACTGATTGCTTTAGTCAGTTAACATTTCTTGTGTCGTTTGTTTCTTTCCTTTTATAATAAACTTTTTAGTTACAAAAGGATTGCCTGGCAGCATGGTATTTTGGGTAAGATCCAAATTTACATTGTTCTAGTAATGTGGCTGACTCTCAGGGGTCAGGAGAACCTTTTTGGTAAAGAGCATGGCGTTTTAAGTAACTTACCTCTTTACTGGACCCAGTGGCTGACTGGGAGCCAGAGACTGAAATGCAGTAAAGGGAGCTGTTTATATTTTGTTTTAGCTTCTGAATCAGAGATGGGGTCCAAGTCTCCAGGGTTGAGCGTACCTGGGCTTCGTAGGTGGGCAGATCCACATATTGCAGCCAGTCTGTTGCTCTCTCTGTAACACCCCAAACCAACACTCAGGAACTGAAGTCCTCTGACCTTGGCTGCTAACCAGCCCAAGTTCATTTCCATCATAAAAAAATGGGATATTTGCCAACCCTCCTGGTTCCTTCTATGGCCAGGACTCCATATATGGTTCAGGAGCGGCTAGAACCCATCACACCTTTGTGCCCAGTGATAATGGAGAAAGAGGACAGGCAGCCCTGAGTGAGTCTATACTGCTGCTGCTCTGAGGCAGGCAGGGCTAATGGTGAGAGTCTTCCGTAAGAGTGGGCCTGGATCCTCCTCTCTCTTCCAGGGGAGGAAATAATGGCTGAAGTCAATGAAGTCACCCCATTTTGAGGGAGAGGAGAAGCAGACCCAAGCTTTCAGGGTAAGGCACCTGCCACCCCTGCAGTCTGTTCCTCACAGCGTTCATGCTCCCTGTTGCAAGGCAAAGGGAATCAATAATAAACACTGAGCCTGAGGAGTTAATCTGCACCCAGAGCACTGCAGTAAATGGAGAGAAAAACAAATCAAATCAGTGCAAGTCCACTGGCTCCTGTCCTTAGTGGATGGTAGTTAAAATCTATGGATCAAATTCAACCTGCCATAACTCCCTGCGGCCAGGGCAGTGAAACAGGAATCGGTTCTCCCCCAGTGCTAGCTGTGGTGCTGTGCCAATGAACAGCCCCAACAACAGAGGGGAAAAATCTATTTTGGAATGAGGCGTCTTTCCTCCTGACTGTGTCCCATGGAACGGTGCCTCTGGCTTGCTTCTTTTGTGCTCCCTGGCCCAGTCTGAAAAGCTCCAGGCATTTATGTGCAGGCTCCTCCGCTGGTCACCCAGGAGCACTTGCGGAATCCATTTGCCCTTTCTGAGCAAAGCACATGCTCTTGCCATTCACCAGTTCTTCGCCCTCGCGGGAATTGGCTGCTGGACCTCTGCCAGGTCCCCCCTCTGCTACACACTCCAGTTCCCATCTGCAAGGCACGGCCCACCCACCTCTGCTGTACACTCACCTTTCCCCCCCCCCCCGTGCTATGCACCCGCCTCTGCAGCTTGCTCTCTGAGAGCTACAACGCCACCTTCCCCTGACCCTGCTAGACACCTGCAAGAGAACAAACGACCAGAGGGGGGCTAGTCTCTACTGCTGCACACAGACGCCCTGGGAGAGTAACCGTGCAAGGGTCTGGCCTCACGGTGCAGCAGAGGGACCCCCAGTGGGACTTGGGCACCTCTCAATAGCAGACCTTGCTCAGAGCCGAGAGGCAGGAGGGCCAAGAGAGGGGATGAGAGCAGGACAGCAGACGAGAGAACTGGAGGTGCTGCCTCCTTCCACCACCAAGCGGCGAGGAGGAAGCAACGTGGCCTCTTGGTCCATGGTGGGACATGGGGCTGGAGTGGTAGAGAAGGCCTGATATAAACCAGTGGCTCTGGGAGGGGGACAATCCAGCCTGGGGCCATGTCAGCAGGCAGGTTCCTGGGCACGCGCCTCCTGTCCCCACCCCGACACTGAGCTGCCAACCAGCTCCATGTTCCTTCCCGGGCCATGAAGACTCTGGGAACTGCCTCAGCAGTGTGGGGGAGGGGGGGAGGATTTCCTCTGCACCCTGGGGGATTTTAGGTGATTTTAATGGGAATAACTCTGGCCTCAAAGGGCTGGGTGCAGCTGGGCCACCAGAACTCACAGAGGCCCCATCTTCTCCCTCCCCTACTTCTCTACAGTTGCCTTTTAATGGGAGACCGCCTCACTTGTAATTCCCACCCCCTGGCAGCTTCCGGGGGGATTTCCAATGTTACCTACAGAGGGGTAAACTGAGGCACAAGGAGGTGCCGTGTCTTGCAGTCAGGAATATAGGGTCTGATCTGGCTCTCCTGGAAATCAAAGCAAGTCTGGCCATAGACTTCCGTGGGAGTAAGGTGTGTCCCAAAGTGAGTACGTGGCAGGGCTGGGAACAGTACCCAGGGGTCCCTCTTCCCATTACAGTGTCCAACCCCCACACCCCCAACAAGCCAGGTAGGGAAGCCTCTGCCACTATCAATGAGGGGAAGGACCGTCCAATGATTAGCTACTAACCTAGGCTTACGGAGATCAAATCCCGCACTGGGTTCAAATCCCCGCACTGCTACTGATTTCTGTGTGACCTTGGCCAAATCTCTCTGTGCCTCAGTTTCTCATCTATAAAATGGGAACAATAGTATAGCCCTACCTCCCAGGGTTGTTGGGAGGCTATATTAAAGATACTGACATACTCTGATGCTTTAGTGACCAGAACTCAGTCTTTTAAGATGCATCATTGTCTCATCCTTTAGCTCTTCTTATGTGGATCATAGCTGCTTGAAATTTGTAAATTGCAAGTGCCTATGGGTAAAATAAGAGGTCTTCTATTTTGAGGGTGAGGTTAGGTTCTCTCCATTCTATGTACACGATTTGCTCTAATTTGCCCTTTGCATCTCTTATTGCACATTCTGTACTACTTCCATCCGTGGTACTCCGGCTGACGTCAGTGGAATTAGACATCTGTTACATTTTGTATGTGGCAAGCGCTGGTGCCTGGATTGACTTCATTACTGGGGATTTGTACACATTGAGGTAACTTCTAACCCAATGTATCTGTTTTCATATGCCGATAATCTAATGAAGATTATCTATGTTATTGTTACTGCATAATTACACATGAGAGGAAACAGAGTCCAGTGGGTGGGGCCTAGGTGGGTTCCAGTTCACATTCTGCCACTCTCTTGCTCTGTAGCATTTGGCAGTCACTTGACTTCACTCTGCCTCAGTTTCTCCTTACGGAACAAGGCCTAATAATACCTCTGCCCAAAACGCCTTGAGGTTCCCCCACCAAATGGCACCATAAGCCCCATTCTTGAAAGGCTCAGCACCCACCCCAGGGGCCAGGTTTTCAGAAAATCTCTGCTCCCGTTTACACACCAAAATCAGAGGCCAGATTCAGAAAATAGCTCAGTGTGTTGGCTTTGGAAGCCCAGCCCGTGTTTCAGTCTCCAGAGGTAGCCAAGCTCTTTTGATACTCTGGCCCATATGTATGGGCTCTGGGCTATGTATTTGGAAAGCTGAGCCCTTTGTACCATTGGGAAATAGTAGGACAGGCAGGTTTAGGCCCACCCAAAACTAACGCGCCACAACTAAGGAGAAGGAACCACTAAGCCCAGGACACAAGTGAATACTGGGGACAACAAAAGAGAAAATAGGATTGGGAGTGAAGTCGAAGGAGACACTGAGCAGAGAAACCCAGAGAACACCCAGTGCTCCTCAAATGGATGGAAGGAGTTAATGGTCACTGCCCTGAGAAGTGAGTGGACAAGGGACCACGAATAGGCCCACAACCACAGAGCACCCCCATCCACCTGGAGAGATAGATGCCATCTTAACCAGCATCAAGAACAAGCCGACAAGGAGGTCCTGTGACTTTGTGGACAACGGGTAGTGGGGAAAAGTGCAGCCAGAATCCAGGAAGAGGGTTCTAGAGGAGCCGGAAGCAGGGCTGCAACCTGATGCATCCTGCATGGATGTGCACCAGCATCTCCCTCTTGCTGCGAAAGGAACAGGTGTCAGAGGAGTTTGTGAACCGCACCAGGTGTTCTCCAGTGCTCTCAGCTCCACAGAGGAGCCACCAGCTGGGAACCAGAGTGGAGTACAAGCTGGCCCACCAGGGCGACCACCTGGTGTTGAGGCAGGATACAAGGGCGAGGAAGTGGTTGATCTGAAGCACAAGTCCGGATAGATGATTTTGGGGCACAGTCCTGAGGTGGATGTTATGAGCAGGCTCAGGTGGCACGTTGGGGACAGATGGGGGGCTGGGGCCCAGTGACTGGAGGGCCACGGTTGAGCGGTGGGCAGGGGGCACACTTTTGCAGAACCCACTCGTGGAAAGCAAGAGAAGCCGGAGGAAAGGTGGCCCTGACCACCTGGTGCACACAAGAGGGGACGAAGAGGGTAAGCAGCCCAGGCTCTGGCTGGGCCCTGTGGGGTAAATTTACCCAGTCCCTTTGATCGCAGTCCAGAAGGTACCAGCCAGGACCGTCCTCTGGCACACCAAGGCCTGACCCCTGTGTGCAGCTGTCACATAGTTCAGATTCAGTGTCCCTGGAGTGATGAAGGACTCTGCTGTGAAACCCCATCACTAGCTGCTTGAATTCCACCTGAAGGTGCAAGGTACTGGGTTATACACGCAGGTGAATTCACTGAGCACCAGCGAGGGATCAGAAGGGTGTGGAACCTATAAAGAACAAACAATACTCTGGGAAGAGTTAGCCAGGCTGTTTCAATGACTGATAAATCTGCCACCCAGGAAGGGGGTAAGTTTGTCTATATGTTCTCCTGCGTGCTCCAAGCAATGTGGGGATGCTATCTGCCAACATCACGGTGATATTTTGTGTCTACTTTGTCCTCCTGCCCTCAGCACTTGGGGCTTTACAGAGGGAACTGCTACGGTCAGTTATTCCTTTATAGGGCTTGTCTTTGCTGCTGTGTCAATGGAGCTTGCCCCTAACCTGACTTCTGTCTGCAGATGACTCTCCAGGGTGACTTATGTGGAGCTCTAACCTTGAACAGGCTGGCCCTCTGGGAGGGGTGGGTTGTGCTGCCTGAGCTGATAACCAGGCGGGGATGCAGCCATGTGAGTTACAGTAACTCGTCAGCTGCTAATCTAGTCCCTCTGCAGAGCCCTAGTGAGGACATTCACGCCTACTAGGCTAGCGTAGGGGTGCCAGGAAGCAGGATCTGCTGCTCTGAAGAGAAGCCCGAAGGTTGCAAAGAGCTCTCGCATCCTCCAGGATAGCGGTTGCATAGGTAGCTTTGATACGGGTGCCTCAAAGCTTCCTGAGGGTGAGATTTAACCTTCTGACTGCACCTGAGAGGCCAAACTCACGTCAGCCCACAAGGAGGCTCTTTGAGGCTGATGAGGGAACCCTTCCAAGGGTGGTGGGGATTCTCTCACTAGAAGGTCTGGAGACTAATTGGGAGAGGATGACACAAAAGTTGTGGTGGGATTATTTACATGTGCAGGCTGCTGTGGGTACAGTCAGGGTGGGGAGGTGTCTTTATTTTCCTTTAAACCATGTAGCTGTGGCTCAGACAGCTAAATAATCCGTGACACTGAGTGGCCCCCTCACAAGAGTCCTGCCTCCTCTCACCAGTTAAAACCAGCCCAGGTGGATGCCTCCCTGCAAGGCTTTGATGGCTCTGGCATCCCTCTCTCCCCACCCGAAATAAGGTAAACAGCTTGTGTTTTGCCTGGCCAGCTATCGATAAAAAAGGTGCTGAACACCTTCAGGTCCCCTTCCTGCTAGACAGACCTTCTACAACAGAAGGCCTTATGAAGACTTTCTGTAGCATCTGCCACCTGGCCTCCTTGTTCACTGGCTGCCCACGTGCACTGTGAATTCATCCTCAGCACCAAGCTGTCCTGAATAAGACCTTTACCTCCCTGTCTCATCCTGAGGAGTATAAGGAGCTGATTGCTGCACCAGCCTTCCAGAGAATCATTTCCTTCCAGGAACAGCCAGGTGAAATCCATGGACCCAAATTCATCCATTGCAACCCTCCTAAAGGCATGAACTACCTTCTGCTCCATTACACAGCTGTAAATCTGGAGGGCTTCCGTTGGCCACTAATGGCCCACTGCAGTAACATCTGTGTAAATGTGGAGTGACTTTGAGCCAGTCTAGTACTTCTGAATATGACCCTGCTTTTCATTTCCCCTAGAGAAAAGGCCAGGTGCTGGCTGTAAACAACACTTCTTCTCTGGGTGTGACAATCACCATGTTGGCTGACACACCTCATTAAAGTGGGGAGCTAACAGGCCATAACTGGGAGGGGGACAAACTATCCTCTGCAATTAGGAGACCCCATACTATCTACTCACCAGTGAGTTACAGATGTACCCTCTTACCAGTGGTAAGTCCATGTCCTTCGAGAGTGACTCCTGATCTCTACTGACCCTCATTGAAGGCTGTTTTCTGTGGCAAAATTTTTATTCAGGTCCAGTTGTGGTCCTGGCTGGCTAAGCCTGAAACAAAATGGGCTCTGACAAGAATCCCATTTTGTGTCACACGTTTTTATCCCTATGACAAATGTTCTGTGGCGTTAGGGGTCTGTAACCATTATCTTAGACTGCCTTTCTTTGTCAGGGTTTCATTGTGTAATGTTGTCTTTTCTAGTCTATATATTTTTAAATGTGAGGTACTCGACTGTAAAAGAGTGGCTCAGCTGCATGTGGTCGGGTGGTGAGGAAAAGGCTGGCGTTCTGAAATGGGAAGGGTTTTAGGGTTCAAATGTGAATCATAGAAGATGAGGGTTAGAAGGGACCTCAGGAGGTCATCTAGTCAGCCCTCTGTTCCAAGCACGATCGACCCCAATCAAATCATCCCAGCCAGGGGTTTGTCAAGCTGCACCTTACACTTTTCTAAGGATGGAGAATCCACCACGTCTCTAGGTCAGTGGCTTTCAAAATTTTCTTTCTAGAAACCCAGTTGAAAATAAACCATTTATGCTCACGACCCAACAATTACATCTTTCAGCAAGTTCCAAAGGGGTAGCCATGGTCGTATAGTTCAGCAAAACAAACAAGGAGTCTTGGGTGGGGGGCGCAACCTGTGATTTGAAAATCACTGCTCTAGGTAACCTATTCCAGTGCTTCACCACTCTGAGACTCCAATGATATCACTATCCCTAAAGTGTTCAAAATTCACAATATTTAATAATTTAATACATTGAGTTCTCTATTTGTTTCCTGCTTTTTGAGCCCCTAGAATTTGGGTTTTCAAGCTTCCTCTTCTACCACCACCATCACTTGACTCCACAAGAGCTGGCAATAATTCCAGTCTCCTCCTAAGGAGACCAGGGAGGTGATTCCCTTTATGAGGAGAATGAGAAACCAAGGGTAAATGACTGGGCATCTAGAGCAAACAGTGTTAACTGTTCAAAAACTCAGTGTATCGAATTAAAAAACCCAATGTAATAGAAACTATTTTAGATTTGTACGATTCTTTTCATGCAACCTAGACTGATCTCTCAATGGTCCTCTTTGTATGTGGAAAGTGCTCTGAGCTCTTTGGTGTGGACTGTGTAAGTTACACTTCTGAAATAGTTTAAATTTTAATCATCAAAGGTGTGGTTAACAGGTATGGCTTCCATTGCCCTGTTGCGTGTCCCTCCTGCCCTCACCCCACCATCCTTCTCTTCAGTTAATCCAACCCTCTCTGGATTTTTGCTTGCATGCATCGATCTGCCAAAATCACGGTCCTAATCTTTCAGGAATAAAGTAAGCTGGGAGGGTGTTTGACTGCCTGCAGCCCAATTCCTTTGAGGCTAAGGGAATTACTTCCAAAAATATGGACCAGCCTTCAACTGCTTCCACAATGCTGGGATCTAGTACGTACAGCAGCCCTCCTCACAGAAGCTACTGAAAATCCCCAAACTCGACACTGCTCTAGTAGTGTAAAAATGAAGGACCACAACAGGGTTGTGGGCCAGACTAGTGCTGATTCAGGAAAAACGAGCAATAAAGCTGGAGAAGCATGGAAAGGGAAGAGCTGCAATTGCGGCTCACTTCACGGCAGCACCAACTAAAAGTTCACGACAACAGCAGTGAATAACTGTTGAGATACGTTACTTTTTTTGACAGCTGGCCATGCCGAGTATTTGGATTGTGTCCTGGGGCAAAGACAAACATGGCCCCAGTGGAACTAGGATATTGACAGCTGTCTGCCAATAACATTACTAATTACGAGCAGTGCCCTAGCAATGGAAAAATCTCGCTGACGTAGGCACTGCCCTGCAAATGTGCAGCAGAAGGTTTGACCTCAGCTCAGCATCTGAAGGCTGATGCTTTCTCCTTGAGCTGATGGACCAGGGAGCTTGCAGGAGCTCTGTAGGTTGCAGAGCTCTAAGGGTGCGTCTATACTGGCAAGTTAGGTCAATTTAAGGACCCTTAAGTCGACCTAAACAAAGCCGCATCCACACTGGGCTTTTTTAAGTCAACTTAAGCATTTCCTTACGTCGAATTAATAACACCTCCTTTTAGGTCGACTTAAGCCTTAAGCCAACTCCTTAAATTGACTTAAGGCCAGTGGAGACGGGGATTAACGCTAAGTCGACTTTATTAAGTCAATATAACAGCTATCTCTGCTGTTAAGTCAATTTAAAGTGTAGTCAAATTTGTTAAGTTGACTTAACAAGGTCGACTTAACTTTGTAAGTGTAGACATAGCCTCTGTGATTTAGGAAGAGAAAATCCCCAGGAACAGAGCCTAGCAATTCTCACCCAATGGAGTCTTCTCGGGTGGGGGCTCCAAGCAGGAGATGACGCTTCCCAGTGTTACAGAGCCACAGGGAAAAGCCGAAGAATCATGGCAGTGTCCCTCTGCACCATTGTATTGCCCCCCTTCCTTGGAGCCATAGTACCATTGGTGAATTTGGAATAGAGCACGATGCTGCAGAGAATGGGTCTCCATGGCTCCAGCTTCCCTCACATTCTATGCAGCCACTTTGCTTCCGAGCTCAAGTGGAGGGCTTTCAGGAGGCTCTCAGGAAGAGGGAGGGAGATGATGCTACCGAAGTTCTGTACCTCTCCCTATGCTCCAGGGCAGTCTGCCAGATCTAAGTCCCCTCCATTTGCAGATGCAGAGGGAATGAGGCAGGCCAATCTACTCTGGGCTGCACCTTGCTTTGCAGAAGCTGGTCTTTGTGCCAGAGGAAAAAAACTGGTGTAGAGATGTACAAAATTTGAGAACATTATCTGCTACTGCAGCATTCTTCCCATGCTCATGAGTAACTGTCAGATGTAATTCAAGCAGTGTTTGCACGGTATTTCCTTGTTAGTTTGTTTTCTCTGTTGGAAAAGCATTTGTACACCCCTTTCTACCCTGACATAACTTTGGCACCATCAAAACAAGAACATAAATTATTTTGAGGGTCAAGAACAACAGTCTACCAAGTGCCAGTTGAGAGAGGATGAAGAGATCTCCTAAGGGCAGTACCTAAGCTGAGGGGACGCACCATCAATCAGCTATGTGCATTCATGGCAGGTCACCAATTCATTGCTGCCTGAATTCCAAAGATCTGGCCTTACTCCAAAATCCACCTGTTTTCATTTACTAGATGTAACTCTTATGAATCTGTCTTCCCCATCTGGGATGGAGCTACCTCAGCTCTGTGCACAAGTCTGGCTGAAAAGATTCCTCGATCAGTATTTTTTCACATTTCTAACCCCAGCCTGCGTGCCATTTCTCAGGCACGTCTCTCTACAAACCTATACTGTAACCTGGAGTGATTGACAGCTGGCCAGAACTTGGTGGGGGAATTGTTTTCATAAAATCACACTATGCAGTGTTGTACTTGTCAGTCCCATGATATTAGAGAAACTAGGTAGGTGAGTTTCCAAAGGGGTAGCCGTGTTAGTCTATTGTAGAAAAACAACAGAGTCCTCTGACGAAGTGGGATTTTCTCCCACGAAAGCTCATGCAATTAATAAATCTGTTAGTCTTTAAAAGTGCCATAGGACTCTGTTGTTTTTTTAGGTAGGCGAGGTAATAGCTTTTATTGGACCAATCTCTGAGGATGAGAGAGACCTTGTCTCACCAACAGAAGCTGGTCCAATAAAAGATATTACCTCACCCACTTACTTTCTCTAATAAATCAGGCTATGAATTCAGTGAATAGATCTGTCACAAAAGATCTGCTGACTGGATATGACACTCTCCACTAATGAGACATGGTGGGTGAGGTAATATCCTTTTTTGGACCAATCTCCGAAGGAGACAAGCTTTTGGGCCTACACAGAGCTCTCTGTTACTTACCCACCTTGTCTCAATAATATTCTGGGGCCAAAAACACTGCAAATGTCTAGGAAACAGGAGCAATACCAAAGGATCTTCTGCTATGTGGTCTCACTGAAGTCATCCCTATTGAGTGACTGATACACTGACTGAGACACGAAGTTCCACCAATAACCTTCGCCTGAACTTCCTCTCTCCCCAAAGAAAGAACCAGCCATGCTGAATGGAAGTGAGCTTACCAAGAGCTCTGCCTTGATGACATGAATCACTTGCCGTCAAAACAACTGTCAAGCTTTTGACTAAAGATTGTTTGTTTGGACTGCTAAAGGGCTTGATGTTACAAAGTAGCTCCGCTTTGAAATGCTCCTGACGGGATGCTCTGCCAAAATTGCTCATGGATCCTTGAAAAGCCAAGAGATGGATGTGTCATTCCCTGGCATACCTCTAACAGTGGGCTGCATGCTCGCGCCATGCCAGGGAATGACACAATGTGTGCTAGTAACTTCAAAAGGCTGTTACAGAGTCAGGTTCTTCCCTACATATGTGGTACTCCCACTAGCATCTGCTGGAGTCCCATGTGTCTCCTGAAGGGCAAACACCTCCTTAAGCATGCAAGGAGCTTGGAAATCTAGGTGCTAGACTCTTCCAGGGACTGAAAACGTATCTGCACAATATAAACATGCAAGATGGGACTGATTAACTTGCACATGCAAGGCTTTGCTGAGCTACACTTGATCTGTTTGTACAAAATGAGGAGAGGCTAAGGAGGAAGAGAAGCAATTTACTGGAACAGATCATCAGACCTGGACTGGACTAAACTGCCCCACAATTAGGTCATCTAGCCAATTGGGCTCATCTATCTCTTGTTTGTTAGATTAACCAAACAGCAACTTAATTTTCCAGCTATGACTGGAATTGGTCCTGAGAACACCACCCTCCTTTTTTTTTTTAAGTTAAGCTTGGTATGGATACACTTGGACTAAAAACTGCTTGTTTCTGATGACCACTCCAAGTATAGGAACAGATACCTTTCTCTGGCCTTGGAAGTGCCCCATCAAAGTGACTCCAGCAAGGACAGCTCCCTGACCATGGCTGTTGCCTCACTTTTCAACAGTGCTGAATGTCAGCAAAGCCCTGAAATTCCTGGCTTTTTATTACTGGTTCATGACCCATCCGACCTTACCTTACCTCTGATTCCTCTGAGGAGCAGAACTATCTTGACCCTAAGCAAAGACCTGCTCTAGCACATCATGACCCTTAGGCCAGTGTAGCCTTTGAACCTTGAGCACAGACACTTCTCTTCTAATCTGCAGGTACCATAAGGAAGGACGGGTAGCACAGGGTGGTTGGACAGAATCAGGGTGTTTATGCTAGCTTGTGTGAGCATTTTGGGCTGCATGGTGCCATTTTAATGTCATCAACATGCCCCTACCATGCATTGGGCTCTGTGTAAGATTCTCTGTATGGTTTTTAAAACTTCCCCTGCATCTGTGCAATGAGTGGGCAAGTCTCCGTCCATCTCCCTGGTGAACCAGTGTCCACAGAAATGATGCCTTGTGTGAAGTCTCCTCAGAGGCCAAGTGCTCCCTGTGGAGAGCAAGCTATGCCACCAAGGTGGGATGCAGTGGGAAGGGCCAAATGTGGGAAGTTTCCACCACTCTGGTGCAGTAGAGGATTTCGGCCTCTGGGTTTGTCAATCACGTAACCACCTCAGTGCTAAATACATATAACCACAACAAAGCCGAACAGCCTTCTTCCAAACCCCAAATAGACAAAACATTCCCAGTTCGACTCTTCTGACGCAGCAGCCACAACAAGAGGAGTCACCTGAGGGCAAGTTGATGGGTTCATAATCAGAACCTCCCTTTCAATTCTCCCAATTGTAAGTACAATACGTCAGTCAGTTTTATGGGACCGTCATGCCACATTTGCATGCACATAAATGAGTACTAATGACACACTGAACTAATCTGATATGGCAGCAATTGGCTAATGTTCAGCGATAGCCCTACGGCAAAGCTGGTGCTGCATTTTTTCCAAAACAATTATCAGCCACGTGGAGAAGATGGCTTGAACTGGGAATGGATAGCGATGACAGATGCTCTGAAGGCCTTGGACTTCAGCTCATTTCTAAAACAAAAACACTCATAGAAGCAAGAAGTACCTTCTATAAAACCCTCCTGCAAGTGCAGGGTTCTTCTCTACTTTGTTCAGTCTAACTTTGAAACCACTGAGTTATGGAGCTCTATCACTTTCCTTGAGGGACATCTGCAGCCAAATGTACTGCACTTCCAGGAAGCTTTGATGGATTCAGCCTCAACTTCCCTTTCGTTTTATTTCTTTCCACCCATAACTTCTCCTAGGCTAAGTCTACACTAGAAAAAGTTAGGTCGACGTAATGTCAACTTTAAGTTGACTTAAAGTCGACCTTATTAAGTCGACTTAACAAAGTGGTTACCCTTAACCAGGACTTAGTAAGTCGACCTAATTTCCCTTAGGTTGACCTAAGAAAGTGGACTTATGTGTCCACACTGGCCTTAGGTTGACCTATGGAAGGGCTAGGTCGACCTACTCAGGGTGAGTTCGAATACCCCTCGGTTTTTATTAAGTCAACCTAAGCTTTCATTAGGTCGACTTAAGGATTTTCTTAAGTCGACCTAATGAAAGCCTAGTGCGGACAGGGCTTAAGTTAGGTCAAATTAGGCCTCCTTCAGTCGACCTAACTTGCCAGTGTAGACATAGCCCATGTGCCTGCCTGAATAATGAAAGAATTACTCTTTGGTGCCAACCTCCTTCACAGGGGAGTGCCCTAGAAAAATGCGTGTGTGACAATTGCATGGAAAAGTATCATGAGATGAGACACGAATTTAGCATTCTGCTAGGGTGAGGTTGCACAATTAGGCCCTTGTTTTCTTTTTGTGCACAAGCTTGGATGGGGAGGTGGGCTGCTCCAGTTATACAACTGCAAAATGCTAACTTTCTATTAAACTATATGAAGAACATCAGAACAGCCATATTTGGTCAGACCAAAGAGCCATCAAGCCCAGTATACTGTCATTTGACAAATTCCAAAGGGGTAGCCGTGTTAGTCTATTGTAGAAAGACAAAAGAGTCTTGTGGCACTTTTAAAGACTTATTTATCGCACAGCTGTAAATTTCCTATCTTCAAAGTGTCTGACGAAGTGGGATTTTCTCCCACGAAAGCTCATGCGATTAATAAATCTGTTAGTCTTTAAAAGTGCCACAAGACTCTTTTGTCTGTCATTTGACAGTGATCAATGCTAAGTCCTTCAGAGGGAATGAACAGAACAAGTTAGCATCAAAGTGATCCACTCTATCACCCATTCATAGCTTCTGGCAAACAGAGGCTAGGAATACTTTACAGCATGGTTTTACATTCCTGTTCATTGTGGCCAATAGCCAGTGATGAACCTATCCTCTATAAACTGATCTAGTTCTTCTCTGAACCCTTTTATAGTCTTGGCCTTCACAATATCCTCTGGCAAGGAGTTCCACAGATTGACTGACTGTGCATTGTGTGATTAAAACAAGCAAGAGGAAGTATTTTAACCTGCTGCCTATTAATTTCATTTAGTGAGCCCTAGGTCCTGTGTTAAAGGAGTAAATAATGCCTCTTTATTTGCTTTCTCCACCAGTCATGATTTTAAAGACCTCTATTGTATCTCCTCTCTCCACCCGGTCATCTCTTTTCCAAACTGAATAGTTAGTCTTATTAATCTTGCCTCATATGGAAGCTATTACATACCTCTAGTCATTTCAGTTGCCTTTTTCCTTACCTTTTCTGAGTCTTGTGTGTGTGTGTGTGTGTGTGTGTGTGTGTGTGTGAGAGAGAGAGAGAGAGAGAGCGTGCTGGGGTGACCTGCACACAGTATTCAAGATGTGGGTATACTATAGATTTATGAAGAGGCTATATGATATTTTCTGTCTTATTACTTACCCCTTTCCTAATGATTCCCAACCTTCTGTTAGGTTTTTTTGACTGCTGCTGCACATGGAATGAATGTTTTCAGAGAACTATCCATTATGACTCCTAGATCTTTCTTGAGTGGTAACAGATAACTTAGCCCCCATCATTTTACATGTGTAATTGGGCTTATGTTTTCCAACGTGCATTACTTTGCCTTTATCAACACTGAATTTCATCTGCCATTTTGTTGCCCAGTCACCCAGTTTTGTGAGATCCCTTTGGAACTCTTTGCAGACTGCTTCCCTGAGTATTTTTGAATCCTCTGCAAATTTTGCCATCTTACTGTTTACCCCTTTTCCCAGATCATTTATGAATATGTCGAACAGTCCCAGGACCTCCAACATAGCAGAAAAACAAAACCCCTAAGGAAAAGCATCAGCCATATCATGAAGAGACACTAGTGAGCAAGACGAATAAGCAAGACCCCTTTCACAGAATGCCCGATGTTATACAGTACTTCCTAGGGAAGGGAATCAAACTCATACCTTTCATCTCAGGGAGGGGCTGATTCTCTCCTCAGTTATAGAGGTACAATTTCCCTGTAGTCAACAACGTTACTCTGGATTTCCTCCATCGTCGACAAGAAAATTTGGTCTCTCTTGCTGCAGTATTGCCTGGCCAATTGTCTCATTTTGTTGTTGCACTTCTCCCATCTGTCTCCACCGGTTGCCTCTTGTCTTGTACCGTAAGCCCGTTGGGCCAAGCATTACCTTCTTTTGTTTGCCAGCTCCTACCACAAGGGGCCTGTGGCCCAGGATGGCGCACTCAGCGGCTACCACCCTACCGTTAACAGAATACCATTCCACTGCCGGTAAACACCTATCTCATGCTCATTTGCTCATAGCTGTTGATCTCCAAGCAGGCTCCAAAGACAGTGCTATCACCATTTCACAGATGGGGAAACTGAGGCAGACAATTTTAGAACCTTGTCCAAGGTCACACCACAAGCTGGTGATAGCCAGCACGGAACCAGGAAACCGTCTCTTTCGGCTCCGGGGCTTGATTCCCCTCTCATTTTACGCCAGTCTTACCCCAGTGCAAGTCCCTTGACTTCAGATGACTTCGCAGGGTGCGTCTACACCGCAATGAGAGGTGCGACTGCAGCACTTGTGCCTGAGCTAGTTTTAATCTAGCTAGCTCGGGTGCCAATAGCGGTGAGGCTGCCACAGCGGCCGAGACTTGAGCCAGTGCCTATACTGAGCACCCAGGGTCCCAGAGAGTGCAAGTGTCAGCAAGACCAACTCGAGGAAGCTCATTCAGATATCCCTGTCATCACACTCACCCCGACTGCAACAGTGCGTAACATATGCTTACTCCAGATTGAAAGCAGTGTGCGGGAGAGGGGGCCAGGCTCAGAATAAAAGACAAGTGAGATGAGATGAAACTTTTCACTTGTTAGAAATTCTTACAGAAGAACCTAGAGGCTGTGATCTCAATGGGCAGCCCATGAGGCCAGGCACTTTATGTTCACAGGGCCAGAAAACGTTATTTTACATTCTGCTACTGTCCAAAAGCACTGAGGCAGGCCCAGAATGCCACGTATTAAAAAACAGGTGCTGGCTCCTCATGAGACAATGACAGCTGAATAAAAGGGTCCCATTCCTAGCCGGGGCTCCTAGCTCCTACCTTAATAACCAACTCCTGAGTTTCGGTCCTGTATCTCAGTCACAAAGCCATCCTTCTCACTTCATCATCACACTAAAACAGAAAAACCTGCCCTTTAGTATGTGTGTGGGTGGGACAGTATTTCTCTGAAATGCTTGGACTGTATATAAAGCACTAGGTGATATCACTACGGCTAGTTACCTTAGGAAGCAATGGTAGGGAGTTGGGAAAATGGCTAAACCACAGAATTTAGCCTACCCCTCATGGTTCTATTTCTGGTTCTGCCAGCTGTTTGATTTTCTCTCTCTGCAAGTCACTTACGCTGCATTTCTCCAGCTGTAGAATGGGCACAATAATACGTCCCTCACCCAGGTGCTCCGAGTTTTAGTTCATGTCAGTAAAGCTCTCTAAAAGCACTCCGTGGGAGAAACCACGCTAGGTGCGTACAGCCGTGATTATAATACAAAAAAGACTTTTTTTATGTTTGTTGCTAAAGCGTGTTGGAGAAAATATAACAGAGAGAGAGCGCAAGTCCAAAGGCAGGGCTGTGAATTGTGGCAGCGTGAGTGACTGTGGTAGAACGGGTGTTGCTTGTTTTCTTTACAAAGCCTCTGGGGAATTCTGCTGCACCTGACATTTTTCAATAATCCACTGAAATTTCTACCTGAATGGCCTCTCACGTCCAATCCTGACAATGGTGTTGGGTCTGACATCACTATGCATCAATGGCGCATTCTCAAGATGAGGTTATTATGAATCAGAGGGATGAATTTCATTAAAAATGACTCACTTGCATCCTGCAGTGTTAAAGAGCGGGATGGAAGCTATTCAGCCTTCTTTTTATAACAGTTAAACTCCTTCTCATACAGGTAAAAGATAGTCTAGTCCACTGAGAAACAACTCCTCTATAAATGGATGTGTTTTCTACCCCAAGTCAGCCTAGACCATGTATTTTAATTCCGCAATGAGACCTGTCAATTGTCCGTGAGCCAGCGCTGATAAATTGGTAGCCAGGAAACAGCTCTTGGGGCATCAGCTGCTTATTGCCACTAAAGGGGGGAATGTATTTTGGTAGAGGCACGCACCACCTGCAGTGAAACCTCCTCCAGGTGGATGCAGAAGTGGCTGGTGCCAGTTGTCTACCCCCCTCCCCAGCAACTGAGAAACACCAAAAGAGTCAGCCAGTGGAGGAGGGGGAAGCAGCGCTGGTGCCAACAGAAAGAAGGGAATACCCATGTCTCAATGAAAAACGCCCACCACACTCCTAGCCTTTGCTACCTCAAGCAAGAAAAAGGAGGGGGGCAGTGACAGCTGCTCCTGTCTGCTTGCAAACCTCGCCGAGCTAGCTCCTCATTTCACCCCATGCAGCCATTTGCCTTTGTTGCTGCCTTTAGCCGAGCAAGGTGCATTTTTCTGGCTCACGCACCAAGCAGGCACTGGTCAGTACAGGGGTGTGAGGGAAGCTGGGTTATCTGTAAGTCTTTCCACCCCAGCCCCCTTTCAACCTGAAACCTTAAAAACTGCCCCGATCAGCTGGCTGGGGTGGAGGGAAGGGACCCTCACTGCGCCCGCCCCCATCCCGCGTTGCAAGTGAAGCCAGGAACAGAGAATAAGGAAAGAGGAAACACACTTCCAAGTGCCAGACTGGAGCTGGGTCCTCAATGGTCTGATGCGGGCAGGAGCCGCTTTCCCCTTCCCACCCCCCCCCCCCGGCTCGCACCATCCCGGGAACCTCGAATCGCCCCGACCTGTGTCTCTGGGGGGCGGCGATGCACGCAGCCGCTTCCCCCACGGAGAGCAAAGTCCTGCACCGCAGCAAGATCCCCCGGGGTTTGCAAATCTGCCTCCCCCTCCATTGCACCGGCTGCTTTGCCCCCCCGCCCCGTCCGGCGGGCCCGGCTCTTTACCTGGAGCGGCTCCCTGCTCTGCTTTGCTTCGCCTTGCGCCTTTGGGGCGCGCTGCGGCAGCGCCTTCCATCGCCGAGAGGACCGGCCGGTTGCACGCGGTACGCGCCTCCCCCAGCCAGCTCCGGGCTTTTGCAAGCGGGAGCCAGCCGCTGGTTTAGTCCGTCTCCACGGCAACCCCGGGCAAGGGGGCGCGAGCGGCTGGTGCGACGGCGCTGATTGGTTCGCTGGACGTTCTGTAAGGTGGCGGGGGGAGTTGCATCCCCGCGCGCGGGTTCCTGCAGAGCCCAGCCAGGGAAGCTCTGCTGCTGGCACTGGCTGTCCAGATGCAGACACAGAGCTTGCAGCCCAAGGGGCCAGGCGGATGGGCGGGGGGGATGGACACAGCACACAGGCCAAGTGACTGGGGGGGGGGGGCAGGCGTGTAGCTTATTAGCACCATGGCTTCTGTGTGTGTCTGAGTCTCTTCACCCGCCTGTGCCTGACTCCTTGTAGGCCCCATGGCACAGGGCAGGAACTGGCTGTGCACAGGGCTGGGACCCCAAACCTGGTTGTGAGGGTAGGGAGTGGGGGCAGATGGCTGTGAGAGAAAGGGACGTTCTGGCCCCCCGGGCAGGGTGGCAAGTGTGGTAAGAGAGATTGGCACGTACATAAGGAGGAGCAGAGCTGGGCATGGCCGGTAAGATGATGGCGAGAAGCTCACTTATGATGCCATGGAAGTCTTCTGCACCCATCCCCAGAAGGGGCAGGAGACAGGGAGGTGGGTTTTGCTGTTTGGAGCATGTGGCTTCCCTGAGATTTATCTAGGTGACACGTGTATCAAATGCTGGGCAGTACCGTGGCAACAGTTGGGTACGTGGTAATACAATAAGCCTGCAGTTCACAGACTTGAAGGTGGCAAGATGCATTTGCAAGCGGACACCTCCTGAGCGAGGAACATGCAGGTTCTTTCGTGTTGGGGCATTAACAGAGGAAACTGGGTTGTGCTGGCTAGCGCAGGGAAATGTGGGGTGTGGAATTAGCAGACTCAGAAGATCACTTGAATATAAAAATGGACCATGATTTCCTAAATGTGTGTAGTAATGGGCTGCACACAAACTGTAGTTATTTTATTATCATAAACCCGTGTATATTGGAAGCTCTGATTAGAAAGATCCCTCGTTCTTTAACAGCAGGTCTCATGCTCATTTTGCGGCCGGCCACGAGGACAATATCACGCGCTCATACACACAAAGCCAGGACACTCCTTGCTGACAGCAATAACTCTGAATCATGCTGACTTATTTGAGTGGAAGGAGACTTTCAATTCAAAATTAAGCTTGGGAGCTCTTTCCAAACCCACTTCTACTCATATGCTTCATGTCATGGCATTGCATCATCTTGTATTGAAGACAGTGTTAAGAACACAGGTCAGGCCATTCTAGCCCAGGATCCTGTCTTCCAACAGTGGCTAACATCATCTGCTCCAGAGGGAATGAACTATTTACTGAGTGATCCATCCCGTCCAGCCCAGCTTCTGGTAGCTGGAAGTTTAGGAACACCCAAAGTATGTGGTTTGTGTCCCTAACCATCTTGTCTAATAGCCACTGATGGATCTAGTCTCCAGGAACGTATCTAATTATTTTTTGAACCCAGTTATATGTTTGGCCTTTGAAACATCCCATGGCAACCAGTTCCACAGGTTGACTGTGTGTTGTGCGAAGAAGAACTTCCTTTTGTTTCTTCTAAACCTACCGCCTATTAATGCCCTAAGTGGCCCCTGGTTCTTGTGTTATATGAAGGAGTAAATGGCACATAGCATTCACGATTTTATAGAGTCCAGCATATCTCCCACTCATCTTTTCTCCTAGCTGAACAGTCCCAATCTTTCTAATTTCTCCTCAGATGCAAACTATTCTGTACCCCTAATTATTTTTGTTGCCCTTCTCTGTACTTTTCCCAATTGTAATATATCTTGTTTGAGATGGGAGACCAGATCCGCATGCAGTATTCTAGAGATGGGTGTACCAGGGATTTATACAGTGGCATTATGATATGTTCTGCCTTATTATTTATGCCTTGCCTAATGGTTCCTAGCATTCTGTTAGCTTTTTTAACTGTGGCTGCACATTGAACAGATGTTTCCAGGGAGCTGTCCCTGATCACAACAAAATCTCTCTGAGTGGTAACAGCTCATTTAGACCTCCTTGCTTTGTAGACATCTCTGCAACTGTTCTGCTCACTTAACATTTTTAGTGGCTCCCTTCCCAGTCCCCAACCATAGCAGCCAGAAAATTTGGGAAGGGGGGGTTTGTTTGTTTGTTTTAAATGACAGCTGACATTGCGGAGAAGAACCCAGCTGCCTGAGAGATGCTGCTCCCCCAGGGTACAAGCCCTGGGAAAGATCGTTATGTAAAGGAGTAAAATTACCACTCAGCTACTCTCCTTTCATTAAGAAGCCTATTAATGGTACGGAAAAGCACAGCAGGGGGGCTTCTTCCCCTCCCATGTTTCCAAGTAACCAAGTGATGTCATTCCTGCCAGTTCTCCTCTGCACGTTGGAAGGCAGGCTTCTGGACTGCGGCGTAGAGCAGGGGGGCCCTGGGTTCTGTTGCTAGAGGTATGAAGGCATGAACAGGAGAAATGAATTGTTGATTAGTTCAAGTTCTCCCTTCCTTAGTGAATAAAACATATAGAAACATCCCCCATCCCAATGCATTGAATTATATGGGCATCCACCCTAGGTTTTCCAGGAAATTCTCAATTTTTATAGGTCTGTCTCATACTCCCAAAACTGCTGGGCAATTCCCAACCTCGTTTATTTTAAGCATCAGGATAGGCTAAAGCTATGTCTACACTCCAGAATTAAGTTGATGCAATTGACACCACAATCCTAAACCAGTATAATTACATCCCTTGTGTGCGTTCACACACGTGTGTCCACAGTTGGTGCTCTAGCATTCTCAGAGAGAGCAGTGCAGTGAGGGTAGATCTGCAGCTTGGAGTTGTGGGAAAGAGGAGCGGATCGCATTGCATTATGAGTACAGGTTCAACATCCAGTGATGCAATTTTTTTCTGTCCCATCATTCCATGGACTACTGACCATGTTTTGCATTATTTTTCAACAGCCTCTGTAAAGTGTTTGTGAGCTGTCTGTACCTAAAAGCATAGCTCCTGCTCTGCTCTCTGGTCTCGTGGGAAGTGTTATGGACCCAACACTGCAGATCATGCCATGCTTTGTAAACTTCCTGCCTTGAATGAAAATTTTGATGATTGCTTCCTGACCGTGATTTGTAGTCTTATAGTGTGCCAGTTGCCTCTGTTTTAATTCCAGGCACAGCCACTGTGTGTAGGAGACAAATAAAAATTGAGTTTCTTTCAGAGAGGTTGTTTTGTTTTATTAAACAGCAATAACCAACACAGAGAAAATGCTTTCTTGATAGGACATAACACTGAGAAGAGCAAGTTCTCCATCTCTACTTCATGTATATGAACAGTATCAAACCAAAATGAACACTTACCAGAGCTTCCCTCTCCTGCATCATACATGCCAGAGTGAGAGTGATGGGACTGGCTTGAGCCCTCCATGGCTAAGAAGAGCTTGCCTGGCTGGCCATGGTTCTTGACAATCCTTTCACCTTAAGTTGACCTAAATTACTCCCTGTCCACACTGGGCTTTCATTAAGTCGACTTAGTAAGAACCGCCGGTTAGGTCGACCTAACCCTTAAGTCGACTCCTTAGTGGAGGCAATAAAGCCTATCAAACACCAAATTGGGAAGGTAGATGATGCTATAGTTACCATTATAGAGGATAATGCTATGACAGGAACTGTTCGTGGGAGAACAGTGGCAGAGACAAATGGAATCACCAGAAACATACATAACTTTACATTTCTGTGCGGCTTAGTGTTGCAGCGTGACAGACTGTTTAAAATAAATGTTGTAAGCAAGAGACTCCAAGGTGCTGACCTTGATATATCTGGAGCAATGAAACAACTGGACAAAGCAAAGTCGTACCTACAGTCTTATCGGTGAGATGAGGGATTTCAAAACGTTCTGAAGGGTGCACAGAAGTTGGCAGAGGAACTTCACACTGAAGCTATTTTCCCAACCATTCAAGAATATAAGAGTCACCAAAGAAGAAGACATTTTGATTATGAAGCACGGATAATCCCATAAGAGACCCCAAACAACAATTCAAAATTGAATTCTTTAACCAGATGCTAGATTGTGCAATACAGTCAGTTGAAGAATGTTTCATGCAGCTCAAGGAACACAGCAGTATATTTGGGATGTTGGCTGATATTCCAAAACTCCTCACTATACCTGAAGAAGAGCTACACCAGCAATGCCGGGCACTAGACAGTGTTGACACATGATGACATGCACAATATCAATGCGAGTGATTTGGGGGGTGAACGGAAAGCCCTTTCCAGATACATTTCAGCAGGATCAACTCCAAAGGCTGTTCTGGAATATACGTGCATAAATAAGATCACCCCTCTCTTTCCAAATGCTTTTGTTGCTCTGCGCAGACTTCTAACACTTCCTGTAACAGCTGCCAGAGAAGAACACAGCTTCTCCAAGCTGGAGTAAATAAAAACACATCTACACTCCACAATGACACAGGAGAGGCTGGTCGGCCTTGCAGCCATCTCAGTAGAGCATGAGCTGGCCCAGACTGTGGACCTTCAGGAAGCAGTTCATATCTTTGCAACCAAGAAGGCCCAGAAAGCACCACTTTGATTATTCAAACAGATAAAAATGCCCGTGTTTACTATGCAGACAAGAAAAGTTACATTTGCTGTTCAGGCATTTGAAAGTTACTTAAAATTTTTGAATAAGGCACTTTAAGTTGTTAGTTCTCCTTTATTGGGGTAGGTAGCAGAGCAGTACCATGAGAGGAGTAGAACAGGAAGAAGGCAGACTTGAGACCTTTCAAAGTTTTGGCCCAAGCAAGGAGGCATGGGGCTGTCATTTGAGCTCCCCACCTCAGGTGCCAAAATGTTGTGGGTCAGCCCTGTCCCCACCCATAGGT
This sequence comes from Pelusios castaneus, assembly GCA_007922175.1. Classification (NCBI taxonomy): domain Eukaryota; kingdom Metazoa; phylum Chordata; order Testudines; family Pelomedusidae; genus Pelusios; species Pelusios castaneus. The sequence goes on from ML685777.1 coordinate 7,887,939, forward strand.
TTTTAACCAGAAAACCATCCTCCTTCTTAGAATGAAGTTGTATAGATCTGTGACAATTCATGAGTGTTGGTAGAGAGCTTTGAGGTCCTTCAGGGGAGGTTGCTACACAGCCCTACTTTAATGCCCGCTGAAATTCTTCACTGAGGGTGTTCCGTTGTACTCACAATTATGCCTGGCTGACCCAGAGATATTGTGTTCAGAATAATTGTAAGAGAACTCAAAAAGCTATTGCAGATGTTCTTGCAGCACCTTTGTCTGAACAGCCCTCAGTGTGGCCAACTGTCATGTCCTTTCACAGCTGGATTGCCTCTTTTTCATGATTATTTCAAAATAATTGTAATTCTGCTCCCTGGAAAAAATGTTTCTTCCTCCTTGAGTATGTGATACTATGTGAGCCAAGGTGGATACTCAGGCCAGATCCTGCTCCTACAGAAATCAGCATGAGAAGGAGCAAACCACAAAGAAGTAAAATAGCTGAGTACATTGGTTACATCCCCTTTTGAAGTCCTTTATCAGTCCAGTGCTTCAATTACAGCAGCTCTGAAATGGCCAAGAGACTCAGCTCCACTGAGTGGAAACACCTTGAGCCAGTCCTTCTCTCTCTCTTGATGCTGAGTCTCCTGGTGTTTGCAAAGTTCATTTATAGCAGAGGCTGCAGCATTCAATTGTGTGTGTAAACAACGATACTTCTCAATGACAGGAGCCAGAGGAGATGGCTCTTTGCCTTGGCAGGTTGAAGGGATCCACGTGCATCCCTGTCTACTTTTGTTGCTGTCTCTCTGCCCTGTTACTCGCCTGAGGCACCTTCTGCAGATCTGGCCATTGTTTATTATTCCACTAATTTGTATCCTTCAAAGGCAAAGTATTTTTGTTGCTGTTTAAGCTGCAACAATAACACGCCCGGAACAGTTTATTTAATAAGGGGAAATAAACCCAAACCACATGACAAATTGTTCCAATTTATCTCAGCAATGTAAACCTGCAATTCAGCCAAACCGTCCCCACAGGCCAGCTTAGCCCACGTCAATATTTAATGATGACCAGATCTCTGACGCCTTCACAGTGTCCTCCCCCTTTCTCACCTCGTAACGTGTGTCGTGTGTTACATCTGCTGCCTGTTACATCCGTGTTACGAACATTAGCTCTAGTCCTGCTTGAGAGCAAGTCACTTCAGCTCGTTTTCCCAAACCCCTGAGCCAGCGTCCAGAATCCACGCTGTGTTCACGTTCCCTGTGTCCCCCTCTTTTCTTTCCTGCCCTCACTCCTGGCCAGAATCGTGACCGAGAAACCACATAAAGTCAGAGCCAATAGGCCTTGCACAAATGTATCATAAATCACAATACATCTCTTCCTGCCATTCAAATTCCTCCCCCTCTCTCCAGCCACAAACCAGGCCAGCCTGGAATCCTTTACAGGTCTTGGCTGTTTCTATGGCTATGTCTACACTTCTTCATTTAAGTCGACTTCGTTAAGTCGACTTAGCATGTCCACACTCAAATTTTAAGTCGACTTAGAGGGGACCCTGCCAAATCGACGCCTAGGTCGACTTGTAGGGGCTAGGTGGACCTGGGACAGGTCCATGGTGGCAGGGGGGGCACCCCTTGCCAAGTGCCAGGGGGCTCAGCCTTTGCCCCATTGTACCTGGGTACAATGGGGCAAAGGGGGACAGGGACCCTGGCAGGGCATGGGGCAGGGTGGGCAGGGCTCTGCCCTGCCCTATTTGGGGGCATGCTAGGCTGTGGCTGTGCCAACCACCCTGGCAGGGAGGGCAGTGGGGAAGCCCTGGAGCCCCCTAAGTCGACCTAAAGTTGACTTAGGGCTACTCCACGTCTACACTGGCTAAGTCGACTTTCTAAAGTCGACTTAGCCAGCAAAGTCGACTTAAAATGAGGTTTAGGAAAGTCGACTTAATTTTTCCTTAAGTCGACTTAAGCAGCTTAAGTCAACTTAATTTGCAAGTTCAGACGCACCCTAAGGGATTTACACCTATGGCTTTCAAAATGGCTGCTCCATTGGGGAGACACTATGGGTTGGATTTTGAGAGGGACTCAGCACCCACAACAACAGTTCAAAGTCCGTGTCAGCTGCAGCTACTTCCCTAAATCCAGCCCTGTGGAACCTGCTGGTTTGGAGCGAAACCACTTTGCATTTGCAGCCCATATCTTGGCTGTTCAACCTCCAATAGGTTGGTTGGTTGGACTGGATTTTTCTGGTGGCTTCCTACTGAGTTTCTCAAGACTCAGTCGTGCTTTCCTCAGCCTATGGATCAGGCGGGAGGCCCTGAAAGAAATGTGATGGAGCCAGACAGTGCCAGAGCCATTGTAGCCCTGAACTGGGAGAAGGGGAGTAAGTTGCTCCACATACTAGTAATGGGCTAGGTGGCTTTTCACATCTAAGTCGTAGGTTCAAAGCTAGTTCAGGCTGGTGGTGGTTAGCATTTGATAGCTGGTCACTGTTGTATGGGAAATAAATGGTTGGTGTCAGTCTAGCAGCTAGCGGCCAAGTGTCCCTACTCCCAAAAGCACTGGGTAGCTAGCTAGTGCCGGTGGCTGTCTCAATGAGAAGGCCACAGCAGATCAAGTCTTGGCGATGACACGATGCTGGAAGGGAATGTAGCCTAATGGATTGATCACTAGACATGATCTTAGGAGACCTGGATTCTAGTCTGGTTCTGTCATTTGCCTGCTGGGCAACCTTGGGCACATTGTTTCAATGCTCTGTGCCTCAGTTTGCCCATCTGTAAATCGGGAATAATGACACCGACCTTCCTTTGTAAAGTGCTTTGAGATCTACTGCCAATAAGAGTTCAGTTTTATTGTTCTTTATTATTGCACTGGTGGGGTGGAGTGTGGAGGTTTGACTGGGGGAGTGTTACTCGGGCTGTTGGTAAATAACCGCACAGGCTGAATTCCTCTGACAACGCAGCACTTTCCAGCAGGCACTAAACACCCTTTAAAAAAAAGCCATTATCCATCAAATTGCATATTACAAAGGGGAGAGAGGCCCTGCATAATCTACTTCAACGGCAATGAGTGGCAGAGGCCATTAGCGTTATAATAAATGGCTTTTTGGTGAGACAGTTCTATAATTCACTCGGTGTTTAACACTGAGCAGGGGGCTCATCTCTGTGCATCAAATACATTATGCAAAGCCCTTTCCTGCACATCTCAGCCAGAAAGGGCTGTTATAATGAGGGCAATTAGGAGCAGTTAAACAGACAACAGAGGCCACCGCACTGCAGCAAGTAGTTCATAGTGCTTTGGGTCACAGACCCCACAGTGCCGAAGGTAGAACATTGCACTCAAGAAGCCTCTAAAGTTCTCTTTTGGGCTAGAAAACAGCTGGTTCACTGCATTTCAACTCCAGACCACAGGGACATCCCCTCCATGGAGTGAGAGCGCTGCTGATCTGGGGGAGTATGGGCCAGCTGGGAGGGGAGGCAGTTGCTGTGGGTGGATTTCCCATTCTGGGAGCTGCTGTCGATTCCATTTCCCCTCTGGCTGTCAGCGATCACTGTAGGCACTACGTTAAATACCAGAGCTGTTCAGAACTACCTGGCATTCAAGAGGAATGAACAAATGTAGCGGTAAATGTGGGAATAGATTGCTCCATGGATTCACCTCTCTGCATCTAATGAGGATGGGACTAAACCTGCCAGCTTATTGGCCTCCAAACCAGTTACTCAAGCCGACTTTAGCTTGAGTGTTGATGAAGAATGAATATTAGCGTGCTGGCTGTATTTGCGTTGATAGCTGGGTTGTATATTACCGGTGTCATGGGTCTCTGTCCCCGTTTGGGTCTCTGCTCATCTCCACCAAAATTAAAACTTAATAAGAACATTCTAAACTGTGTGGGGAAAAAAACCATACTGAACTGATGTTGTTCCTGCCTAATTGTTTCTGGGTGCCTGCTCTGGGAAGCTGTGCTCGGCCTTTTACTGGATGGGATGAGAATAAGCTGCTCTTTTAAAGTAATATTTGACCAACCGCTTTTTAAAAATAATTGCCCTTCCTCATAAGAAGGGCATGACCCTGCCCCCATGGCGTGAATGGGAATTCTGCCTTTATTAGGCCCAGAAACTAACTGAGGCTCTGGATTTTGTTGTTTAAAACCAGCTTTCCATAAGTGCCACTCTTTTAATACAGAGATTGCTCTTCAGTGTCACAAAAGGGCTGGAAGTGTCAAAAAGCCTCTGCTATGCAGGATTGACAATTAATGGCCTCCCAGCACAGAATCCATGAGTTGACACAGCACACATAGGTCATGCGCTCTCTGGCCCATCCGTCTGCCCAGGAGCTGAACTGAGGAGGTCACTTGTGATGGTTTTAGGTCTGGATCAGAGCTGGGGGTTTGTGAAGGTGCCTATGCTGACTGGAGTTGGAGCCCACGGGATCTTTGCTCCTTGCTGCCAATCAGCTTACTTCTGTTAAAGGTTTGCCTACCCTCTTTCCGTTCTCATCAGTCTCCCCGTGTGGGCAGAAATGGCAATTGCTCGCACAGGGTAATGTCTTTGAAAGGTAGGCAAGGGAGAGAAACCCCCTAGAATAGATGGTTGTTTATAATGTCCTTGTCTCTGTCAATATTTTTCTACAACTCGTCACCCGGTTCTAATCCTGATGCTACTCCAGGACCATGTCCTGAAGGCTGCTCTAACTTGGGCCAGCTTCCAACAGCTAGAAGGGGAGCAGGGACGTCTTGACCACGCTCTCTTCCCCAGCCATGCTCCCTCCCTGAGCAGCAGGGAGAAGGAGAAACTGCTGTTATGTTGCCAACTCAACAGCATGTATAGCTGTTACAGGGTGGTCACTCCAGTGTAGCAGGAACCTCCAGAGGAATAAAGCAGGTGTAGCTAAATGGCTTCAGATGCTTTGACAAAAAGCTGAACGTTTATTAGCTGCTCTACTCTGGCTGGCTAGCATTTAAAAAGCCCACCACGTGCTCTTTGTGAGATAGGCTTCGAAGTATCTTTGACATACAGCCTAGTGTGCACGCAGGACAGGTTTCTGCCTCAAGAAAACTGAATGCCTCAAGGAATTGAAGAATCACTCAATGGTGCTAAGTTCCAAAGGGGTAACTGTTTTAGTCTATTGCAGAAAAACAACAGAGTCCCGTGGCACTTTTAAAGACTAACAGATTTATTTATCGCATGAGCTTTCGTGGGAGAAAATCCCACTTCGTGTCTTCAAAGCGTCTGATGAAGTGGGATTTTCGCCCATGAAAGCTCAACGGTGCTAGTGTCCTACGGCACAGATCACACAGATACTTGACTGAAGAGTTTCTTTACTGCCTGAAAAGAAAATGCTTCCCTCTTCTGAGCGTCTTCTACCTTAAATGCTTTCCCTGGACAGTTAAGCTATAGAAACTCTTTCTAGTGCTCCTCATGCCCTACTATCTAGGCAATGGACTCTCTTTCCTAGGCACAACCCTAGCCTCATAGAAGAGAAGGCAGGATGCACCTGGTTTCTACAAGGCCTTTCCATGCTCCTTTCTAAATGGGATGATTTGTCAATTTGCTTTTGAATTAAGAGAAACCAAATTAAGACCACTTTAATTCTGAATGAGCATGTTCATACAGGTGGTAGAATCTCCATCTTTGGAGATTTTTAAGGCCCGGTTAGACAAAACCCTGGCTGGGGTGATTTAGTGGGAGTGGTCCTGCTTTTTAGCAGGGGGTTGGACTAGATGACCTCGTGAGGTCCCTTCCAGCCCTATTCTTCTATGATTCTATGACCTTTGGTTAATTGAGATTAACATTCCCAGATGTCCCCATGCAGACAATCCCTAAGTGACTAGGAATATGTCTACACTCTGATAAAATACCACAGACCCAAATGTCAGTACTAAATCATGTGCATAAAATTAACATAGTTAAGATCTGTCCAGAATAGCGATGCTTTCCTGACTTGGGGCCTTAATCAGCCACACAAATCCCACTGACTTGCTTGGCTTAGCGGGGGAAACAGAAGTACCCCACCAACATCGGACTTTGTCATTTTACACTATGTGCTGTATGGGACAGGGACTGTCTTTTGAAAATGACTAGCACATTGGGGGCACCCCTGCAGTCAGAAAACAAACAGAAGTGCCCCTAAGAATTTGTTCTCTGAACCCACACTTACTTACAAGTCCTTTCATTTGCTTAATGAAGAGTTGAGACCCCAAAGCCAAGTTGTACAGTGATGTGATTCTTCATACAAAACCTTTCTGAATAATCACTGAAAAGCCAGCGTTTACATGTTTATTTTTAAAAGAATGCAAGCCATCAGGCACATAAACACATATTTACAACTACTGTATTTGAATCCTGATTCTAGCATCAAACTGGATGTGGGGTTTTTTTTACATCATGAACAGAGAGTAGATATCAGGTACTTCTGCAAAAGAAGATTCCTAAAAGTTTTTAACAAACACGCTAAAGTTAAAATGTCTTTCGATTCTATTCAATGGATAGTCAACACAGGATTGGAATGTTTTCTTTCCATACAGTAGATGTCAGCATGACTGCATAGTGTGACATACGAGTCTGGATCACTGAATTACAATTTCTTCAGCCTGTTGACTAAGAGGATTTACTTCCACCAATAAAAAGAGTTCCAAATTGAATATTCAGAACATCTTCAGGAATGACATCATCATCCATGAATTCATCTCCAAGTTTCTTCCACCAGGGCCAGCGAGTATATTTTAGCATGGTATTATGTGACTGTCTGGCTTTGCATGCCACAGGGACTGACCGACTCACAAAGATATCCAGATCTTTTTCTGTGGCGTCTGTGAGACCTGGAGCATCTGTAGCAAAGAGAAAAACTAGTTTTAATTCTGTCTGTGGAAAGAGAAAGGCTTGTGCTGGCTGTTATTCTTGGATCTGTGCTTTTTTCACTGCAGTCATTTATCTACAGCATCTCTTCCTGGTGGTCCCACCACAAGATAAATTTCTGGGCACCTCGATTGTCGGTTTCCTTGCTTATGTAGTATTATTCTGTAGTTACAGACCAGGTAGTAGATCTAGTGATAACTTTCCATACCTTAGTAAATTTCCCCCCGCCTGGGTGCTAATTGGTGCCTGGACTGTGCTACTCTAACCCCTGATCCCAGATTGCCTTCCTTGGCTCCGCCAGGAGAGAAGGGAAATCCTATTTGTTCTCTTCCAGGTAAACCTACCCCTACTGTCTACCACTCCAGAATGGGCCTAGCTCAAAGTCTTCAGCCTCTAAAGTGTCTTACCAGTAGGGATGGGGATGCTTCAAGCATTGGTCCATAAACAAAGTCATCCCCACGTCTGCAGGGAAGAGGACTGTGTAAGGAGCCTTAAAAGCACCCTTGCTGGCTCAGTAAAAGGGTGGCATAAAATACAGCGTTATTACAAATATGTTAAAGACATCAGCTTTCCGATCAGAAGGATGGGGCACTTCTAGTAATGCATGTCCATGTGCTGAATGTATTATAAGGACATCTAAAAATATAGTAGCATCTACCACTGTATAGAAAGGAGATTTCAGTTTGGAAATGTGCTTTCGCCATTATTCATGGTGTAATCCTATTTTTCTCTAAATTCATTTTTGTGATGCTGGCAAACCAGGTGCCAGCTGAGGCCTGGTCTGTGGGCCTCAGAGTGACAAACACAGCTGGAATCAGTCTGGTTCACCGGTGTCTTAGTAGTGTCAAAACAGGAATTTGAATTAGAAGAAAGTACTTAATGGTCAGTGTGACGGGGTGCCCACCCCACGCCAGAAAGGAAGGGATTAAAAGAAGCCTGGAGAGGCTGCCCCAGGAGCAGCCAATTGCAGGGAGGATGTGTGGAGCAGCCAATCAGGGCCCAGAGAGTTCACATAAAAGGGCTGCAGGAGCAGAGGTAGTGAGTTGCTGTGGGGACTGTTCCCAGCAGGCTGCAGGAAGGGCAGCACCTTGGACAGAGCAATTGCTGGCAGGCACTGGGGAACCAGAAGGCAACTCCTGGCTTGCTGCTGGGACTTGCCAGCCCTGAGAGGAGGGGGAAGGTATTGGGGCTGCAGGGACGTGGCCCAGGGAATTGAAGCAATGTTAAGAGATGCAGCAGGAGGCTCTCATCTACAGAGTCCCTGGCTCAGGGAATGGCAGGAGTAGTGGGAGGCTCAGGTCCCTCCCATCTTGCCTCTAGGGAAGCGCCTGGACAATTGAACTGAGGACTCTACCCCGGAAAAGGGAAACGTAGATGGTGACATGCCCAGAGGGTTGAGTCATGAAGGGGCTGCTGCAGTACTGGGACTGAGCAAAGACAGCGACAGGAGAGGCCCCACCTGGAGAAGACCCAGCGGTTGGCAGAGCTACTCCTCAAGATGTCCAGCAGGTGTTGCTTTGGGGAATGGATCCTGTCACAGTTAGACTCTCTGAATGCTGCATGCATGAATCTCACCTATCACCTCTGTACCCCATACACACGGTGATATCTGTGTAAATCACCAGGCAGGAGAGACACATTAACTAGTGTGAAATACTAGTCTCCAAGAGAAGGTGTTGGGTGCTGCTCAGGAAAGAAGGCCCATCAACACCAGACAAACTATAGTGGAACGTCAGAGGACAAAAGACTTTGCTACTGTTCTTCTCCACTGCTGCATGAAGGGGAGATGTGCAAGTGAATCCCTCCCATCAATTAAGCTTGCAACTCGAAGCAGAAGGAATAAAAGCCCCAAACAAGGAGGAACTGTATCTCTGTGCTGCTTGAACTCTTGAGCGCTGGATTTCTAGGTATAACCAAGGAATCTTCAGCTCCCGGATTAGCCTTAGGGGATATACAGAGCTTATATTACTTTTTGAAACTTAAGATTGCAATTCATTTCTGTGTTTATATGTTTACCTGCTTTAGTCTCGTGAATAACTCTCATTTCCTTTTCCTGTATAATAAATCTTTAGATAGTTTATTATACAATTGGCTACAAGCATTGTCTTTGGTGTGAGGTGCAAGTGAGCTGGGGTAAGTGACTGGTCCTTTGGGACAGACAGTAACCTGACTATTGCTGGAATCTCTGCTATAAGGGAATATCTATCACAAAGAGAAACTCACCTGAGTGGCAAGATAGATTGGAGTACCCCAGGGGACTGTGTGTGACTCCATGGTAAGGCTGTTAGAGTTTACACTGATAACTGGGCAGTGAAATCTAAGAAGAGAACTCACAATCCATTGGGGATTTGTGCTCTGTCCCCTAACAGTCTGCCCTGAGGTTGGTACCCATGCTCTTGAGCCACTGCAGGATAACTCGACAAGTTTGATCCAGGCAGTGCACAAAGGAATGCACCTAGAGACAGACACATACTCATCAGTTGCTCCACATCCGTGTTGATCTGAGCCAGTAACGCCTCTCTGCGCTGGTCTGCTTTCCAATCAAGACTGCACCTAAGCAAGTACTGTCCCAGCTTTCCCTGGGCTTGCAGATGCAGTTCCTTACTCATTTCTTCTGACATTTGAGAAGCCTGGAGGAAAACATGTCACTGTTAAGGAATGGTTACCGTTTTAAGTCATTGTGGGTAGATTAATGCCTAGAGAGCAATAGCTGCATTCCTTGTCTATTTATAAATTTAATAATCTGCTTCCGGCTGAGTTGTCTTTCCAAAGTGATCCATTGTCAAATGGATATGGTTTTCCAATTAGGCTTTACTTAACCCATTTGATTACACTCATAGTATTTTACTCTCAAAGACAACTAAACAGGATTATTATGCAAGCATCTCACAGGGTTATCTTGAGCTCTGAACTTTATATAACTGCATGTATTTCGTCTGTCTAATGCACTCTGGTGGGTGGGGAATGCAGAGCTATAAAATCACGGAGACACACCGGGTGCAGTCTGATGTAGTCATCCACTTTTTGCTGGAAAGCGAGTTTCTGTGCAGTGGTGAGTTCCTTGGGTTCTTTCCAGGCAGAGAGAGCTTTTCTTTTCCTTTGACGCTTTTCCAAGAATTTCTGAGCCTGTACGAAAGAAGGGATCGGAGTATGCCATTCACAGCTTAGGAGCTTGGTTTATTGCATCTTTTGAGAAGGCTCTAAAGACAATGTCCCAGACTGCCGCAATAAGGAACAGCTTTAGATCTCACAGTACAGGGGTAGTAGTACACAGGTGGGCATGATCTGATATAACCAATTGAAACTGCATAGAGAATCCAGCCTTCATTATAAAGTAACAGCTCTTAGCTCATTTTTGTGTGGACTGCACGGCATTTTCAGTTAATATAGGGTTCTTAACGGTGAATGAAATTTCAGGTTCTCCTGAGCAGTTTTTGACTATTTTAATATTTGATTGCTAAATTCTGGCAAAGTTGTCATTTATAGAAGAAAACAAGTTGAGCCTCACCAGGAATCGCAATAATCGAGTCAATCCAAATCAACAGAGTTCATGTACTTACTGCTCTCTGAATGATGACAGCTGCTTTGTACTGCTTGAGAGACTGTCTTTGCTGGTGACCATTTCTCCTTGCTCTATATCCCCTCCAGTGTCTCTGGATAGTTAATGCTGCCTTTCCCTCCATTTCCTGAATGTGCTTATCTACCTGACCTAAGGAGATGACAGAAATTCATAGTCACACAGCTGGCGGTGTGATCTCACAAGCACAACTAAGTTAGGCTTTTCAGTCCTTGGAGGAGAAACCACCAAGACGGTAGGCACTGCAGCAAATAGCATTGGTGGAACAGCAGGTGGCACGCCTCCTGATCAAAGACAGCACACTAATCAGACACTGAGCTGCGGGAGGTAATTTCTCAGCTCGCATACACAACTACTGTGGGATCTTAAATGAACACAGAGGCACAAGGTCTCCCTTTTACCTCCCATCTCTCCAAAAAGATTTCCAGCCACCCTGTCTTTGGTACGATTACTGAATTTGGAGCGTTTAGGCTGGTCTCCACAGCTCCACCAGACACTTAAGTCATAAAAAGAGATGGTCAAGGCACGGATTGCAGATGGACATGCAAGACTGGGCAATGTTTTTGTTTGTATGACAAATGGTCTTCTGGGCCCTCAAAGCTTTTGTTCCAGTTAAATATGAGTCATACCCGCATCGACGATTTCCAGTAAAGTCAGTTGCTGTTCATGAAAGAGTCTCATGGCCGTCTGTCTCTGGAGCTGCAGTTGTTGTCTGAGGGCCTCATCTTCTTTCTGCCTCTTTAAATGCCACAATTCCTGTTCTCGTTTAGCTCTGCAATAGACATGCTTCTTAGGAATTGGCCTACGCTTTCAATTTCTCAAATGCACATTTGGAACTAATGGCCAGTCTCTACTCCTTGCTAGGCTGAATAGTCCAGCAGTGAGGCAGAAAATCCTTAGAATGAACTGTCATCTCAGCCTTTGGAACTAACTGATCAAGTTACAATCAGCAAATGGCTGACAATCTAATCCCAGAGTCCTTGGCATGCAGGGCCACCCGTTGAGGGCCTAGTTCAGTGATTTTAGTCACCTACAAAACTAGCTGTGCATTTCTATGATGCCCATTCACCATACTGGGGGTGAGGGGGTCAGGTGCCATTTGCTGGACAAAACGAGAATAGTGCCTTTACTGTCCGCTAAAGAATTCATCCCAACACCTTTTCTTTAAGGCTGATTTCTTAAGTCTTCTTGTCTTCAGTCTTCTTGTGACTTCCAGCAGAAATGCTGATAGGCCATTCAGCCACATCAACATTACTAAGGGAAAGCTAGAGAGAGGCGTCTTACGTTGTTCCCTAAGAGCAGCATGGCTCGACTACTTCTTGATCAACTTCTAGACTGTAAGGATACTGCACTGACAGCTCCCAAATGAGATCCTAAGACTTCAACCTTTGGGATTCCCAGTCCTAACGTCCTCTCCATCACAGGAATGCAGAGAGGAGGAAATTCTCTGAGAGCTAGGGCTGGGCTTTAAAGATCAGCAATAATAACTGCTCGAGGCTGCCTCTTTTCCCCATCCCGAGTTAAAGGTCCAGATTACTATTATACACCTAATTATATTTTATATTATATTTGTAACATATATAATAATCATCACTGTATGTAGCAGAATGGTTTTGAAGAAGGCTGCTATCAGGTTGTCCCAAGAGGTTTCCAATCCCATCTATCTCTGCTTTAAACCGTCCTTTTGTGTTTCTGATCCAGGGGAGCACACATTCTTGTATTTCTGTGCAGAGTGGAATCTCAGGATAAAAAGGGACTCATGACATTCTCCTGACAAAATCTCATTCTTACTCTCTTTTAGAAAAGCCTTATCTACTCCACTAGTTGGGAAACCGAGAGTGTAAAGTCTGCCCTCTGATGGCTTCCTCAAAACCGTCACTGTTTGTACATTATTCACTTAATAGGTTTCTATTACAGTGATTCTCACCCTTTATATTGCTGGGCATTTTGCAGAATACTGGCTCTTTATCATTCAGAGGACTACAGAGTGAAAGGCCACATCTCAGTTACATCAGGACTACCTCTGTCAGGAAAAACCACCTGCACACTGAAATCTAAACTTCCTTTTGCTGTTCATGACTGAAAATAACCCACTTCTGATCAATATCTATCGATATTTTTATTGCTGCTGCAGGATTACCATGGATTGCTTCATTGTAACAAATGTAAGATTTGCTGGTTACGGGACAGCTCAACCAACTTCTAGGGCAGATTAGCATTTTTTAAAATATATTAAAACCGAGAAATATTTCTGAAACCATGCAACTTTCAGAATCGTACAGCTGGCAGATTTTAAGATACAACTGCTATTGCAGGTGGGCCACACTCAAAGTAGGAGTTTCAGCCCCACCTAAATTTAACCATACTTATTGAGGTCATGGCTTTCAAATAAAAAACACCTCACAATTCCATAAATATAGTTAAGCCCTGAATTCACAACCACAGCTGCTAACTGCTGAAGCTCCTTCAGTATGCTGTATTGATGGTCTAGGATACCCTCAAACAGCAATGCTTATCGGATTCGAAGCAGTATTTTTACTTATTGGCATAATACTCTAACTATCATTTTGAATTAGCCTGTAAACATTCTGCAGCAGGACTGTATTTTTATTATATTGTGCCTAGCACACTTGGTTCCTGATCTGGTCCTCTATGCGCTACCAGAATAGAAATAAATTTCTTATCCTTTCGGGTCTGAAACAAGCATACACAAAACTTAGAAACTGCTTCAACAAATGACTTAGATTAATATGTGCGACTACTAAAATGCTTTCACAACAAATCTCAGCAGCCAGAGATCTTGGCATTGTTACCCTTCACCGCCCTTCTTGTTATTTCTAAACTCAGACGGTGACCTTTTTGGGCTAAGAGCTGTGTCTTACATATGTCTGTGAGGTGCCTGATTTGTTGACGAATACTGGCCCAAAGTGGCCAGCAAGTACTTGGTGGGAGTAAGAGAGGGGGCCAACATAACCAGAAGCATTTCATCCCCACCAGTGCCAGGGAGGGCCTCCATCTGAAGAACGGGATTCCTTGGGTTTGGAGGTCTGGCTGGGCAAGAGCAGCTCTCTAGTGCATTTTCCCTTAACTAATTTATGAGCAAATAGCCAAGAGAATTCATGCAGCCTCCACCAGCAGAAACTCTTGTGTATACCTCTCCTCCCTCCATGGGTGGTTGTGGTTCACGTGTGGAGGAAGCGGTAGTGCTGGCTGGTAACGTGGAGGTCACTGAGAAGCAGTGTAAAGTAGCTCCAGAGGGGTGGCCGTGTCAGTCTAGTTCAGCCAAACAAGCAAGGAGTCCTGGGGCCCTTTTAAAGACTAACAAATGAATCTTTAAAAACGCCACAGGACTCCTTGCTTGTTTTAGTGTAAAGTAGGTGACCCTCCACTGATGCATCGGTATCTGTGATTTCCCCACGAACCTTGGGACAGCCCCACATTTGAGAGAAGAGGTGAATACCTCCCATCCCCAGATGATCTGGCAAATCATGGACTGTTCCCAGACTGTCTCTAGGATTTATGGAGTGGTGTTAGAATGTGGTAGCTAATACATTTTAAAAAATCTACCCTGGACTCTAAGACATGCTAAACTGGTTGAATTAAAGCCTGATGGGGAGCCTGTTTTAACTGAATCACACTACACTCGATTTTCTAGACATGTCAGTAAGAGTATACTACCTGACACGGGCTAACTTCACATCTTTACTCCTAGTCCAAACTAGGTCACCATGTCGTCTACAGTATTACAGGCTGAGGACATGATTTTCAGGTCACTACCATGACCTCACCAGACCCTTTTTGTAATGCTTTTTAATAAAAGATTTCAAATATTACTTCAGCACAAAGCCCTGTAGTCTCTGCAGTCAACAGGGACTAAATTTCCTGGATTCTGCAGTACTGTGGTATGGTTGACTGGAAATTCTGGGGCAGTTTCATTTGAAGTTAAAAGTGGAGGCTTACACTGCACTATTAACTGTACGTGAGCTGCTAGTGCTATTTATTTTTCTGTGAAATCCAGCGTTACACTGCCACCACACTTGGTTTTCAATATGCCAGCTTTTTGTATTGACATGACAGGAGCCCACCATTGAAATGAAGCTGTCACAAAAGAAGCTGGAGGCTTTAGTAGCTAGTAAGGGACAGTTGGAGCATCTGGCACCAGGAAAGGCAATCTGACATTGTTGGCACCCCACAATAGGTGGATGTTGTTTGTTAAAAGAGCTAATGTTGACTTTAGATAGTATTTCAGTTTCAGAGTTAACTCATGATGAATGGAGCAGTTAATACCTTTCAGAGCTATTGTGTTATGCTGACAGTAGACTCGGCAAGGCAGTGGTTTACACTCGATTCACCTTTTAATGTTTAAACCATCACAACCATGAAAGCTAGAAACAGTATTTTTAATGAAAGCTGAGTTTCTGGAGCCGCAGAAGGAATCTTGGCTGTGGACTCATAACATACACACAGTCCTGGCTTTACCTTGCAGCACCTTGATATGGCAGATAAGGATATGACATTGATTTGTTTCATTCTTTTTGAGCAGAAACAAGATCTCAGACCATGGTTTGCTGGAGGAAGTTAAGATACAGCTTGAGCAGGTCAGTTTGTTACCATTTTTGCCATCTGATGTCAGGCATATTATATACAAAATGTATATAGGAACTTATAGTGCTTTGTTTGTTACAATGTCTGGATGTTCATGAAGCCCAAGAAGAGAAATTTACTGCAACTAGAAGTGAATGGAGAAGACTAAATAATCCAACCCAATGAGATTTGAGCACTCCGATGACATTGTGAACATTCCACATGTTGCTAATGTGTATTGCAGTTTCTGTTATGATTTATATATAGATATTTAAATATAGTTAAGAACAAATACCATGTGCAATTTTGTTATGTAGAAAAAACCATTGTTTATATACAGAGAGTAGAACCCCTGTTTTCCTAAATCCTGTTTATAAGGTATGCTTCTTACCTGAAACTTCTTTGTAAGGCAGTCACCACTTTAGGAAGCATCTTTAATCTTTTCCTGGTCTGAAATCCCCGCCACACTGCCTGGATCAAACAAGCTGCTTGATGCAGTCTCTGAAATTAAACAACAAATTGACAAAATATATTCCCAACATATACAAAACTCTTTATTGCTACTTGCTCATTTGGCACAAGCTCACTGTTTGATCAAAACTGACCAGTTTTCACATGTCTTGTGATTCACTGTTTCCAAATACTTGGGTACAGTTACACTCCTATAAATAAATTACTAGTATTAACCCTATATTTGTTAGAAGGGCATTTGCTGTATCCATCTGGTTCAGTTTTCTATCTGTAGTAGATAAAGGACATCATTAAGGACATCATCATTGCTAAATGAATCCAGATCTCCTGCGTCCCAGTCCAGACCTTAACCACAAGATAATTCTTTCCCTATTTCTTAACAGACAGATGTTCTCATTGATGGAAGTCTTAGAAGTGGTAGACTAGAAAAGAGAAGGGAGTAGCTCTCTATTCTGAACATACACTGCTTAGGGCCTTTGAAAGGTGGGAGAAGAGTAACCCAGTATAATCAAATATAAATCCACCAAACGGAGAAGTTTCATTAAACATTCAGCACCTGCATTTCTCCTTTCCTGTATGATTGTGAGTAAAGAAGGTCCAGAAGCTGACTGAGATTCCTGTCAAATCCTTTGCCAGTCCATTGCTTACTTAGTAGAGTTCTCAGTCCTATGTGAGAGACCAAAAAAAAAAAAAAAAGCATGTTACTTTGTTAGAGCTAATTTTTCATTAGCTTGCTTACAAAACAGATTTCAAAGTAGCAAATGTAAAGCTGAATGTCAGACAGTCATACTTCATTGTACCCCTGTGAACTTTGGAAAGGGACATTAAATCAGAGCTAAATATGAGTTCAAGCAGTGACCTTTGCATTTCAATGTGAAACATTATTGATGAAGAGCTGATGGTACAGACATCACTGCAAAGAGTTATAGAATGGTTACAGCTTTTAGGTGCAAGTCACTGACTATCTACCGTCACGTCCATGTGACAGGCAGATAAATTATCAATAATTTGGGTTTTGGGGGGGTCTGATCAGCTAATCTCATTAAAGTACTTTGAAGATCTAAAGCACTACATAAATTCTAGATTTTATTACAAGTGCTTTCATATTCACCACAGTGAAACCTGCTCTTTATGTCTGGACCTGCTGGGAACCACCTGTCTAATTTTAGTTCCCTGAGAGAAGACGTAGAGTCAAACCTTTGTAGCGGGTACTGAGTAAATCCACAAGCTGGGGATGAGATTCTGCCATCGAGAGCACTAATTTGGTAGCAGCATTTCCTGTGACAGGATTGGTGGTAGATGAAAGCTTATAAACAAGTTCATCTAAAACAGAGTGAAGGATCTTCTCATCTACATGGAGTAACGCAGAACTAACAAAAAAGAAACAGAAGCCGGAATGTTACTGGGGATTGAGATTTCAATAATGGGCTCCTTCTTTGGAAGCCCCAGGCAATGCAGAGTACGTGACTTGCTGATGGTCCAACCAAGTAGCAGAGGAGGGAGGGACTGGATGGTTTAATTAATCAGGCTTTTTGTACTGAAGACTATAGGACTTGATGGTATAAGGTGTTGGGCGCTCTGGCTCCCACCCAGCATAGCACACATGCTTGTCTATAGTAAGTAGTAGATTTTGGTGGGACTATACATACACATATTAAACCGTTTTACTGCATCAGGACCAGCGTGCTTAGGACCTCGCAGGAGTGAGTGTTTAGGGACAAGTCTACCCTCCGCTAAACTGGTCCCACTCCTATTGTCAATGGAAGCTGTGTTCACATGTCTGAAGGCAGAAATGGGTATTCTTCTAACCCTTTCCATCTTCAAAGCACTATGCAAATGTAGCTAATTCTCACAAGACCCCTCTAAGGTAGATTTAAGTGTTATCTGCTTATTACAGAGAGTAAACTGAGAAGCAGATGTTACTGACTTACCTAAGATCACAAGTGACTCAGGGCATGTCTACACCGCAGTAAAACACCACAGCTGACTCAGACTTGTGAGGCTCAGGGCTGGGGTGGAGGTTCTAACGCTGGGGACCAAGCTCCGCTTGACCTGCTTCTCACAACCAGGGAAGAATTGGTAGGGGAAGTAGAAGTGGACAGCAGCGACCATGAGATGGTCAAATCCAGGATCCTGACAAAAGGAAGGAAGGAGAGCAGTAGAATATGGATCTTGAACTTCAGAAAAGCAGACTTTGACTTCCTCAGGGAACTGATGGGCAGGATCCACTAAGCCACTGGTTTTCAAAGTTTGGGTCAGAACCCAGTACTGGATTGTAGACCTTCAGGTACTGGGTCACGCACCCTCTACTGCAGCTGCCAAAACACTGAAATGCATTGCTGTAAGATATAGTTGTTGGTTCACGGACATAAATGATTTCTTTCCAACTGGGTCTCGATGAAAAAAGTTTGAAAAGCACTGCCCTAGGAGGCTAATAATATGGGGAGAGGGCGGGGAGAAACCAAGAGAGTTAGCTGTATTTTTAAAAAAAAAAAACTTATTGAGGGCACAGGAACAAATTATCCTGATGTGCAGAACAAATAGCAAGTCTGGCAGCCGACCAGAATGGTGTAACAGAAAAAATTCAGTGACTTTAAACATAAAAAGGAAGCTTACAAGAAGTGGAAACTTGGACAGATGACCAGGGAGGAGTAAAAAAATATTGCTTGAGCGTGCAGGGGGGAAATCAGGAGGCCAAAGCACAACTGGAGTTGCATCTGACAAGAGATGTAAAGGGTAACAAGAAGGGTTTCTACAGGTATGGTAGCAACAAGAAGATGGTCGGGGAAAGTGTGGGCCCTTTAATGAACAGGGGAGGCAATCTAGTAACAGAAGATGTGGAAAAAGCTGATGTACTCAATGCTTTTTTGGTCTCTGTCTTCACAGACTAGGTCAGCTCCCAGAGTACTGCACTGGGCAGCACAGTATGGGAAGGAGGTGAGCAGCCCTCAGTGGTGAAAAGAACAGATTTAGGACTATTTAGAAAAGCTGGACATGCACCAGTCCATGGGAGCTGGCTGATGTGACTGCAGAGCCATCTAAAACTCATGATGAGCGGGGGAGGTCCTGGACAACCAGAAAAAGGTAAATATAGTGCCCATCTTTAAGAAAGGGAAGAAGGAGGAACTGGGCAACTACAGACCTGTGAGCCTTACCGCAGCCCCCAGAAAAATCATGGAGCAGGTCCTCAAGGAATCCATTTTGAAGCACTTGGAGAAGAGGTAGGTAATCAAGAATAGTTGGCATGGATTCATCAAGCATAGTTATGCCTTACCAACCTGACTCACTTTTATGATGATGTAACTGGTTCTGTGGATGTGGGGAAAGCAGTGGACATGATATACCTTGACTTTAGCAAAGTTTTTGTATGGTCTCACATATATTCTTGCCAGTAAGTTAAAGAAGTATAGGTTGGTTGAATGGACTATAAGGTGGACAGAAAGCTGGCGAGATCATCATGCTCAATGGGTAGTGATCAACGACTTAATGTCTAATTGGCAGCTGGTATCAGTGAAGTGCCCCGGGAGTTGGTCCTGGGACCAGATTTATTCAATATCTTCATTAATGATCTGGATGATGAGGTAGATTGCACCCTCAGCAAGTTTGCAGATAACACTAAACTGGGGGAAGTGATACATATGCTGAAGGGTACAGATAGGCTATCAAGTGACCTACACAAATAAGAGGATTGGGCCAAAAGAAATCTGATGAGGTCACCAAGGATAATTGCAGAGTTCTGCACTTACGAACAGGAGAATCTCATGCACTGCTACAGACTGGGAACCAACTGGCTAAGCAGTTCTGTAGAAAAGGACCGAGGGATTACAGTAGACAAAAAGCTGGATACGAGTCAACAGTGTGCCATTGTTGCCAAGATGGCTAACGGCATATAGGGCTGCATTAGTAGAAGCGTTGCCAGCAGATCAAGAGGAGCGATTTTTTCCCCTCTACTTAACACTGGTGAGGCCACATTTGTATATTGCATCAAATTTTGGGTCCCCCACTACAGGAAGGACGTGGACAAATTGGAGAGAATCCAGTGGAGGGCAACAAATATGATTAGGGAGCTGGGCACATGACTTATGAGGAGAGACTGAGGGAACTAGGCTTGTTTAGACTGCAGAAGGGAAGAGTGGGGGGGATTTAATAGCAGCCTTCAACTAGCTGAAAAGGGGTTCCAAGGATGGAGCTAGGCTGTCCTCAATGGTGGCAGATGATAGAACAAGGAGAAATGGTCTCAAATTGCAGTGGGGGAGGTCTAGGTTGGATATTAGGAAAAACATTTTCACTAGGAGGGTGATGATGCACTGGAATGGGTTACCTAGGGAAGTGGTGGCATCTCCATCCATAGAAATTTTTAAGACCCAGCCTGAAAAAGACCTGGCTGGGATGATTTAGTTGGAGTTGGTCCTGCTTTGAGGAGCAGGTGGACTAGATGACCTCCTGAGATCCTTTCCAATCCTAATTTTCTATAATAAGAGGGAAGGTCCCAGATTGTGGACTCTAGCCTGAGCCCAAATGTCTGCAATTTGATAGCCCCATGAGCCCAAGTTAGTAAATCTGGGCCAGTCTTAGGTATTTTACTGCAATGTAGATGTACCCTCTACAAAGCCAGTATTACAACTTGAGAGATATTCCAGTTCACTGTTTCTAGTGCTGCTCCAGGAACTAAGACAAAAATAAGTTATATTCACAATAAACAGAATAATTTAAAGGTAGAGAAAACTGACACTTTTAAGACTTCTCCAGCAGAGGCTGATATAAGATATCTTAGGTCTGCAGAGACATTCATTTTACAAAACCAGTGCCAAACTGGTCTTTAAAATGAATCACTAAAGGAGAATCAATATAATTATATAAAAGTAGCTAACCTCTTGACCCTCAAAATATTCTGTAACACGGACATTGTGGCATTTGCAGTTTTGACATCATCTGTTATGAGCAACTGCAGGAAATGTTTACTCTGCAGCACTGCAACAAAAGGAAACAAAAATCAAGAAATAAGCAAACCCAGAGATATTTGCTCCCAGTTAACTTGTAGTTTACAAAGCAGACCCGTAAATCCCATTTCCTAGCAAGCAAATAAAACTAGAGTCACTATTTTCTGAGTAAATATTCTTCGCCTTTATGATAAGACAAATTGGGAAAAGGGAATGAGCCTGAAGACTTGTCTATACTGGGGGAGTAGTGGGGGGGGGGGGGTGTTCTGCACAGGTGGAAACCTCCTGTGTACTTGTACTGAAGTGGTGTAAAAGGTTTCAAAGTAGGCTAAGCCACACAGGCACTAGGCTTTTTACTGTGGGATAGCTATATGGTGCAAAAGTTTCCAATGTAGATAAGCCTTGAACCTCCACACCAGTTTTATGTCAGGGTAACTCCACTGACTTCAATTAAGTTACACTGGAATTAAATAAATGCAATAGACGAGAGATTCAGACACACTGTTTTTATTTAATAATTACCTGATCATTTTTAAACCCATGTGCTGAAATTTTTGTTAATATTTTTAATGTCAATACTGGGCAAAATTGTTCTTTGTTATATTCTGAAGTCAATGAAATTTATACAGGTAGAATCAAGACCCCATTTTTTACCATTCAGTTGTCAATTTGTTAAGTATTTGAAAATTTGCCAACACCGCAGTAAAATTAAGTAATACATTGCTAGCTTCTCTTTTTTTGTGAGCCTGCAGTGATTTTGTATAGGCAAGTTCCTGAGCCCATGTAGAACTTATTTTAATGGAGGTGTGAAAGTTTCAACTGTGTATTTATATTAGAAAAAATAATTTTTGTTAAGATTATAATTAAAAATGGGAGAAGCATGGAAAAAAAACCCTTTATTTTGTCTGTCCAAATCAACAACCTTAAAATGCTTTTTTAATGCCCTGGATTGCCTGTTTCATAAATCACTGCTTCTATTGGATTATTTGAAGAAATCACATAAAAGTACATGACAAATGGGCAAAGACAGGACACAGATTAGTTTCGGAATCACTCCTGAAGCCTTCACTAGTCACTGTAGCTAATTAAAATGCCAAGCTTTTCAGTTATTTTACGATGCAATGAATTTCCAACCCTTTCTCTTACCATACTCTGTTAGCTGAGTATGCCCACCAAACAGCCAGCAGATGGCATCAGTTACTGTCCGAAAACACCATAAAAATTCCTTTTTTTCTTCATCCTGAACAAAACAAGACAACAAATAAGAAAATTATATATATGATCCTACATAATCCCAGTTTTAGGCCTGTATTTTGTGCTATATCCACAACTGTCAATCAGGATGTTGCACTGTATGAGAGATGCAAGTTATACTAACAAGCGAATCCATTTTATCTACTAATATGTTGACTTATGAAAGCTGGATATTCCTTCAGTTTAAGGAGGCTTGTACAGAGAGTGCGCCTGATTCTGATCTCAGTCACAGTGCTATAACGTCAGAATCAGACCACATACAGCCAGCATATACAATTTACACACTATTAAGTATCTGAATATCTTTAACAGGCCGGGCCTTGATCTTTGGGAGGAGGTGGTAGTACATAAACAGCAGAAGCTGTTGGAGTTTGTGACAGATTGTCAGCCAAATTCAGGGCAAAATACTCATAATAAACACTGTGACAAAGGATGCTGGATGCTTAAAGGGCAGGTCCAACTGAAGTAACACGCTAAGTCCCACGGAAAAGCGGTCTATTCGACTTAGCGTTACTCTTCTTACAGGGCTGGAGTTACTGCGTCGAATTCCAGATCAATTGAGCGTGTCTTGACTGACTGCTCAATCGAACCTGGAGGAGCGAATGGACGGCGGTGAATTCGCCGCTGTCAGTGTAGACAAGGCCTCAGTCGTGAGTTGTCTGTGCTTGGAGGTGTGGGGCTTGCTGAACCCTCTCAATGTGTGTGGTTGAAGCTGGATGCTCAGTCACCAGTGGACAATATGACTGGAAGTTACAGTACTGACTCACGATATAATCTGTACTTGCACACAAGGATAAATCCTGCACAGAAGTGGGTGATTCAGTGGCATGTGGACTGAGGCAGATAATAAAAAAGTGTGGGGAAAATTACACACTATGGGCAGACAGAAGACTCCAGTCTCCAGGGATGCCGATCAGGAGGCTTTCACAAGCTCGTTAAAGTCACTTAAAACAATTGTGCTAACAGACCATGTCATACTGCTGATGTATAATCACTTCCCAGGCAGTGTGTAGTTTCCAGCACAATACACTGTGTGAAAACTTTGACTAAGTGCAAGAAGTGAGTCAGCCAAAAAGAAGTGCAATATTTAGGGGAAAAGCTAATTATATGCTATTTGTACTGATCCTAGGGTCTCAGAGTGCTTCTAAAATATGAAGAAATTTTGCCATGAAATACCCTTTTGAAATAGCTAAGTCGTGGTTACATTCTTTGTAAAATGAGGATGAAGCAACACTTTCAAAGCTGTCCACTAATTTGGAATGTCTCAATTTTGCATGCGATGTCAGAATCACTGGACACTTTTGGACATTTTGGCCAAGTTTACAAAGAAAATATATGGCAGAGTAGATTCCAGATCTTCTGACTTCCAGACCATCTCTCCAAACAGTACTTTTTCTTTTGAACATTTGAATAAAGCACTATGAACAGAACAGTTGCCAAGGAAGCTAAAAGGAACCTCTCATGACTGGAAAACCCCAAATATGATTGCCTGATTTGTTGAACCTTTTTTGTTTCTAATTTATTATTGCTTTGTTCTCAAGAACAAACTAGGCCTGGTCTACGCTGATAGCAAAATTTGGTGGCAGTTGGTGGGAAATACGTCATATGCTACTCTATGTAGCTTGCATATCTCTCATTGATTTCCTAAATTTTAATTGGCATGGCATCCCCACTATGCTGTGCCAACAGGAAACGCCTCCCCCCAACACAGCATTAATCTTTTTGAGGGGGAGGGAGGATATATTGAGTCAACTTCCGGATTGATTGAGCAGGTCTCCACTCCTGCTCAGTCGATCCCGAAGAATCAATCTGGTGGCACCAACAGTGCCATCCTGAGTGAAGACATACCTCTACATTCAGTAGCCAAGCTTTCAAAGCAACCCTGTTGTAACAAACTAGTTCATGCATCTACAGAATGGAAGAAATATTTTGTAAGGAAAGTTATTTCCATTTCAAAACTTCACAGATCAATTGTTAATAACCATGAGAAAAAAGATGTTCGTTCTGAAAATCATCCTTTTGTATTAGGGTGTATCTGTAGCAGAACCCTACTAATTCAACAGAGGAGCTTGGAAATATTATCAATCAGTTACAAAATGTTCTTAAGCAAGCAATTCAAGTACCTTGATTGCTCGGATAAACCGCGCTTGTAGACGTCTTCCCAAAAACAGGAGGTTTTCTGCAGCTGATGGAAGTAATTTATTGTAAAATTCTTCAGGATCTTCTTTCACTTCTAGTCCTACACAACACTGACTGAAAAGAAAGAGAACACAGATCTGAACCTTATGGGCCTGTGTGACAAAAAAAAGTGAATGAATGCCATCGGAGCAGTAATGCTTGACTGGACATATACTCCAACATCGAATGACAGTCAGCTGTTGCAACTAGCTCCAAGACATCTACCTCAAATGAAAGAGAATCGTTAGGCTGTGGGAGAGAATTTGTTCTCGATGATAGCATGTCTTGGCCAGAACCATATCTGGGTCACACTGCCCCTTAGTTTTCTTGGGGCCGTTCTGATCTGTTCCACATACCATCAATTCAATGCTTAGATACCATGATACCATGAAAAATCAGGACAGACAGACAGATTTAAATCAATCAGGATATGGAGGCAGGTTTTGTAAATCAAAAAACAGCATGCAAATAAAAGCACTAATTCACAAAATCTTAAACCTTCATCTATTTGAAGAGTGTGAGTTAGCTAGGAGATACTCAGGGCAACATCTCTACACCTTAAGTCTCACCCAGCATTACTGTCTTAAGCATCTTTGAAGGAATCTTTTTTAGAAATAATTACTGTTAGATACTCACACAAGTGGATAATGTTTCTATTCCATGCTCCGCACTAGAGCTAGGCAAACAGGAAAATTATTCATGACCATTTTGAGAATTTTGCTTTGATAGTCAATTCCGCCTTGTATGCAACCCCCTTTTTGTTAGCTTTCCATGACCATGAGTGTGAGTTGGTGTATTTCATCGGAACAGTGCATAGAAAGCAAATGCCAGGTGAAGTGAGATTCATTTTGTTGCAAGAGGACTTGTTTTATCACAAAAATTAATTTATTTTGTCAATAAGCAGAATCAATTTATAAAGCTTGAGTACCTTAGTCAGAAAACAGAAACAATATGACTTTGGTGACTGATCTTGCAGCTCCTACCACATCTTTAATACTAAAAACTCACACCAAAGAGATAATATTAGATAGAGAGACAAGGCTGATCTAAGGACTCCATAGCTTAGGAATTTGCTCCCTGCTTAACTCCAAAGCATCAGGGTAAATTGCAAAGCTTATCATTTGACCCAGAATTTAAAAATTGGGGTGAGGCAGGTAGAGAGTGAAGGGGATTTAAGTTTTAAGTTAGCTCACTCAGTGGTAATGATTTATACTGAATAGAACTATTCCATTTAGATATTATTTGTGATATATTTTTACGTGATGGCCAGGGTACCTAAAGCACATGATATTTTCACTTTTTAAAGCATTTTTATACACCTAAAATAAACAAAAAGCCATTTGTGAATGACCCAGAACATGAAGTTTGTTTTTAAGAAGCAAATGAACAGTTCTGTATGAGCAGTAAATTGGTAAAAATAATGATATAATTCACAAACACGGGTAAGTCCAACATACTATTTGTTCCCCCAGAATAATCTGCCCAGCATGTTGATGAAACACTTTGCAAATCAGTTAGGCTTTGCCTGACCTCTCTGCCCTTGACCGCTCCTTACACTCTAACCCTGACATTTTCTGCACACCAAGCATTGTTCTCAATGGGAGCCAACGTATAACAGCCTGAAAAGAAACGAGTGAGAGGAAAGATGTGAAGGAGAACAAGAATAAACCTTTACAGCTGCTTTTCATTCTACCTTAGTATCTCTGCTAGCTGGGCAGCGGTAGCCCAGCTCCCATGCAGTTGAGAGTAGTCTTGTTTAAGGACCAACACACAGTATTGAACAAGGTCATAATAGTAGAGGTCCTGTTTAATTTTCTGTAATTCTTTACTTCCCAGAGATGTACTATTTAAAATTTCTGTGGAGAAAAAGAGAAAAAAAATTGTGTATACAT
The DNA here is from genome assembly GCA_007922175.1 of Pelusios castaneus. Taxonomy (NCBI): domain Eukaryota; kingdom Metazoa; phylum Chordata; order Testudines; family Pelomedusidae; genus Pelusios; species Pelusios castaneus. The sequence goes on from ML685777.1 coordinate 7,913,652, forward strand.
GTCTGATCCATAAGAAAGCAATTAAAATTAGTTTTCAGAATATAAAAGGCTGAGTATAAATACACATCTGAGATCAGTGTTGTTAAAATGGCTCAGTAACAATAATGTAAAATATACTTTAAATGACTATAATTTGTTAACTTCAAAGGCTACAGATATTATATCAAATTAAGCTCATATTCCTTCTTTCTAATTACAGATTCAGAGGAGTGCAGCATGATCTAGCATACATCCCATATGTATGAATTTGCTAGTCTGACATTGGGTAAATCTTGCTGGAGAGACAAGCATGAGAGAGAAAAAAAATGAATGAATGTTGGGCTTTTTTTATGTCACCTCCAGACAATCACTCCTAACCCCACTAACTCTGTATCCATACCCCTCACAGGAAGAATTTTAACCAAATGCAGTGTCCCTGCCCACACAGTTTTTACAGGAACTGTACTGGCAGCAAAGGCTAGGCAGAGAGAAAGTCCAGACGGTCTAATCCTCTACTGGACTGAAGAGTCCCTTCCATTCAAAACCCAGCCTCATCTGTGGTTCCCAAGTCAATTGTCACTTTAGGAAGAGTTACAGGAAGTTCTGTTAATTACTTTGTGGAGGCCCCCATTGCAAAGGAGGGAACAATTTGACTGTTTTTTTTATAGGTTCATAATGAAAATGACTGCCTAGAACATCTTTATTCTTTACTTATACCTTAAGAATCTTTTATTACCTTTTAGCTTCAGCAACAAGACAGGAACATCCCAATCAGGGCTTTCAGTGACCTGAGCGGCCAGTGCCAATATTCTGGAATCCACAGCTACTGGCTTCATTTTACATGGGTTAGCTATATTTTGATAAAAGGAGTCAGTTAACAAAAGGAGCTAAAAGCAAAACTTTTAACATGCAGTATTTGTAGTTAATCTATCTCACTCCTAGAGCTGTTTAACAAAAGGAAGATCAGTAATGACATTGTACACAGAAGTGGTACTAGTAAATCTCCATTTGGTATTTATGCACACAGGGCACAACTGATTTACAGGGGGTTTAATGGGATTTTTGGCCGGGGCATGGTGGTGAACAGGAACAATGAAGAAACAAGCATGAACTTTTATCTCATCTTCCTAAGACTGTTCTGCTAATCAAACATTAAGATATTTGAGAGAGGAAAAAAATCACTGGGAGAAGCAAATGTATTTTGAGCTTCTAACAGGCTGTGTCTACACATGCACAGTTCACTTTTATTGATAGCAGTTATGTTAGAACCCAATGGGCTCCCAAGACAATGCAATAAAATAAGAATGTTAAAACCGTTTGAGGGTTAGATTTACAGTAACTTTGGCTCTTCCTTGCCCTTCCTTCATCATGGGAACTGAGTGGCACAAATGGGGCAAAGTGCTACTTCAAAATTTGTTTTCTTAAAATGGATGGATATTGGCACTTATCCATAAAAAAATTAAGAAAGGAGAAAGGACAATCTTATGCTTAAGACAATGAATGGGAATTCATGAGATCTGAGAATTCCTAGCTCTGCCATAGAGTTCCTCTGTAATTTCTTTGAGCAACTATTTCTTTTAATAATTTAAAAATTTAATAAATGTTCCTCTTTCGGCAAATAATTTAATCTCTGTATCAGTTCCCCAGCTACAAAACAGGAATAATACTTCCTTTCTCCCACACTTTATCTGTATTGTTCATTTAGACCCCAGTCCTACAAGAGAACTGCAGTAGTTTAGGCTGCAAAGTCTTTCATGCATAGACTCTCTCTTAATATATTTGACAATGTCTAGCACAGTGATCCCCAAACTGTGGGGAACCCCCTTAGAGGATGCATAGAAACCTTCTGGAGAGGTATGGCAGGGTGGCCCTACCCCCTGTGGTGGGGGGAGAGTAATATTCAGCCCTACCCCCCGCCAGGCCTTGCCCAGTCCCAGATCCACCTTGGCTTTGCTCTAGCAGCCGCTCTGGCTCCGGTCCTGGCCCCAGCTTCAGCCCCACTCCCAGCCATGACCCTACTGCAGCTCCGAGCTGGACCATAGCCCCACTCCTGGCTTTTGGCCTCCGGCGCTCAATTGCAGCACCATGCCCAAGCCTGGCTCTCAACCGCAGCTTCTGAAGGTGGGGTAGGGGTGCAGACCAGAGATGGGGAGGGTCATGATAGACAATATTGAGGACAACTGGTCTAGCACATTAGGGGCGTGGAGCGTTTGGAGCCTTGAAGCAATGTTGTAATAAAAATATGTGTTCTGATGCTGAGGAAAATGTGGATTAGAGTAATGTTAGGTTAAACCTCTTGCATTTTTTTTAAAATGTCCTCTCACTTTGGAGCTGTGGTCTTCGAGGGGTATGACGTCGACGAAACACTGGCTTTTTAAACGCATTCAGTTTAGGAACACATCTCAATAAGCCCCGCAAAACGGTCTCTTTCAGCTTCTTTCACCTTGCTCCTCACAAATGTCTCCCCCTGAGGAAAAAAATCAAATAAAATCCACATTTCGTTATTAGGCCTCTTTCCACACATACACAAAGTTCCTGGCAACTCAGCTCATCCATCTCCAAAAGCATGAACCAGGAGAATCTTCCTCAGGACCAGAAGCAAGGAGGGAGGGTGACTAAGGCCTAGTCTACACTGATACGCTGGGTCGATGGGAGATACGCAATCAATTTCAGTGTAGACGAGCCCTCGGACACACCCTTGGGCAAAGCTGGTCTACCCCAGATAGAAAAACACGTTTTGCCAGTTCTCGTCTTTTTTCTTTTCTTTCTTGGATGTACTGAGTTGGCTAAGCCGTGATTTTAAATAAACATTAAAAAGGAAAACCTTCGGCACTGCAGGTTTATGGTGGGGAAAGCGATGACCTAGACAAGGCCTCAAGTCAGGAATGCACCGAAGGCTGAGCTCTTTGGCGATATTTAAGCACCCACGGCTTGGCTCAACATTAGGTGCCTAACTTTGCAGATCCGGCCTCCTTAGAGACTCTCCCACCCAGGCGGGAAAGAGTCTACCTCCACCTTCCTGGACAGCTGGCGGTGCACGCCCGGCCAGCCGGCCACAGGCATTGGGGCTTGGCACTCCCCGCTCACGGTGCCAGGCTGCCAATGGAGGGGTGAGAGGAATTGGCCAACCACCCCAACCCGGGAATCAGGGCCAGCTTGTCCCCTGCCATGCTGAGATCCAGTGGCAATGGGGGAACAGGGAGGTGCACGCTGCAGATGCTCAGTGGGATCCAGCGGCAATGGGGGAACAGGGAGTGCACGCTGCAGATGCCCAGTGGGATCCAGCGGCAATGGGGGGACAGGGAGGTGCACGCTGCAGATGCCCAGTGGGATCCAGCGGCAATGGGGGAACAGGGAG
>ML685777.1:7921988-7973043 GCA_007922175.1 Pelusios castaneus
CCTCTCCCCAATGGGTCTGGCACTGGCCTGACATACCCTCGGTACCCTCTGATTTCCTCTCCCCAATGGGTCTGGCACTGGCCTGACATAGCCCCTGGAACTCCGTGAGCCCCTCTCCCCAGTGGATCTGGCACTGGCTTGACATTCCCCCCGCACCCTGTGATCTCCTCTCCCCAATGCCTGCCTGGTCAGATCCCAGAAGGGAGCAGCATCCCTCCTGGTACCGCATGATTTCCCTGCTCTGCAGATGAGGTGCTGGCTGGCCGGCCATACCTCAGAGGAAATCAGTATCCCCTGCACCCCTGTAGCCTATCGACCTGCCTTTCTGTGTTCTGTGAGTCCCCTCTAGGCTGGTGGATGGAGTTGAAGGAGAAGAACTTGAGGTAGTGATTGCAGGTGACTCCTTTGGGTTGACAGATGGGGTGGTAAATGAAGAGACAAGTGTGAGGCAGCAGGGAGGCTTAAGGTTTTTTGGTCTCCCGTAACATGGGAAATTTCTGTTGTGAGAATGAGCCTGTGGGCAAGGGAAGATCAGGACTTGACAAGCTGAAGTCATTGGGGCCGCTGGTGGGTTTAGAGTGGGGGGAGCAGTGAGTTGAGTGAGAAAAAGATGATTGTGATGGGGCAGACAGACAGCATGTTCGATCTTTTGGAACCTGCTTTTGAAAATGTAGGTATGATCCAGCAGGGAGCGGGAGGAGGGCACAGGGGAAGGGCTTTGGGTAGGAATCAAATGTGGCAACCCTCCTATACTCTTGTTTGTATTCCGATAGGGCCTAGATCCTCTGACTAACACCCAGGCCCAACTGAGGTAGACACCGTACAGTTACTCGTTAAGAAACTGTTCCTACACTGCAGAATTGGTAGGCTACCCTACAACAGAAAAAGTGAAGAAGGGGCTGTAGCATACAACCACGAGAAATGTGACTGAGGCACAGAAAGATAAAGTGACTTGCTTGAGATCATACAGGGAGTCTGTGGTAGAAATGGGAATTGAACTTTGGTCTCTTAAATCCTAATCCAGTGTCTTGAATATAAAACCCTAAATTCCCAGCAGGTTGCAGTTATTGCATGTGAGAGTTGGAACTAGACTAATGAACAGGTGTGTTGCTGGTGAAGCTGACACAGTGTCTGCATTCATCTAGTTCTTTCTTTTGTGGCTACTAAATTCATGTACCATGCATTAAAGTATATTTTGGGGGAAAAAATAGTGTCTTTGCACAACGATACAAAAATCTGGGTTTGCGCTGAAGCTCTGCCTTTGGCCATGGCAGGGCTCTGAAAGATTAAAGGCAATCTTGCTCACAAAGCTACCGTGTCCTCCCTGAGTACATAATAACTACTGTCCTGGGAGGTGTGTTCTCAGAGACTGACAGGATCTAGGAAACAAATGCTGTTAGAATTCTGGTTCTAGTAATTTAGGGCTGCAGCTTTTGCTCTGCTGTCTCATTATTTATGGAATGATTCCCAAGGTTCCTTGTCTAATATGTTCTCTAGAGATCACCCTGTGTGCTCTCATATCCTGAGATGAGATGGTTAATGTATGTTCTGCGAGCAAATGGAATCGTATTTAAAAGAATTGGCCACATCTTTGGGCAGGAGGGTGAGAAGGGAACCTAAAAGCCGTTAGTAGATTTAAAGGGGTGCTGTAATTTGCAATTGGTTCACTTATTTTTTTAAAAAAGAAAAGCTCTGGTACTACATTTGCCCTCACGTCTTCCTGCTGACTTTTGTGGTTTTATAATTCCTTTTTTTCTGTCTCAAAATGTTTTTCCTCCCTGTCACTCTGTGAAGAAAGACAAAGGAAATCAGCAAAACTGACGGAGCTTTTAAAAGCTCAAAACCCCCCAGAAAAGACATGTTTTTTCTCTAACTGTTGTTATTGTAATATTAGCTGTCACACTTGTTACAAGTACATAAATTGAACACTTATTTAGGCACCCATTTCAAAGTGATAATTATTCAACAGTACCCATTGACGACAGGCATAGTCTCCTTCCTAGCACAAGAAAGATTACAACTGTGGTGCTTAGCTGTGTAAAGTGCTGGTAATAGGAGCTTGAGACTCTGGGAGCTTGTTTAGCACTTTGGAAATAAATTATACTATCTGCATAGCAATCGTTAATAGACCTTGTTGACAGGGCTGACAACTCTGAAACAAACTAATGTTCATCTCTAATTTTCCAGCTCTTTGAAACGTTCATAGAAGGGAAATCCACATCCGCAGAAATGGAGACTTGTTAGGCTTCCAAGAATGACTGATAAGAAAGGAGATTAAAATAAGTACATGATGGTGGCTTTTAACAATTCTATTTTAAAGAGAAATATATGTACTTAAAAAAATTCCACCAACCAAACCCTTGCTAGTGCATATGGTTTTATCTTTGATGCTGTTAATACAGTAAGAATATGCTATGGCTAAGGTTGCATATGTATTTCCAGTCTACTCTCCCGTTTTCAGTTACTTGTGTCTGCTCTTTGTGCTGAAATTTTCCAGGGTTGATTTCAACCAAAAAGTAATTCTGTGACTTTTGGGGGGGAGGAGGAGGAAGGAGTTTATGTATCAGCAAACCAGTTTGGCCATTTCTTTTAATTTGAGGAGAACAAGAGAAACTTTCCTTATTCAAAATAAAAATCTTTTAACTTTTTTAAAGAGCTCTAACACCAAAACTTGGTGTAATATAGGTTGAGTATCAGGACAACCACGTTTGTGAGCTCTATGGCTTATGGAAAAATCTCCTAAGGGAAATGATGGATGCTGCACTAGCTAAGATACTAAGGTGTGATCTACACTTACCACAGTTTTCGGCAGCAGTCAAAGGGAGATACTTTATATAGCTTGTGTAACTTGTATCTCTCCCTTCGACTTTCTAATGCCTACTTACACAGCGTCTCCACTGCACTGAGTCGATGGGAAATGGCCTCCCGTTGACTCAGTGCTACTCTTTTTCAGGGGGTGATCTTATCAGGTCGACTTCTTGATCGATTGAGCAGGTCTTCACTGACTGCTCAATCGATCCGGAAAAATCGAACTGGTGCCACCATCATTGTAGACTTGCCTTCAGTCATTGACTTTAAGTGCCTTTGAAACCCACCACCTGTAGATTCTGTGAATTGTGTCTCAGTGTTTAAGGAACTCACGAAAATAAGGGTATTTTTTTAATTTGTAGATGACTTCAAGCCTGCATCTATTGATACATCCTCTGAAGGAGACCTTGAAGTTGGCAAAGGTGAACAGGTGACAATAACGCTGCCGAACATTGAGGTGAGGGCTGAATGTAATTAGGGGTGGGGAAAAAGAGAGCGTGCTCTTATTGAATCACCCTAAGTACATGATGAATACAGAAGAGTTTCAAGTTTCAGCATTGTCAGGCCACTGCTCTTTCAAGGCTCTTGCATACAGCTTTTAAAGCAAGCAGACAGAAATAATCGCACCAACATGCAGAATTCCAAAGGAAAAGTAATTATGCTGTAACTTTAAGTGAATTAATTGTGCTGGAAATATGCTGCAACTGAGACTCCTAAAATTCTCTCTCTATAGAACAAGTGTAGCATGAACATTAGCTGCTCTGCAACCTTCCCTTTGATGCTTTCATTATGGTAAAATCCCAAAGGGGTGGGAGGGCACCACCACTGGAGAGGAGAATTCAAGCTCCTCTAATCCTTGACTGTTCTTCTGATATTGCCAACAAGCATCCTAGTTTTGACAGCAGTTTTTTTGATTAGCATGCCTCTTTGTAGACACTAGATTGAGATTACTGGTTAATTTCAAACTGGCTTTGTGAAACCAAGGCCATGCTGAAGTCTATGGCAAAACTTCCGATGACGTCTGTAGAGCCAGGTCTTCACCCTCGGTTACTACTGATCTGAGTTTTACTGGAATTAGTTGGTAACAAACTTTAAAGGCTAGAAATGACCAGTTCTAGTGACTTTTTCACTACTGTGAAGGCTCATTCTGTATGAAGATAAATAAGTCTATTGAAATAATGCTAATTAGATTTTTTTTCCAATTTAAATAGGGTTCAACTCCACCAGTAACAGTTTTCAAGGGCTCCAAGAAGCCTTATCTAAAGGAATGTATCTTAATTATCAACCACGACACTGGAGAATGTCGACTAGAGAAACTTACCAGCAACATCACTGTGAAGAAAACCAGGTAAGTGATTTATAAAAGAAACTGCTGTGTCCCTTACTCATTAGGAACATTGATTAGAGCTTGTCTGCATGGTCTTTTTACTGCACACCAATTAGAGGCTACATTCTGCTGCACACCATGTTGTGCATTAACTAGCCATGTGGACCTTGCTGGTCATGTATTAAAAGTTCCCTATTGCACATTCATGTAGTATGGATTGAAACAGGACATTAGGGAACAGCAGAGAACATACCATGTAGCAAACAGCAGAAACAACTGAGGGCATAAATAGGGTTACATACCAACCAGTCTTAGCTTTTTAGCAAAATATCAGTTTCTCAAATGCGGTCCTTATAAAAACCTACCCTTGTTCAATGGAATGAAAAAACATGTCATTCTTTTTTTTAGCAGATGACTTAATAGCTTTGAAATCTAGGCTGGTAGTAAGGGTTAGGGAGGATTTTGAACGGGAAACACGTCTTTGCAAGGGACAATAGCTGTTTTCTCTTAAGTCTGGAAAATAGCTTTTTCTTATACAAATGAAATTGTTTTTCTGCCCTTTTCTGACTTCTAGCTACATAAATAGAAGCATAATTTTTTGTGAAAGGCTTTAGCAAAATATTGGTTACCCATTGTCCTCTTACTGAGTATGTAATTCCCATGTACACACTTTCTGCTGCTATGTCCACATGTAACTCACGTCCACATGTAACTCACGTCTGTTAGAATTCTAATGAAGTGTTAGTTGGTGATTGAAGAAAATGTGGAACCGCACAGTAGAGGATGGGTAGTCCAAGGGCCAACATAAATGCATCAATACACATTGTACATCAGAAGAACAATAATCGCAGCCTCTGTTCTGTACATGGCTATGTGCCAGTGTCGTAGTGCAGAGCTCCCCAAATGGTGGGTCCCAAGAAGATTCTAGATAGGTTAATCCAGCCCTGGGTATGGTAACCTGTCACTGGTCCCTGGCCTAGGCAGACATACACTTCTCCTGGCTTGGGAGGGGAAGTCCGGTGTTGTGTAGGGGCTGTTGAGTCAAACTTGAGCAGCACTGTTATCCCGTGTCCAGGTCGTGACACCTGGAGAGGGCAGCTGGTCTTGATCCCATAGGACAGGAGCCATCACTGCAGAGTGTCTGTGGGTTGGGCTAGTTCAGCAGCCTCCCTTCTCCGGCTGCCCCTCCATACTGGGCTGCTGTGCCAAACCAGGTTTAGGGTATGGTGTGCTGGGATGGAGTGTGTGTGTATACGTCAAAGTGGGTCACAAAAAAGACAAACTACAGCTGGTGGGTTGCCGTATTAAAAAGTTTGGAAACCACAGTAGTAGTGTACTTTGAAACTCAAAACTCTAGAGGTACAGTTAAGAGAAACATAACGAATAGTTTCATACACAGCTCAGACTGTGTGTTTCTGTTTTGTTCTTTGCAATCAATTAAAATGTTTCACCCTGTTATACAGAGCCGAAGGAAGCAGTAAGGTTCAATCTCGTATTGAGCAGCAACAGCAGCAAATGCGAAATGCCACTAAGACTCCAAACAATGTTAAAAATTCTCCACCAAAAGAAAAGATGTCTCCATCTTCGCCTATGGACGACATTGAGAGAGGTAAACTGCAACTGTGTCACTTAATACTTCAGAAGTTTTGCAGATTTACATTATAAATGAAGAGCAAGGTTGAGGGCCAAGGATTTTTTGAATGAGGTACACACTAGAAGATTTTACCTAGGCTAATTACCCTAATGTTGAATTGTTGTTTTGACAAGAGTAGGAATCAAACCGTATTTGAAACCACCTGAGACTGAGAATCAAATTTACCCTTCGTCTCATGAAGTGTTGCTTTACTTCTCACTGACTCCTCCCACTGCTGCGTCTTTAAGTTCCTGGCTCAATTCAAGTTGTGACACTAAAGCCAAATCAGCCAATCCCCCATTTCTTCCTCACTCCACCTGTCCCTCCTCATTCTTTGTCCTTTGCATACAGCAGATATTTGGTAAAAATGCTTTGTAAAGCGTTTATTAAGAGATTAAATGAAACTCTTAATTAGTATGAGTTCATTCTCATGTAAATCTAGTCAGATGAGATTCAAATAGCACACTACTTTTCCAAATCAGATTAGACCTACAGAAGTGGTTCCCTATATAGAACTGAATACTTGTATAAATCCCATCCTTGAGAACAATGTCATATGCTGTATTCTTGTGAGACTTTGTTTTGGTAGGAACCTTCCTATTTAATTCAATAGGGGAGACACTGTTTCTTTTTGGTGGATATGGGGAGAAAAGCAGTATGTATAAACTGCTAACAGGTGTAGCTTTATTGATCTAAATTGATACTGGCTCTCAAGGGAGCTCTGGATTCTTTTAAACAGTCTTCTTTTCCTGATCTCATTATGCAGGTGTCTTTTCTTTGTGACTTAGAAAAACGAGTGTCCAACTCCACGAAAAGGCAATTAAAAGTACCTAAGGCAGCAAAAGAAACAAAAATAGTACTGAAGTGCATGACAAACTCCAATTTTTCTCTGTGGTCTGTCTGTCTTATTTAGAACCTGTTCTGAATGAGTCACCAAGGCTAACATATCCCACAGCCCTGTTCCTGTGTGCTGCCAATCAGATTGATTTGTCTGGCCACAGTAAATCACAGGCTGGGGTCGGCATGGTTTCCTGCTCGCTGTTCTATTCTTTGCCCCAGACCTATAAAAAAGAAGGAACAATTATTTAGTGAAGCTATTCCCTAATTTTAAAATGTGGGCAATCCTCGCAGATATCCCAGAATGTTTAATTTCGGATTGAGAACAGTGAATGTCAAGACAGAGTTCAAACATGGTCATGTTGGTTATAATGCCAAAACCGCTGCTAGCCATTCCTGCAGCCCATTCAGATGTTCCACTGACCAGCTCATTTTTCTCTTTGACCTTGAGTTATCGACTCTTGAAAGACATCTATAGAGGTGTCAAATAGAGCCTGAAAAACGAGACTTGCTAATCAGAGGGAGATACTAAAAATGAAATAGGGTGGGCTGCCCTGGAACATGGGGGCAGCACCTTGGCTGACAGCTTATCTGAAGCCTAACTCTGCTCTGAAAAGCATATGCCCCCTAACAGTAAGATGGGAAGGGGTGGAGGAGAGGAGTACAGCATACAAGCAGGGTCGTCAGGTCGTTTGCATCACACCTTCACTCCTGGATCTTGGGTCAGTCAGCTCAGTCACTTATGACTTGGAGTAATATTGTGACGTTCACTGTAGCCGCTTGTGCAGCACTTCTGTGGTCGCCGCCTTTAAATCCATCTTGCTTTGCTTCTTAATTATTCTATAACTTATTTTCAGAGCTAAAGGCAGAGGCTAGTGTCATGGCCCAGATGAGTAGCTCTGACAGTTCATCTGAATCAAGAAGTTCATCGTCCTCTTCATCCAGCAGTGAGAATAGTTCTAGTGATTCAGAAGATGAGGGGGCTAAGCCGTCTCTGCCTATGTCAATGCCATCCTTGCAACCGCAGCCTGCTATGTCTGCCATACCACAACAGGCCTTCCCTGACATGGATGCCAGTCATAACAAATCTCAAGAGAGTGGTGGCCATATGATGAATACACTAAGTAAGTACAGAAGACTGTTCTTTTCTTAGTGCACTGTCTCAGGCTTCAGGAATCTAAAAGGAAACCGGAGACTCTGTAACTATGGCTGTATTGTAATTAAAATTGTGGGAAGAGATGGTGGGGTTTGATCAGTTGAGCTCTGAATTAGAAGTTGAGCTAAAAGTTACTTGACCATCAGAGATATTAAATTAAAGCTGATGCAGTTTTAAATATGTCATAGGCCATTCTGGCTTTCTCAGAATTGCATACATTGAGATTATTGGACAGTAATTTGTGCTGGAAATGCCTGAACTATTTAGGCACTCCCAAAACACATGTGTATGATTTCCTGAGTAGATGATATAAGAACAATATTGTCCTGGTAATATTCAGTTTCAAAAGGGGTTTATAGTTAAGTCCAAACCAGACTGTGAAGAGTTACAAAAGGGGTCACAAAATCAGGTGACTGGGCAACAAAATAACTGGTGAAATTCAGTATTGATAAATGCGAAATAATCCACATCGGAAAACGGAAATCTGTCTATACATATACAATTATTGGGTCTAAAGTAGCTTTTACCATTCAAGAAAGAGATCTTGGAATCCTTGTGAATAGTTCTCTGAAAACTGTGGAATGACAGTCAAAAAAGCTAACAAAATGTTGGGAATCGGGAAAGGGATAGATAAGAGAGAAAATATGATGACTCTCTATAAATCCATGGTATGCCCGCATCTTGAATACTGCATGCAGATCTGGTTCCCCATGTCAAAAAAGATTGGAAAAGGTACAGAAAAGGGCAACAAAAATGATTAGGGGTATGAAATAGCTTCTATATAAGGAGAGATTAACAAGACTGGGATTTTTCAGCTTGGAAAGGAGACAACTAAGGAGGGGATATGATAGAAGTCTATAAAATCATGACTGCTGTGGAGAAAGTAAATAAGGAAGTGATATTTACTCCTTATCACACAAGAACTAGAGGTAATCCAATGAAATTAATAGGCAGCAGGCTTAAAACAAACAAAAGGAAGCATTTTTTCCATACAGTTCACAGTCAATCTGTGGAACTCTTTGCCAGAGGACGTTGTGAAGGCCAAGGCTATTACAGGGCTCCAAAAAGAACCAAGGCAGTTCAGGGAGGCAGTCCATCAGTGGCTTTTAGCAAGGATGGCCTGGGATACAAAACTTGCTCTGTAGTGTCCCTCGCCTTTGTCTGGCAGAAGCTGGGAATGGGCAACAGAGGCAACAGTTGATGATTACCTCTTTTCTTCATTGCTTCTGAAGCACCTGGCATGGGCCACTACTGGACAACAGAATATTGGGCTAGATGGACTGTTGGTCTGACCCAATATGGCTGTATTTATGTTATCCTAATACACTCGGAAGTCTTCAAGAGACTTTTCTAACCTACAAGGTCCTCTCCTATGTATATAGGGAAGGGAGGATGTTTCATATGCTTTCCAGGTTGAAGGGTGGCTTAGTACCAACAATCAAAGCTAATTCACAGTGTGTTTTTGCTTGAAGAAAGTTATGACAAACTTAAGATATTTAAAATACAACTGGGATTTTTTAATACATATGTTGCCCTGGAAGAAGAGTACCATTGGTTTGAAAGCAGCAAGCCACCATCTAGGTGAAAATCTTCATACTTAGCACCAAAATAAACGTGGCCTGGCTTTTCAGAATTGATAAGCACCCACCACTGCTGTTGAAGTGTCCTTTGAAAACAAAGCCACACTTTTAAGTAGCTGCTTAACTGCAGGCTTGCAAATTCGGAAAACCTTGGCTATTGACCTAAATTTATATAATGAGAATATACACTGAAGTTTCTTGACAGCTTAAATTGGTTATACTGAAAATATCTCATACACTGTAATATGTCCTCTTGTGATTCACTATTAAAAGGAATTAAAATTGATAACAAGGAGTAACAGTTACGTATTGTGATGACGTAGCTAAGCTCACAATCAGGTTTCTATTATAAATCTTATTTTCACATACCACCTCCTTCACAGGAATAAGATTAGATTGAAAACATCTGCTTATTGTGCAAAAGGACATTTTAATTTTTTTTTAGTTTAACTTCCATGGCCTAGAGCAAATGCATCGATTGTAATATAAAACCTAGCTTTAGAAAGTTCCACTTGCGTCAGTCCCTTCACTCAGAAATAGAAATACTTTACACACATTTAGAAAAAACACTTTTGAGAATAAAGTGAACAGCGTTAGTGACTAATGGCTGGTCCACACCTGGCATGGGCCCATGGAAAGATTTACACCAAAGTCCAGGTGGCTGATGGCCACCAGTTAAAACTGTCATAGCGAAACACTCTGCTTTGTTCAACTTTCAGCCACACTAAAACCACAGCGGGGAGTCCAGGAACTCTGTAGGGCCTAAGAGAGAGGGAGAGAGGTGGATCCTCTGAGTGAGTGGTATAAAACTTCATGTAGGTTTAGCTATAAATCTGTTTAGAGTTTAGCTCTAATCTAGTTACCTCTTTTACTTTAACATTTTAAGCAACCCTGTAGCACTTTACCATCTCCAGTTCCCAACGAATGCCTTTAAGATGTTACATGCACTATAACAGGGTGATGATCAAATTCCAAAGGGGTAGCTGTGTTAGTCTATTGTAGAAAGACAACAGAGTCTTGTGGCACTTTTAAAGACTAACAGATTTATTAATCGCATGAGCTTTCGTGGGAGAAAATCCCACTTCGTCAGACGAACAGATTTATTAATCGCATGAGCTTTCGTGGGAGAAAATCCCAATAGGTGGGATTTTCTCCCACGAAAGCTCATGCGATTAATAAATCTGTTAGTCTTTAAAAGTGCCACAAGACTCTAGGGTGATGATCAAAGATGTAGAGGCGCTGCACAATGGCTGCTCTGAGAAATGTGGCTCTCTAGCTCCTCTCCAGATGAGCTCCTGAGGCACCGTCTGTGCAGTTAGGAGCACAGCAGGAGAGAAGTAGCTGTGAAAGTTAGCGAAGCAAGACAGATAGATTGTGGACTCTGAGGCTTTGGGAGATCTGGTGAATGAACTCTGCAGTTCAGAGTCAGGGGTCCTGCATAGAAATTTCTTCCTTCTCAAACAGCATAAACAAATCTTTAAAACAGCAAATTTAAGATCAAGCAGTTTACTGGTTGTGTCACATTTGAGACTTGACTTCAATGGGGCTATTCAAATCCATACATATTAGTGTGTCTGCAGAATCAGGGACCTAAGGGATTAGTTGGGCATTTTTACTGTTTGCAGTCCTACGGTTACCTTAAATTTAGTGGCAATCAGAATTTGTTCAGGCCTGAGAGGAGTAATCAAATCACTTTCATTAAATTATGCAGCTGGGGCTTTGCAGAATTCTGAAAATGCAGAAGTCTGTCTGGAGCATAGTACCTCTTAATATTGCCGTGTGTATGGAACCATCCTTTTTAGGTACTCAGATACTTTGCTGTTTCCTTACTGTGAACCTGGCCCCCAAAATAATTCTTCACTTGCTTTTGAAGTATGACTCTGGAGACCCACAACTTGTGTCAGAACATGGTCTGCAAATGGGTGGTCCAAGGTATCTGTAAGAGAATATTGCCTCTAAAAAATAGTGGAGAGCTATTCAATTGGCAGTTGCTCTGCTAATTTCCTTTTAAACAGGAATTATTAACTGAAAACAAATGAAAAATTCATTTAAGGAAGATGCCCAATAATTGCTATCCCTGAGATGTCTTCTTTGCTTACTCCTACAGTGCAATTTTCATCCAAATATTTATTATTCCTATTGCAATAGCACTTAGAAGCCCCATCATGGACTGGGCCCCCATTGTGCTGGGTGTTGTACAAACACAGAACAAAAAGATGGCCCTTGCCCCAGAGAGATGGCAATCTAACACTTCTTCTCCAACAACCAAGCTAAATACTATATGAGACTACTGATTTATATCCCCAGTACAAGGCGCACTCTATAAAGAAACATACGTAACATCTTGATATTGGCAACCAGCCCATAAGCACTGTGAAAACGGTTTTCCTGAAATTATTTCCCCACTTGACTTCTGCTATTTGATAAATTGGTTGAGCCTAAGTAATGCAAGTATTTCTTTATAGCCATGGGGGAAGCTAGTTCTCCATGTTTTGACATGCACAGCAACCAATCTACCAGAAACTTCTTATGCTGGGATCATGCAGGCTAGACTCTTTCTGGAAAGTTTGAGGCAACTAAGAAAAAGCATTTGCAAGGCATGGGTACAAAATGAAGGTAGGTTTCACTTCAGGGATATTTTTCCAAACACTCCATTTTAGGGGAAGAAGAGGTAGGTTGTCTTGTGGGACAGCTTAGCTTGAAACTCCAGACTTGTCCCAACCTCTTGGATTTCATGAGACTGTTGTCTTTAGCAAGTGTTAAATGGCATGTTTTGAAAAATAATGTAGTTCTTCTTCAAGTGCTTGCTCATGTCCATTCCATGTCAAGTGTGCGTGTGCCACGTGCACTGGTGCTGAAGATTTTTCCTTCAGTGGTATCGGTAGGGCCAGCTCGAATGGCTTCTGCAGTGTTGCGCTTATGTGCTGATAGAAGGAATGCTGCCGATCCTCTCCTCAATACCACAGGTCCTTTTTATCACCTGTAATGATGCTGGAACTTCCTTGCCTTGGCAAGCATTGTACCAGTGGTTTCATCTGTAGGTGTAGTGTATATATTTCATTAGATAAGTTAATTAGTTAGAGTTGGCAGATAGAGAGAGTTGCAGTTAGTCTGATGGGTACATAGCCCCAAGGATGAGGCATGTACCAGTCTCTGGTCTTCATACTATGTGCTTCATGTGAGAAGTTTATGCCCATAAAACAGAGCTGTTTAAAGTGCTTGTGTGAGACCCACCTTTGAGATAAGTGCAGGATCTGCAGAAACTTCAGACCCCACATTAAAAAGGGTCAGGATACCCGGTCAGAGTGCTCCTGATAAGTTGGCCCTTAGATCATCCTCTGAGCTGGGTCACTCAGTCTCCATGCCCAGCTCTTTGGTGTTGACTCAGAGTGCTCTGCTGATACAACGTTCATTGAGGCACTGGTCACCATCCCCAGTGCTGAAGGAGCTCCATAAGAAGTTGCACACTGCAAGAGGGCATTCTCTGGCCCCTAAGAAGGACAAACAGGGAGCAGGGATGAGCTGGGTCACTTGTCTACCCTAGAACTCAGGTTGGCTATGACCTCAGCTATCAGAGATCTCATTCCTCTCCAGGACCCACCTCCAACTCCTGGCACGGTAGGGTATCCGGCATCTCATGGTACCATCCATACCAGAGGCCTTTCAAACTCCCAAGGACTTGCTCACAATGCCACCCACTCCTCAGGAAGAGGAACTTCTGTGTTGGGTCCTATGCCAGGGCAACTGGCCAAGAATGTGTCCAGGGGCAAACACTAGGGCTCAACATTGCTCTTCAACTCCTCGACAATCACCAGTGTCATGGCAGTGGTCACCAGCATTCCATTACCAGTCTCCAGAGCATCACCACTAACGGTTGGACTCCCGGTACTGATCCCCAGAATCTGGTACCAACCCCAGAGCCTCGATGCAGGTCACCAGGATCCAGGCACTGATCCCAGGATGTACAGCGTTGGTCTCTGGAGCACTGCCACTGGTCACCAGAGTACTATTGTTGATTCCCGGGTACTCGGCACTGATTGACACACTCCTGACACCATTCTCAGTATCAAGACGCCGCACCCCCCAGTTCACTAGAGATGCAGAGATGTGGTTGACACCACCATTTCCCCGGAAGAGGACCCCTAAGATTCAGAGGCAGAGGAGATCATTTTACCCACGGGTGAAGTGAACCCGACTGTGGCTTCAGGTTTACCCTTGGGCTTACCATTGGGGACCCAGATCATGGCAGTTCTGGAACCAAGGGGGATTTCTTCCAGCCCTAGAGTTGCAGGTGCAACAGTTGATCTCGGGAACATCTAAGAGACACTTGGTTACAGTGTCGCTCCCACCCCAGACTTGGATGAGAAACCAGAACAAACTGTTGGGGCTTCAGCAGTACCCCAGAAGAGGCTACCCCAGCTGTAGAAGAACAGCCAGCCACTTTCTCATCATAGCCATCGCCTGATGAGGTGGTAGTGGGTCCTTCCATGACGGTGCTGCAGGATGATTTCAGAGTGCACCAGGAGCAGCTCAGGAGGGTAGCTGAGAATTTGGCCTTTGAAGAAAAGTTGTTCACTGATGTGCTCTTTGACATTTTGTAAGCAGCCCCTTGTAGAGTGGCCCTTCAGATCCATGAGGGAGTTGTTAAACTTGTCAGTGCCTTATGGCAAGACCCCTCCTCTCTGCTTCCTACATCTAAAAAGACCAAGAAGAAATATGTCCCTGCCAAGGAGTTTGAATATTTGCACTCTCATGCCTTCTTGGGTTCATTAGTGATGTCAGCCATCAGTGAAAGAGAAAGAGAGGGGCAATCAAGCTCAACCCCCAAGAACAAAGATGCGAAGAAGCTTGACCTCTTTGGTAGAAAGATTTATTTGGTTGCTAGTCTTCAGCTCTGCATATCTTCCTAGCAGACCCTGCTGGGAATATCTGACTAGAATATACAGTATTCCTTGGCCAAATTCACCCACTCCTTGCCCCAGGAATCTAAGGAGGACTTTATAACTATTTTGGAGGAAGGCGAATCAATTGTCCAAGTTTCCCTCCAGGCAGCTTCTGATGCAGCCGATTCAGCGGCCAGAACAATGCTGTCAGCTGTTTCTATGAAGACGGCATTGTGGCTGCAGTCATCTGACCTGTCTGTGGCGGTCCAGCAGTCCATCCAGCACCTCTCCGATGGTGCAGTGCTGTTTTATGACTAAATGGGTGCCAGGTTGCATATCCTAAAGGCTTCCAGGCCCACACGCCATTCCTTAGACCTGTACACTCCATCCACTTCCAGAAAGCATTTCAGGCCGCAGCAACTGCAGCGATTCTCGGGCCAGGCCAGGAATGATCCCTACAAGAAAAAGAACAGAGGCTATCAGTGCCATCAAAGTCAAAGCCACTGGAAGGCAGGCAGGCCTTTTGAGTGAGTGTGTGCCCAGGGGCAGCCTAGAAGATTTAACTCTGGATCCAAGCTTTCCCTTCTTCTCAAACCATCTCTCATCCTGCCTCCCTGCTTGGGAGGCTATAATGTCATACCAGTGGGTGCTAAGCACTATTGCAGCGGGGTACAACCTTCAATTTATTTCATTTCCTTTCCCACTTCTGTCCCTCTTTAGAGACTCTTCTCATGAGCAGCTTCTCATTCAGGAGGTGCAAGACCTCCTACACATAGGGGCTGTAGAAGAAGTTCCCCTACAACTGAGAGGGAAAGGGTTCTACTCCTATTTTTTCTAATCCCAAAGGCCAACGGAGGCCTGCGGCCCAAATTGGACCTACATCCACTCAACAAATATCTCAAGAAGCTGAGGTTCTTTATGGTCTCCCTGGCCTCCATCATCCTCTCCCTAGATCCTGAAGACTGGTATACTGCCCTCGACCTAAAGGGCATATACTTCGATATTTCCATTTTCCATGTCCACAGACACTTATGGTTCGTGGTGGGAGACAACCATTACCAGTTCATAGCTCTTCCATTTCGGCTTATCGATAGGGCCAAGAGTGTTCACAAAATGGATGGTGGTAGTCACAACTACCTCAGACTTGGGGAATACACATTCATCATTACCTTAGCAACTGGCTCATCAAGGGTTGCTCGGGAAACTCTAGTCTGGCACAGTATCACAGTACTATGGGCCACTTGCAAGCACTGGGCTTGTTGATAAACAAACAGAAATCTGTATTAATACTGGTGCAAAGGATAGAGTCATTGGAGCAGTCCTCAACTCTACCCGGGCCCGAGTGTTTCTACCACAAGCCAGATTTCAAATCATTTTAGTGCTGATTGCCCACTCACAGCTCTACCCCTCACCACAGCAAGAGTTTGCCTCAGGCTGCTGTGTCTCATGGCAGCATGTATTGAACATGGTATAATATTCAAGACTGCATCTTAGATCTCCTCAGATTGGTCAGCATTGGTTTACTCCCTGACAAAACACAGCCTGCACTGCTTTACAATCTCTCCTTGAGTACTTGTCTCATTGGCATGGTGGCAAACCCTGCCTGTGTAGCAAGAGGGATTCCCTTTATAGCCTTCCAACCAACACTCTCCTTGGTATCAGATGGGTCAGATCTAGCCTGGGGACCCAAGGCTTCTAGTAAACAAAGAGGCTGACATTACACACACATGTCAGAGCTCTAATCTGTGCAGTGTTCCTTCCCTAGATGTCAGGAAAAGTAGTGCGGGTGTTGACAGACAATATGGCATCAACGTATTAGGCCAACAAGCAAGGAGGAGGAGGAAGAGCATCAGGCCCCTGCCAAGAGGCACTCCATCTGTTGAATCCTCTGTGTGGAACACGTGATCTACCTCGAAACCACACCTCCTGGAGGTCAAGAACATGTTGGCAGATCACCTCAGCTGGTCCTTCTCTTCTTGCCATGAGTGGTCCCTGTAGCCGGAAATAGCCAAAGTTATCTTCCAGTGGTAAGGAACTCCCCCAGGCGGATCTATTCACAATCAAACAGAGCAGGAAATATCACTGTTTCTGTTTCCTGCAAGGACCCAACAGCAGCTCAATTTCTGACGCAGCGGTTGCGAGGCCTGATGTATGTATGTCTTTCCACTGATCCCTCTAATCCACAAAGTCCTCGTTAAGATCAAGAGGGACAAAGTGTGGGTCATGCTGGTTGCTTCGGCATGGCACTATCAATACTGGTTTGGCATGTTGATGGACCTCATGGCAGCAGCCTCTTGGATGCTCTTGGACTGTCCAGACTTGATTTCACAGGGCCATGATTGGTTGCTACATCTGAATCTTACCTCCTTACATTCAACAGCATGGATGCTGCATGGTTAAGCCTCTAGGACCAGGTTTGCTTCGCTTTAAAAAGTCCTGCTGGAGAGCAGAAACCCCTCCATTAGAGCTACTTATTTGGCAAAGTGGAAATGCTCCTCCTGCTAAGTGGCTGATCCAGGTACCATTGCACTCTATTCTGGAGTACTCGCTCCACTTGCAACATCAAGATCTGCCATTATCAATCACGGTACTCCTGGTGGCTGGCTCATCTTTTCACCTGCATATCCAGGACAAATCAGTCTTGTCTCATGAGAGGACGACCAGGTTCCTGAAGGGCTTGGAAAAGCTTCTTGAAGGTGAGACCCCCAGTTTCCCCACAGGACCTCAACCTAATTTTGTCCAGACTCACTGAGCCCATGGTGTTCTGTTCGCTTCTTCACTTGTTCTAGAAAAGTTCCAGAGGGGTAGCCGTGTTAGTCTATTGCAGGGGAACAAACAGAGTCCTGTGGCACTTTTAAAGACCAACAGATTTATCTTTAAAAGTGCCCCAGGACTCTGTTGTTGTTCTAGAAAGTTACCTTTCTGGTTGCAAGTTCATCGGGGAGGCAAGTCTTCAAACTCAGCGAAATCAAAGGCCATGTGACTATGTGGATAGCTGTGACCTGTTTTTTGGATTGGACTGGGGAAAGAGGTAAGATTAGGGAACTACATGGAGAGAGGGATTTTGGAAAATATTTTTGAGAACTAAGTGATTTAAAGTACAACTGGAGCCACCCTAATACCACTTCTGCCTTGAAATAATAGTTTTGAGTAGATTCTTACCCATCTTTGCTTTTGAATGTAAAAATAAAATGCAGAAGACTTGAAATGATGTAACTAAGTAGTTAGGCTTAAATTTTGAGCCTAATACAATATTGATAATCTTCCAATCTTAACTACAGTTTTAATCCACCTCTTCCACTACTCACAAATCCTTTTCACTGTTAATGGCTGATCACAGGTCAAATGTTCTGTGCTCTGCTGTAAAGAGCCATGCTTTAACCATTTCCAGAGAAGTTCCAAAGGAGTCACCATGTTAGTCTAGTTCAGCAAAACAAACAAGGAGTCCTGTGGCACTTTTAAAGATTAACAAATTTATTTATCACATGAGCTTCTAGGGGTGAAAGCCCCTTTTGTCAGACATTTGAAAATGGAAAATTTACAGTATGTGAGTACAACTTATATTGCATTTATTTTTCCCTCCCATACTGTAAGTTTTCCATCGTCAAGCATTTGACCTATGTGGGATTTCACCCATGAAAGCTCATGTGATAAATATACTTGTTAGTCTTTAAAAATCCCACAGGACCACTTGTTTGTTCTTTTTGTTTAGACATTTCACCCAGCAACAAGGGGAAAGAGAGATTCTTTCCTTGTTTCCTCCTCTTTTTAACAAAGGAGAATGCAATTGCATAGTCACCAATTTGGCAGGGATATGAAGGGCTGATGTTAGCTCTGAAATGACATCTAACTCATTTTTAAAAACATAGATTGGATGTTGACAGTGTCCCTTTAACTTCATCCTGTATGTGGGAGATGGTGCGGTGGAGTGGGAGAGAGAACGTCTGTCAAGTTGAGAAAAATGAAAAACAGCAAAAAAAAAAAAATCAGCAAGAACTTTTTTTCAGTTGTGTAGGTAGCTGTTGCCAGCACTGGATAGTTGCTTTTCTTGTGTCCTATTTTAAAATAACTTTCATTTTTCAGTGACAGTAAACATAAATATTTCTCTTGCGGTTTTTTTGTTTGTTTGTTTCCTGTCTTGCTCTACAGCCTAATTTTTCAAAAAAGGTGTATCAAGCAGCATGGTCTCCTCTTGCTTTGGAACCTATTTTGCTCTCAAACAGATCCAAGAGGCATTTACATACGTGCAAGCAATGATAACTCGTATCCTATTTTTAAATGAAAGTGTATTCCCCAGCAGCTTTTCTGCCTATCAGATATTCGAGCTAGCTAGTCCACTGTGGGCTGCTTGAGCTAATTCCTGTGCCCGTACTCATTCAGTCTAGTAGGTTAGGTCGGTGTGAGTAATGCAGGGCTTTCAGAGATCAGTAAGTGATGTAGCCTGAATACTACCACTACAGCAGTTAAGAGGACGGAAGAGTGTTTAAACCAGTGGTTCATAACCTGTGGCCTGGGGGGCTTTTCAAAGTGGCCTGCAGCTCCCTTCCTGCTGGCTGCAGAAGGGAGCCACTGCCTAAGGACCCACGTGGATCACATTTCTGTGTGGCTAAAAGACTGATGCATGCTGCTTGTTGCAGCCAAGGGGATGGGAAATCAGCGCCCTCCTTCCCCCGCCTGTAACAGGGAGCAAGCAAAGCACTTTGCTTAGGTCTCTAGGCACTGGGGTTTCTGCTAGAGCCAGAAGGAGGGCAGCATTGATCTTCCATCTCCCTGGCTGCAGAAAGGCCCCAGGTAGAGCAGACAAGGCTCTAGGATGTGTGCGTTTTTTCTACTGCAGCCAAGGATATGGGAGATCAATGAGGAGGCAGTCTCCTCACCAACAACCTTCTGTTTGATCGCAGTGGGGAGGAGATGGAGGCTGCTGGCGGAGTCCGGTGGCCCTTCAGGATTGTAAAAATTATATCTGTGGCCCACGAGCGGCAAAGGTTGGGAACCACTGGAAACCTATCAATGTTTTGTGCTAACTTCCTAATAGAAAATACTGGGTGGATGGAAAAAAGAACTCGATAGATCAATAGTCTTAGTTTCATGGAATTAATACAATGACTTTCTCTTCTATTTTAGGAAATGATTTGCAGCTGAGTGAGTCGGGAAGCGACAGTGACGACTGAAGAAGATTTTGGCCTTAATAAAGATGCATCGCCTCCTTTGGCTAAAACTGTCAAAGCGTCTGTTTTGCACTAAGATTAGCTTACCCAAGATTGAAACGAATGTCCTCAACTTTTGATAATAGAGACAGCTTAATTTTCTACTGACATGTCACATCTGTGGTACCGTGTCTCATCACTGCTCTGGGTACTTGTCTCGTCCAAATTACCGTATTACAGCATCAGTTCTTAGGAACAGATTCTGATTTTTGCCTCAACCACCTGTTGTACTTGAAACTGACTTGTAACAGTTATTTACTTTATATAATGGAGATGGGAATGTTTCTAGTATTTATGGAGGCAAGTTTCCCTCCTCTCCATGCAGTTTAATGCTGATCTGGTATCTTTTTTTTTTTTTTTTTTTTTTTTGGAGAGGTGGGGGTGGATTAAAGAGGGGGAGGAGATGGAAGAGCATTGGAGATCTGCTGTTTAAGCTACATTTTTCTGTTCAGAGTTCATAACTTTAAGGAAACTGCTGAATAATATGGTTTACTCTTGCAGTTACCGTTTACAACACATCACTGAATTTTTAGTTATATTATAGGACTTCTTATATTTCTGAGCCTTATGTCTCTTACGGGAACTTGTCCTTTTCCTGCCTTTACTTCATATGTAACTTGGATTTGCTGTTCTCCTTACAGCCTCTTCCTATCTATATTTAGATAAGTGCTAAGACAGCAATGAGTTTTCTTCATTTAATTTTGTAACTGCAATCACATAATTCCTTTGTAGGAGTTGAATATAATTAATTTAATAAAGCAATATTATTTATAATTTGAATGGAACTGATTGTTATGATTGTTAGAATTACTAGCAGGAGGTGACATGGATTGAATTTTCTGTATATAGTAGCTTTGCCTATGAGCTAACGTTTAAATTAGCAAGAAGTGATATAAGTGAGTATGAAGTCTAAAATGTTTAGAGAACAGCGTGAAGAAAGAATCTCCATACTGGCATCTTACACACTTGTCTATCATAAGGCCAGAAGGAACCACTGGAGCCAGAGGGAACCCCACATTTTAGCATGGCTGATGATATGAACCCATTTATCTGAGCTGCAAAATGTATAGATAACCACAAGAAACATCCGGTGTAGAAGTAATAGAAACAGCTGGATCAGTGATTACAGTATTGATACTGTGTGCTGATCATTTCTTGTAGTGTGGCCCATGAGTGTTATGCATGAACGCTATTGTATCTTATCTAAAGGAGGGAGGAAAGAATCAACCTGTCCAATCTTATTAGAGCTAAATGCGTTCACTCTTGTTCAATAACTTATTTTAAAGGCCTGAAAAATCTGAAGTAAGAGGATCAGAATCCACTCTCTGTGTACAAAATCTCTTTGATGCTATATTTAACTGGGCTAGCAATGTGTGCTGAATGTATTTTGACAAGACAAATCAAATGAAGTCTCTTCTTTGTCAAGCTGAGATGACTTTCAGTCACAGCCCCCATAATGGGGTGAAATTCCATCTGTAAGCCTAGGCCGGTTGTGAAGTGAAATGCACGTTCGCGTCATACACCCTAGCGCTTATTAGTGCAGGGAAGTTAACTTGCTGCGGGTGGGTATTAATTAATGGGTGCTCGGTGGCAGGATTGTGCGGGGATCACATATAGGCCTGCCTCTTACTAGCGGATTTCTACCACATGCTGTCAGCAGAAGCTTTAAGAATTAGTAGCAGTATTTTCTTGCACTGAACTCTTTTCTCCCTCTTCCCGCACCGCTCCTATCCTCCTTTGCTCCTCTGTTAAATCATATGTTGCTCATCTGTTTGGTGTCCCTGAGGTCGTGCCATTACTCTGTTTGTACAGCACCCAAGTTTGCTAGGTGGGTTATGGAGTGTTGAAAAGAAAATAACCATAATCCTTATTCCGAGGGGCATACATCAATTTTTTTTAAAAGATAAAGGGTATATCTACACTGGATCTGGGATTGAGTTTCCTAGCACAGGTCCACAGACTTGCATGCTAAAACTAACCGTGGAGATGTTATGGCTGAAGTCTGGAGAGGCGGACCTTGATAGCAAGGTGCCCTGGCAAAGTAATATCTACCCAGCTATTTTTAGTGTGCTAACATGAATCTCATTAGGGCAAATCAGGGACCTTGGCTGGAAGGCTCATCCCTACCCGCAGTGTAGATGTACCCTGAGAGACAGCACATCTGGAGTGCGGGAGAAGATTGCTGCTTTCAGCTGAAAGGGACAGTGCTGCTGAGCAGCTGGAAGAAGTGAAGTTGTCTTTGGGGTACAGCAGTGTCATGGCCACCCTATGTTTCCCTCCATCCTAGAATGTTCCAGGACACACATTTGCTCTTGGCAAATGAGCGAGTTGGAGAAAAGTGTAAATGGTCACTAAGAATGGGGTGAGAAAGGGTGAGAGAGTCAAGGAGAACTTATTCATAAAAGGTGGGAGAATGCTTCCTTTTCAGTTTCCATAGATCACATGCAGCTTTCTAGTTCTTTATCTTCAGAGGGTGAGAGTATCATCCGAAATGAACCAGAATGTTTGCACTTTCCCCCTCTGCTCAATTGTAGCTGGATCCCCAGCAGCTCTAAACCCTACTTGCGTGTTTCAAAAATCATCCTTTGAGGACTATTTTGCGATCTTGCTGTCGATGGAAGAGGCTAGCTCAAATCGAGTGATCTGGGATGCTACAGAAAAGATCCTTGAGCAGGAAACCAGCAGGGCCAGCTCTGTGCCAGTCAGAATCAGAAAGAGCGAGCGAAGGAGTGGCAAATGGTAAACACAAGCTGTAGACACCCAGAAATGAAGGCATATTTTCTTGCCCCCTCCACAATTTTTTTGGCACTGCTACCTCCAGCAACTTCCCCCAGCAAGCTGAGCTGCCTGAAAGTGGAGCTTTCTGTGTGGGGAATGGAAGCTGTGCGGCTGGCCCTGACTTATGAAATACTGTCCAATTATTGAAAAATACCAAGCTTGGAAACTTGTCTGGCCACCCCACAGCAAATATTAGTCTTCACTGTGTGTATGTGTTCTAGCAATGCCTTTTCTCATGTTGTGGCTCCATTCCTAGGCATGCCCAAGGGAATTAGCCAGCTGGGAGTAGATTGTCTGGTTCAGCTGTTACAGCTGGTATTTCTAGCATTTGCAGCAAATATAAAGAGTGGGAGGAGTTGCTTTTAAAGACACATTGCCCTGATCTAAGTTGTGTATATATACCATAATTGGTATTGACTTACAAGAGCTCATTGTTAACCATGCTCTCCATGGCTGTTGTACGCACATGTTATACCTTAGCCCCTGATCTTGCAAACACTTAGGCAGTGTTTATCTTTACTATCTAAGGAATCCCATTAACTTCAAAGTTCTTGAGTCCTGAGGCTGCTCATGGTAATAAAGTCAAGCACAATGTTGCACAAATGGGGGCTGGAGAATACAAGCTCTTTAGGAGTGGGGACTGTCTTAGTTTTTTTGAAGGGGGTAGCGTGTTAGTCTATTGTTCAGTGCCTAGCACCATGTGATATGGAGCTCCAAGGACCCCACCCTGTCCTCAATGCCAGTTTGAGAGTTAGGTACATAGAACACTTCAGACTAATGGCTTTAATTGATAGTTTAAGTGAGCTTTCAGATCATTATGGTAACCTGAGATGATGGAGGCCTGGACAAGAGTTTTAGCTGTGGGGATGGAGAAAAGGCCAAATTTTGGAAACGTGGAGGAAAAAGTGGCAAGGCTGGATGTGGGGGAGGATTTAGAGATGATTCCCAGGTCACAGGTTTGAAGATCAGGGAAGATACAAGAGTTGTGAACATAGTGAAGCAATTAAACCATAGAGTCTGGGAAAGGAGAAAGCTTAGATTTGATGTCTACACCTCTGGCTCCTGCCTGAATCCTTTTTCCAACACTGTATTCTCTCCCATAGCATTTTTGTATTTCCTCCTCAGAGGTGCTGAGCACCCACTAATGCAATTGAAGTCAATGGGAGCAACAGGGGCTCAGCATCTCTGAAAAAATCAAGCCCACAGTCCATAAGGTTGGTGCTTAATAGGTGTCACAAGGTGTGCTGGCCCTTTAACAGGTGTGTGTGTCGGGGGGGGGGGGGGCAGGGGGAGGCCTCAGTCTTACCTGTGCTGGGTTTAGCCTACCTCCCCTGGGGGAGAGAATGGGTAAAGTGTTGAGCTTATGACTGAGGATCAGGCTGGCTTAGGAGATAGGGGCCAGCTGGGGACAGTCAGGGGAAACGCTCCACTAGGGAGTGGCAGAAGAGCCAGGAAAGGGCTAATGAGGATGCCTGTGCCGAGTTGTAGGAAGGAAAGATAGGGAAACTTGGTTTTGAGGCCCCGAGTGCTCAACACATGGAGCTGAGATGGGTCCGGGTTCCGCTAAAGCTGCTCTGTTGACCAGTTTTAGGCAGGAGCCTTGTTACTGCACCCATTTTCTAGTCCTCGTTTTCCCCTATGTTGTCTTTTCTGTGAAATTTGGGCTCATCTCCTGGGAGTTTGTCCCTGGATTGTTTTTGTCAGTGCGCTCACTCATGCTAAAAAAATGATTTGCTCACTCCAGAAGTTGAGGGCCTCTCCCTGCTTTTATTTAAAGAAACACAGTGTCTTTGAAGTCTAATTTTAAAAACCCCTTACTCTTTTTTTTTCTTCAGAGAATCACAGAAGTGTAGGACTGGGAAGGCCCTCAAGCGGTCCGTAATCCAGTCCCCTACACTCATGGCAAGAATAGGTAATAACAAGATCATTCCTGACAGATGTTTGTACAAACTTTTCTTAAAAACCTCCAGTGATGGAGATTCTACAACCTCCTTCAGCAATTTGTTTTAATGCTTAACATTCCTGTCGGGGTAGTTTTCCTTATGTCCAACCTAAATCTCCCTTGTGTCTTGCTCCTTCCTCCGAGGTTAATGGGGACAATTTTTCTCCTCTGTCTTGTAACAACTTTTTATGTTCTTGAAAACCGGTATCATGTCCACCCTCTATCTTCTCCAGACTAAACAAACCTATTTTTTTCAATTTTTCCTTATAGGTCATGATTTCTAGATCTCTATAGACTTTGTCCAATTTGTTCACATCTTTTCTGAAATGGGGCACCCAGAACTGGACACACAACTCCAACTGGGGCCTTATCTTTGTGGAGTAGAAAGGAAGAATTATTTCTCATATCTTGCTTATAACACTTGATGTTCACTTTTTTTTCCAGCAGTGTTACCCAGTTGGCTCGTATCTAGGTTATAATCCACAATACTCTAGATCCCTTTCTGCAGTACTCCTTTCTAGGCAATCATTTTGCATGAGTGCAATTGATTGTTCGTTCCTAAGTGAAATGCATTTGTCCTTATTGAATTTCATCCTATTTACTTCAGACCATTTCTACAGTTTGTCCAGATCATTTTGAATTTTAATCTTATCCTCCAAATCTATAACAACCCTCCCTGCTTGGTATTATCTGCAAACTTTATAAGTGTACTCAGTCATTATCCAAATAATTTCTGAAGCTATTGAACAGAAACAGATCCAGGACCAATCCTTGTGGGACCCCACTCAATGTGCCCTTCCAGCTTGACTCTAAACCCCTGATAACTACTGGGAGTGGTTTTCCAACCAATTTTGCATCCACATTAGAGTAGGTCCATCATTCTAAGTTGTGTTTCTCCAGTTTATTTATGAGTGGGTCATGCAAGATAGCATCAAAAGGCTTACTAAAGTCAATATATACCACATCTACTGCTTCCCCCCAACCACAAGGTTTGTTACCCTGTCAAAGAAAGCTATTAGGTTGGTTTGAGATGATTTGTTCTTGACAAATACATGCTGACTGTTGCTTATCACTAATCTCTAGTTTCACTGTAACATGCTGCTTGTCTTGTTCTACCAGTTTCAAAAGTCTTGCAAAACAGTTGCACAATCATTTCCTCTTAGCAATTAGGATGGTTAAATTTGAGAGCACCTAATAGCTATACCTTGTCTAAGGTTTTAGGTGTACTGAATTTCCAGTGAATGCTGCAAAAAATCCTTCATGCATTGTCTGCATAAGAATGGCTTTACTGTATCAAACTGATGATCCATCTAGCCCAATTTCCTGTTTTCTGTCAATGCCCAGTGCCAGGTGCTTTAGTAGGAATGAACAGAATAGGAATAGGGGAATTATTGAGTGATCCAGCCTTAAGTGTCTATTCCCAGCTTCTGGCAGTTGGAAGCTTAAGGCACACCTAAGTATAGAGTTGCATCTTGGCTAATAGCCTTGATGGATCTATTCGCCATGAATTTATCTAATTCTTTTTTTAACCCAGTTGTACTTTTGGTCTTCACAACATCCCATGGTAACCAGTTCCACAAGTCGACTAAACATTTTGTAAAAGTACTTCCTTTTCTTTCTTTTAAACCTGCTGCCTTTTAATGTCACTGGATGACCCCTCATTTTCATGTTATGTGAGGAGGTAAATAACACATTCTTATTCATTTTCTCCATCTAGCTATCTCTTTTCTAAATTGAACAGTCTCAGACTTTATAATCTCTTCTTAGATGGAAACTTTTCCATTCCTTAATCAGATTTGTTGCCCTTCTCTTCATCTTTTCCAATATGCAATGTGTAATTTTGAGATGGGGTGACCAGAACTGCACTCATGCATTTATAAAGTTGCATTAAGATATTTTTCTATTTCATTATCTATTCCTTTCCTAAAGGTTCCTAACACCAGGGCTGTCCTGTGGGGGGAGCGGGGTCCAGGGCCAATTGGCCAAAGCAGGGCCCTGCCCCCCATGCTAGAGGGGAGCGTGGCGGGCCAACTGGTCCACTCCGCCCCCAGGGAGCCGGCCCGGGGAGGCCGAGACCGCCTGCAGGAGGTGGGGGGAGCCAGGTGTGTGGGGCACGCCGGCCCAGAGGCCGAGCCCCACGTGCTCCGCTCTTGGGCCTGCTTGCTCCACCCTGGGGATGGGGAGGGCCGGCCCAGGGGCCCATGTACCCTCAGGGCCCGGAGTGATCGCCCCATTTGTGCCTCCCCCCCTCTCCCCCAGGGATGGCCCTGCCTAACCCTGTTAGGTGTGTTGAGTGCTAACAGCTAAATTTAGACCCCATCATTTTGTATGTATAGTTGGGGATTATGTTTTCCAGTGTGCATTACTTTGCATTTATCAATATTCAATTTCATCTGCCATTTTGTCTCCCAGTCACTAAAAGCTATTAGTCTCAGTTTAGCGAGATCCCTTTGTAACTCTTTGCAGTCAGCCACAGGACTCTGTAGTTTTTCTGCAGTAGACTAACACGGCTAACCCTTTGAAACAGTCAGCTTTGGACATACATGTCTTAAGTACTTCTGTTTTCTCAGAAGATTTTGCCACCTCACTGTTTATGGCCTTTCCCAGATCATTTATGAATATGTTGAACAGCACAAGTCCCCATACAGATCTGGGGGGGACGGACCCTGCTATTCACCTCTCCCCATTCTGAAAACTGACCGTGTATTCCTACTCTTTCTTTTCTTGGTATGCCTTTTTACACTTGACTTCCAGAGTTTATGCTGTTTCTATTTTCCTTTTATGCTGTTTCTATTTTCCTCATTAAGATTTGACTTCTAATTTCTAAAGGAGGTCTTTTCGCCTCTAATCTCCTCTTTTACTCTGCTATTTAGTCCAAAGTGACTTTCTTTCTTTCTTTCTTTCTTTCTTTCTTTCTTTCTTTCTTTCTTTCTAAAATTTGGGCTTATACATTTACTTTGAGTCTCTGTTATGCTGGTTTTCATTAATCTCCATGCAGTTTGCAGATGTTTCACCCTCATGACTGTTCCTTTTAATATCCATTTCACTAGCTTCCTCAGTTTTGTGTTGTCTCCCCCCTCTTTTAAAGTTAAATACTATTGTGGTGGGTGGCGTTACCATTTTTTCCCTGTACAAGGACATCACATTTATTTACATTATGGTGGCTATTATCTTTTGGAGCAGGTCAGAGGTGGCCTTTGGCTATTTGGGGCTGTAGGTGAAGGCCCATTGTGGGCCCAGCTCCCCCCCTGTGGCCCCAGACTCCTGGGTCAGCTCATCCTCCAGCTGCTGACCAAGGCAGACACGGCTTTTGGGGTAGGTGAAGCAGGCGATGAGGCCCCTTACTGTTCACGGCCCTAGGTGTCCGCCTGCTTTGCCTACCCCAAAAGCTGCCTTTGGACCAGATTATGTGCTCCACTTAGGACTAAATCAAGCGTTGTCTTTCACCTTGTGTCTTCTAGGATTAGCAGCTCCAAGAAGCCATCATTTATGGTGTCTACAAATTTTATCTCTGCATTCCTTACTGAGGTGACATATACCCCATCAATACAAGATAGTTGAAATGCCTCATTATTACTGCGTCTTCTAAAGGCCTCTTAGAATTAACTTTATTGGACTTCCACTTAAACAGGCCTTCTGTCGACCAAGATCTGAAGTTGATGAGGTAGGACGATAAAAGTGATCTCTTAACCAGCTTCCTTCTGGAACCTTGTTAATTGCATGTGACCAGAAAGAGCTCCGACTGTTCCCTGACTCTTAATAAAGCCATTTATGCTAATATTGGGAAATCTACATATTCAAAATCCGGGGGGGGTCAGAACATTCTTTGAGCTATTTTGAAGACTAACTTCTAACTAATTAAGAGCTCCCGTTTAAACGTTCTGTATCTGCTTCATCTTGCCTTAGGAACAGGGGCAGAAGAGACAAATGGGTGGAGTGAGCAGCTTCCTTCAAGTACTAGAATGGCTGGAGCCTGGCAGTGTAGAGCACAGGCAAAAGAGAGTACGTGGATGGCCAGTTATTTAGGTGTTTTGCAGAAGTGCTTGGATTGAAGCCTGGATCAGGAATTGGGCTCCCATTTTGCTAGGGGACGCGCGCGCGCGCACACAACACACACAGTCTCTATCCAAAATAGCTTATAATCAAAGCATAAGATGAGAAAACAGCTGGAAACAGTAAACAGAGGGAGACAACAGTCTATATAGATTATTTTAATGCATGTCGGTCCAGCAGAGGCCAGTAACAAATGTGCTTAAAAGAAATAAGGCCAGGCCCAATGCACCCTTAACTGAAGTGAGCATGAGTCCATTCAGATCAGCAGCTGGGCTTCCCTTGGTCTCTTGTGCCTGCTTTGCCCCTTCAATCTAATAAAAATGTTAGGTGAAATCCTGAGCGCCGTGCAATCACTGCGACTTTTACCTCTGCCATCTAATTAATGCTAGATAAAGTCATGGCCCCAGTGGAGAGGACTGTTTGAATGATCCAGAGGAGGAGGGTGGGTGCATTGGCTCAGCCCTGGAGATTAGCTGGTTATCTAAAAAGTTCTTCCCGCAATGAGTTGAGACCAAAGTACCATCTGGAAGGAGTGTATTGAACACACTAGGGAGTCACCTTGTCCCCAATTCATTCGTAAAACAAAAGCTTTGTGCCCATCTCTCCCTTTTGTTCTGACTTGCTGTTTAAATCTCGCCTGGTGATGAAACACCAGCTTCTTCACAGGTGAGTCACTGAGGTCCCTGAGAGAGAAACTTGTTAACTTTTTAATAAGGCCCCAGGTATATTTATAACAATAGAGAAAGTCTCTGAGCTGAGCAAGCAAAGCGATTGCTGTGCTACATCAGAGCCTTTGATCTAAGTGACCTCACTTCTAAAAGCTCTTGCATGCTTGTCTCTCTCTAGATCTAGCAAAAGATCAGGTGTGCAAATCAGTGGGACAGTTACTGTCTGAGAGGCTGAAGTGTCTATTAACCTATATCTGCTCTGTGGGGAAAGTTGATCAACCAAATTCCCACACCAGCAAGCTGAGTTGTGTGGGTGGAACCCAGCATCCAGGGAGAACTCCACTGATCTCAATAGGCTTTCTCCACGAAGACCAGCTTGCAGGATTAGAGCCTTGATCTTAGTGGGAGATTCTTTCCATCGGCTAATTGCTGGTTTGGGAAAGGGGCATTGGTCATCCAGGGGAGTGGGTCAGGTGGTAGAGCTGGAGGGGGAGAGGCAATTCTAGCTCTTCTGTTGCACGGAGGGACTAAATTTACTTTCCTGTGGATTCTAACATAGGATGGGTCAGTTCTATCAAAGTCAGGCATGTTTGCAGGGGGAGAGGAAGGCAGGGAAGATTGGTGCCCAGCGCAAATGTAGCTTGTGACCTTCTCACATTTTATCACTGGCTCCCACAACATTGGGCTGTCCTGCTGGCATGGATGGTCAGCTGGAAAAAGCCACCTGGCAATCATGATTTTCCACCTTCGTCCTTCTTACACAGAGAAAGGGACATAGGCTTGGTGAATTATTTTGGCCTGCCATAAGAATTGGTTTTAAAATACAATACGAGCTATCTCCCCTGCATGATTCTCAGCACTTCTTTGGTGGCTATTCGTGAAGGATCCCAAAGCTCTTGGCTAGCACTAATGGACTGAGCCTTGCAACTTGCAGATGTGAAAAAGAGCTCCATGGAACTGGAAAGCGTTTCTCTTTCACCAACAGAGATTGGTCCAATTAAAGATAGCACCTCCCCCACCTTGTCTCTCTAACTTGCAGGAGAGGCCAAGAAATGGAAATATCATCACTATTCAACAGATGGGGAAAGTGAGGCGCAGGAGGAGGAAGTGATTTGTCCAAGGTCACACAGTGAGTCAGTGGCAGAGATGGGAATTAGAAGCCAGGTCTCCTGACTGAGACACTCTTATCACAGACCTTTGTGGCTGGCCACTAGGATTGCTGTGGGGGGAATCCAAGTCTCTGCTTTGGATTTCCTGGGATTTTGCTCCTACAGTCTGAATGGAGGCCAGCCCCAGCCTTACTCTTAGGCACAGTCTCAGGGAACAGAACTGCTAGCTGGCACCCCCCTCTGAGTATTGGAACCAGCTGTTCTGGCCGCCTAGCCCTGGTGGACACAGACCAGACCCTTCAAATTCCTTGTCACACCCCTGTCCCAGGAACCACCCCTTTCCCCCCAAGGTACATGTGTGTGTAAACACCCACCCCTCATTCAGCCTCTCAACTTTATGCTCCTTTACTTAGCCCATAAAGCACAGGTGAGTACAGCTCACACAGAAGGCAACGTTCCTCACTCTCTCCTCCCTTGGGAGTCCTTGTATTCTGGCAGACCCTCCAACCCTTTGCTTACCCCGTCCCTGCAGCAGCCTCCCTCCCTCGTTTTATCTGATGCAAGCTGGCTCTCCCTCAGGCCCCCCTCTGTGAGTCCCTGCTTCCTTTCTTCTGCCTTTTGGTAATTTTCCATTGCTCCCCAACCCCCCTCCTTTCAGACAAGAGGCTGTCGTGAGTGTCTGCTTGCAGGTAAAGCAAACCCATAGTCCCCAGGGCTTCTACCTTGGCTGTTGAGAGCTGATCCTGCCCTGCCAGAGACATGATGCAACCCTGCTAACTCACGGGGGGAGCCACATACTGAGATGCTTTCCATGACACAGTGGAAACTTAATAGAATGCCACAAAATCTTCCAAAATCCAGCAGTGGTGCAGACCGACCCCAACCAATTCATCAGACTCCTGCTTTGGTGGTGACGCCATTGTCTAACCTTACTGTGTAGCCGTGGACCAAAGTTCCAGTGTGAAGCGCGGCCATGCGGTCTCATGCTGGTTTGTTTGCCAGCCTCGCTCCACCACTCACTCGCTGGTGTGGACAGCTGGGCTTCTCTGCCCCGGTCTAATGCAATTCTGCTCCCTTCCTCCTCCCTCATTAGCCCTCCTGACAAACACCCCTGCCAGGCCCCTACTCCCAGGCTCCTGCTCCAGAGAGTGAAGGTTCTCATCTGCTCTTCTTCTCCCCTGTGTTCTAACTGAGGTTGATGGGAACCCCGTTTGTCCCTCACTCCTGCAGAGGGGCGAGACACTCCCCTCAGCACCCGCTCTGAAGGACTAGGAGCAAGGGACACAAGAACTGGGGGTACGGAAGGATGCACAAGCCAGTGAGCGTTTCTATTCCCTGATCTCCTCCCTGCCAGCTACAGGCTTTGTTGGAGGGAAGGTGAAAAGGTAAAGGGGGACACCATCCCCTAACTGGACCCAGCACCTTTTGGGTCTTAGATATCTCTCACATCTTCTCTCTGGAAAGTTGCATGCTCCTTCGTGGGCCCCAGTGGGCTCTCCTAGGGACTGGGCTGGCATTGGGAAAGGTCTCACAGTGCTGTGTAGCGAACCCAGTCCCTGTCCTGCTACGGCTGCTAACACTCAAAGCCTAGCAGGATCAGAACTGCCCTGTGCTTTGCTGGTTGTGTATTGATGCCACATAATGGATGCTGGATTTCTTACTGAGCCTTTGCTGATCCAGGTTCCTAGCCGTGTGCTCCGGCAGTGGGCAGTCGGCCCGACTCTCTCCTGAGCTGCCATTCGTTCTGTCACTGACACCAGCGCAAATGGGAATGGCAGCATTTTACATCAATCTTGCACCTTGGTGTATGTGCCTGTGCCAGGTGCACAGCAAGGAGACTTCAGGCCCAGCCTAGCACAGAAGCCATAAGAAGTCTGAAGAAGAAACTGCGCCTCGCGTGGGGCAGCAGAAATTTGTGCTCCCAGGGAAGCCCTTAGACAACCTGTAACAGGGTCAAACTGGTTTTCGCCACTGCTGCACTTTGCCAGCATGTCAAGACATAACCCGCTCAAGGCACAGTCTGCCCAGCTTCTCGTCAGCACCCAAATCATCAAACAATCTAATGATGCCTTAGTCACCGCAAACGACTCTCCCCTGGTGAGCAGAATTGTGCAAGGCTTTCTTGACTCACCCTCCGCAGCAGACCTCGCTAGGCACGTATTATCACCTTTTACTGAGTGTGAAACAGAGACAGAGGTGAAGGGATTTGACCAAGGCCATGTGGCAAGGCACTGCGGGAGTTTCTGGCTCTGTGCTCGATCCACTTGCCCAGGCTGCCGCTCAGATAAAATAAGGGCTTGAGCCTGCATTTTGTTGCACCTCTGCGAAGCCCCAAGAAAGTTTGTCCGTGTGTAGTGAGCTGCCAACTTGGGACATAAAATGTAAATTTTTGGACATTGAAGGTAATTAACCATTGGAAGGATTTACCGAGGAATGTGATGGAGTCTTCATAACTGACAGGGTTTTTTTTTTAAAAAAAAATCAGGATTGGATTTTTAAGGAAGATGTATTCTAAGGAATTATTTTGGGGAAGCTCTCTGGACTGTGGTATACCGCAGGGCTGGCTAGATGATCACACTGGTCCTTTCTGGCCGTGGAGTCTGACTCCCAGGTGGAATTTCCATCCTTAAAGGTTTTTAAGGCCCAATTTCCAAAGCCCTGGCTGGGATGATTTTTGGGGATGGGTCCTCCTCTGAGCAGGAGGTTGGATCACGTGACCAAATTCAAGCTCCTGTTCAAGGCAGGAGATTGGATTTGCTCATCTGGTCCAACCCTAATCTTCCATGATTTTATGGCTCTATAAATGACAGACATTTCTATGTCTGATATACGTCATCTGACTACATATAGTAACAGATTGTTGTAAGGCAAGTATTATTTATCTTGTAGCCCATTAAGACTCTTCCAAACTATTCATTAAATCCAGACAGTTAAGTTTTAAAAGGCATGTACAGCTTAATCTCTATGATAGGCGTAATGTTTCAAACCGTATGGCAGCCTGCTCTGTAAATACGTATGCAGGGCCCAAAATGACTGTTCACATTAAATATATACTAAAAATAGCTCTGGAATGTGGTGAAGACTTTAACCGTAATTCTGATCTTCAAAGCTTGGAACTACTTTTAAAGTTTTGAGTTCTTCAACACCAAAGTGACTAGAAAGTAGAATTATAATTTTTTTTCTCTAGCAACTTTCATCTGTGGACTGAAGTGTGATAAACATCTTAATTGTTAATATTCCTGCACTGCCCCATAGATGAGGGATAGTATCTAGTCATCCACCGCTGTAATGCAGCCACCTCTGGACTAGAATGTGGTATCAGTTTTCAACACCATGTCCTAATTTATACTAGATCAGGTCAGTTTAACTACAACAGTGAGGGGTGTGAAAAATCCACACCCCTGAGGGGTGTAGCGCAGCCGTCTAAGTCCCTGTGCAGACAGCGCTAGATCAACGGAAGAATTCTTCAGTTAACTTAACCACTGCTTCTTAGGCAGGCGGATTACGTAGGTTGATGGAAGAACGCCTCCTGCTGGAGAAGACCAGTGGTCCCTGAATCTTTTAGGTTGCACGCCTCCTTACCTCTGTCTACGTCCCCCTGCCCCATATCCCTCATCCAGCCCTGGCTGAGTGGCGGTCCCACCACACTCCCCCCCCCCACCCCTCAGGGACTGATCTGGGCCCTGCCAGACCTATCTCCACTAAAATTCCTCACAGTTTGGGGACCTCGGGAGTAGGCAGTGTCTACTGAAGCGCTACGGTAGCGCAGTTGTACCCCTGTATCATTTCAAGTCCAGCTAAGCCTTCACCAACTGCTCAGAGCAAAGAGTTAACAGTATATCGAATTGAAACTTCAGGAGGAATTTAGGAAGTCAGCATCTAATTATCGCTATTAGTTACACTGAAAAATAGAGTCCTGTGGCACTTTTAAAGATTAACAGATTTATTTATCGCATGAGCTTTCGTGGGAGAAAATCCCACTTCGTCAGACGCTTTGAAGAAGTGGGATTTTTCTCCCACGAAAGCTCATGCGATAAATAAATCTGTTAGTCTTTAAAAGTGCCACGGGACTCTGTTTGTTTTTCTGCAATAGACTAACACGGCTACCCCTCTGGAACTGAAAAATAGATATATAAATACAAACAAGTCGCTTGGGCCATTACCACAAACAGTAGGTGCAAGTGTTGTCTGTGACCTGGCTGCTTTGAATTTCCAAGAATTAGCTGGCAAAATATTAGCAAAAGCATGTGTCAACAAGCCCTGCTGCTAACTCTTCCCTGCATGGGTTTGGAGACTGAGGAAGGGAGAAAGAAAGAGCTTTCGACACAGCTGATTTTGCTTCTAATTTCTGCAAGGATCAGAACTGCCACCCAGCACTATAACCCACTGAGAGGACATGAAAGGGGCCTACGCTAATAACAAATTTATTTAAAATGGCATCTATGCACTTGTTTTTTAATGCTTTAGAGCACGAAAATCCTGGGCCTACTGAAAACAATTGCAAAATTCCATAGACTTGAGTAGGAACCGGTCACCTGTCTAGCATGTTGTGATCTTCCATAGTATTTTAATTTGTCTCATGTTTATTTGCTTTTTTCTCCCTAAAAATTCACTAAATTTAAAAAACACCCCCTTCCCAAACCTAGGGGGGATCAGAATTCTTCCAGAAGAGGGGCTGTCTCTGTCAGGCCCAGAGGTGCTTGTGTCTTCCTTCCTCTGTACGCTAAGTGCAGCTGTTAAAGATAAGCGGAGCAAAATTTCCAGAGAATCAGTCATGTGGAAAAACCCCTTTCTGCTGCACTTTTTGTTGTTGTTTTGCAGTTGGCTGCTTTCTTCCTCTGTTTCCTGATGTCAGTTGCAAATATTTAATCAAACTGTCACGTCAATCTCTCCTTGACAAGAACTTGTGGCAGGGGTAGAACAGACCTTCCTGTTTTTAGGTAATCAGTAACCAAATCTGCATTATTGCTGTTAAAGGGTCACTCAAGCTAAAATAATATTTTTAAGAGTTGTCCATCACCTGTTGCTAGTGACTGCTGACAATATTAAACACTTAGAACCTTGATCTCTAATTGTTATTAAAAAAAAAAAAATCCCATGAAGACAATCTTAACAAACAATTGCATTTTTCTCTAGAGGTTAGCTTAAATTTATTTGCACCTCTACCAATCCCTTATTTTACTCAGGGTAAAGGTTTGCCTACACTGATACCTCTATATTTGAATGATAAGAGAAGTGCTCATGTGGAGATGTTGCTCCCTTTTGCATCTAATCCTTATGTGAAAGGACTTTTCTAGACCAGGGTATTTCTGCTGTTTTCACACCCCTTGGTCAGCTCTCTCCATGCAAAAGCTCCTGTAGAAAGGATGTTGTAGCTGCCAATACCTTAAGCACTATCTTGTGGAGCCCTGATCTGAGCATGGTTAGAGCAGAGGGAAGTGTCAGCAAAATGGACCTCATATAGATGCAATGTGAACAATCAGTCTCTCAATGGAGGGAATAGATACAAGTAATCATGAGGTTAAGGCATTGGACCGGGATATGGGAGAGTTGGTTTCAATTTCCAGCCTTGCCACAGCTTTTCTGTAGGACCTTAGACAAGCCACTTCACCCCTGACCTGCCAAGTTCCCTGTCTACACAGGGATAATGTTTCCTTTGTGTCAATTTAGATTATAAACTCTTCGTGGCAAGGACTGTCTCTCAAAATGTGTATGTACAGCACCTAGCACAGTTGAGTCCACCCCACCTCAGCTATGACCTCTAGACACTATTGTAATATAAGTAATAATAAAGAGGCTGGTTTCTACTCTTATAAATCTATTGTTTACTCAGCCTTTAATCTTCAAATGGTAGGGCGAGAGGATCCTGTGTGCACTTCCTAGAGGGGGACATACCTTTTCTATACATGAAATAGAACTTTGAAAATCATTTGTGTCTTTATCTAAGACTCAATCACACACAATAGCATGAATAGATAACCTCAGAGAATCGGTTGATGGAGAAATCTTTCTCCAGCATATTTGCTCTGGACACACCAAGACTATACTTTCCAGATGGTTTTCTCAGTAGATACTTTCTCTGGCTCTGTCCATTAGGACACATACAGTGTTTCCTTTTGGATTGGAACTATGCTGTATAGTTACATAAAATCCTTTTCCTGTGCCCCATAACCCTAACTGCATTTGCTTTTGGAAATTATTGACTGGTAAGAAGACAGTGCCATCTGGTGGACATTCATGCATAGAACTTTGTGCTTTTTATGCTTTCTCAGTCACAAAGCGAGTGGTAGTCTGCAAATAGATCTGAGCCAATAACTGATTGATTTTTATTTATTTATTTGGCTCAGTGGCTGAATCAAAAATACAAAGCCAGAATCGCTCTGAGTCATCCCAAAAACTTCATGGTTTTTTTCTCGTCGAAAACAAAAATGTTTTGTTTGACCTGAAACAATTTGTTTCGAAACAAATGATGTTTTGAAATGAAAAATCAAACCCTTTCGTTTAAAAAACATGGAAATGAAACACTGACATTTTGGACATTTTCCTGTATTTTTCCCTCCTGAAATGAAGGCTTTGCCAATTGTTTTGGGTGCCCAGCAACAGCATTTTTTTTGGTGAATAATCTATTTGGCTGAAAAATTTCACCCAGTTTTGTGAAAAGTGAGAAGAAGTTAGAACTTGTTAAATTAATAGCACCACTGAGAAACTGGGGTAGGGGTCACACCAACTTGGATCCCTTTATGCTCAGTTGGCAGATTCACAGCTGTAAGGGCAATGTGATTTACCTTGTAGTAAGAGGCCCTGAGTCTAAGCAAATGTAGAATACACATTCAGGGAGAGGGAAAACTTCTTGCATGGTCTTATGACTGATTTTGGCTTATGACGGTGTTCAGAGTCTGACAGCATCGGGCAGAAAGAAAGCACCCAATGCAGCAACAGAGTATGGGACAAAGTGGAGTGGGAGAAATGTAACAGACATCAAAGGCAATATCAATGCAGCCAACGAGGGATCACTGGAATAGCTAAATGCATGGAGAAGAGAGCATGGGCAAGGAGGAGCAAGATAAGGACTGGAGGGGAGGAAGGAACTTGTGGGGTATAGAGAAGATGACCAAGGAAGAGGTGGGAACTAGAAGGTGTAACCTGGATTGGGGGAAGAAAAGGTGAGGACTGGAGAGGGAAGCATAGGGTGGATGTGAGGAAGGTGGGGAGGATACGTCAAGGAGGGGGAGAAAAAAGTGTTTGGAGAGGGGACGAAAGGTCTAAGACTAGAGAAGTCAGCACTGGCTTATTAGGCCTAGATATGTTGGGTGGCTGTGGAGCTGCTCATGGTAGGAAATGGGGTGGGGGAAAGGGAGTGTTTCCCTTCTATCCCTCCCCACATTTCCAGCTTCATCATAGAACTGTAGGGCTGGTAAGGACCTGGAGAAGTCCTCAAGTTCTGCACCAAGACATGACGAAGTAAACCAAGACCATCCTTGAGAAGGGTTTGTCCAACCTGTTCTTCAAAACCTCCAGTGATAGGACCCCCACCGGCTCCCTTAGCATCCTGTTCCAGTGCTTAACTATCCGTGGAGTTGGAAATGTGTGAAGACTATTATCAGGCCTCATTCTTCCTTTCTAAAGACCAAATGTTTTCTAACCTTCCCTTGCAGGTCAGGTCTTCTGAGCCTTTTGTCATTTTTGCAGCTCTCCTCTGAACTCCCTCCAATTTGCCCACATCTTTCATAAAGTACAGCACGCAGACATGGACACAGTCAGTACTCCACTTGAGGCCTCCCCAGCACTGAGCAGAGCAGAGCAATTAGCCCCAAGCTTTCCTGTGACCCTCCCATTAATACACCCCAGACTGATAGAAGTCTTTTTTGCAAATGGATCTCATTGTCTGAACAAACGTCTACCCAAGGACCCAACAGCAGAACCCAGTGACTTTTCTCTTGCATGGAAAATGTGGTCCATTTTGAACTGCGTCTGCATGTCATATGGCAGATGAACCTATCTCCTCCATAAATGGGGACTGGGGCGTAACCCTCCCTGAGATTATGGAAACAGACTTCAAATGATGACAATGTCCCTCGCTGTTCTAAAGGATCTCTTGGTGGTTTCTCTGTCATCCACTCTGCTTTACATGAAGCAATCAGTAGGATCACCAACCTAGGCTTGGACATTTAGTGTTGCTGTTTTAAATCCATTCAAAACAAGCAAGAGTACAACTGCTTAGGCAGTTCGTCTCCATTTGGTAGCTGCGCATTTCATTTTTCCTTCCTACGTATAGCACACTGCCCTTGTCTGTCTTGAATTTCTTCTCGTTGCTTTCACATTGTCTCCAATTCATCAAGATAATTTTGAATTCTAACCCTGCTTGTAACCCCTCCCAGTGCTTGTAACCCCTCCCAGCTTGGTGTTATCCACAGATGTCATAAATGTACTTTCCACTCCATTATCCAAGTTATTAATGCACAGGTTGGAGAGTACCAGACCCATTACAGAATAGTACCAGACCCAAGACAGATCCCTACTAGATAAGTCCATTGATTAGTCTAACTATTGCTAATTACTCTTTGAGTACTGTGTTTCCAACCAGTTGTGAACTCATAGTAATTTCATCTAGATCACATTGCCCTAGCTTATGGGAATGTCACATGTGACTGTGTCGAAAGCCTTACTGAAATCAAAACACATCACATTTACTGCTCCCCTCCCTATCCACTGGCTCAGTAACTCTGTCATAAAAGGATATTAGTTTGGTTTGACATGATTTATTCCTGACAAATCCATGTGGGTTATCACTTATCCTCTAGGTGCTTAGACATTGATTGTTTAATAATGCGTTCCACTATCGCTCCAGGTATCCAAGTTAGGTCACTAGTCTGTAGACCTTCCCCAGGTCCCTGTTGTTCCCATTTTTAAAGATGGATATTAAGTTTGCCCTTTTCCAGTCCTCCTGCGGCTCCCCATACAGGGGATCTTGGTGAGTAAAGGAATGTGCGCTTTTACTCCTGCTTCCATGGGGCTAGATACACATATTCCCTAATCTACACTCTGTAGGCCAGATAGCTAAAAGTCACTGTTCCTTTTGTGCTTGGAGTTTTGTGTCACCAATCAATTGCAGGCATAAATAATAGTGTCTAGAGACCTGACTGCACCACCAGTGAGCTAAGCTATAAATACAACTGATTGCACCTGCAACTGATTGAATGCAAATTTAGAGGCTCACTTAAAAACTGGGCCTACGTGTCAGTCTGTCCATCTGTTTATCTAACTTGCCCAACCTCATAGGATCCTGGCACCACTACCTGTCTCCCTTGGAATCTCATTAGCTTTAATAACTAGCCACCAGCCAAAGAGTGGCAGATGGCCAATAAAGTACTCAGGCTTTTCTTGATAATCTGGACTTTTATTCTTTATAATTTTTTTTTGTCCTCGTACCTCTCAATTCAGGGTCAAAGGTACTGATGTGATATATCATAATAATATGATATTGAATGTTGTGAATTGATTACAATAGTTTGTGGCACTATTTCACAATCATTACACATCCACAGAGGACCATGGTCAGCATCTCCTTGGAATACCTCATAATTTTATTCCTTATACTTTATAAAATCTTCCAACAAAACACTAAGTACGAAGAGGGCTGTATGGCCTGTTTGTGTTTCTCAGCTAGAGAGAAAGACAAAGAAGTAGCAATGGCTGAGTTAGTCCAGTTGACAAAGTCCCAGGGGGAAAAAAGCACTGAACGGCTGGTGAATTTGTTCTTTTTAGTCAGACAGTGACAGGGCCATCCATCTGCCTCCTGAGCACCCCCTCATGGACAGAGGTCACTCTGCGGTGCTCTACTGCCAAATCTCCCCTCTTTAGGGCTCTTTAATAACTCACAGTTCACAGGTAATTAAAACATTCCCCTCCATTTATCAAGTCCCTGTGTACCAGCCCTTCAGGCCCCAACCCGTTCAGCTACTCTCTCTTTTTAGAGAGGGAGCCCCCAATCTTTCTTCCCAGAGCTTGGTCCCAGTTCAAAGTCTCTCAGGCTTTACTTGGCTGGAACTCAGCCTTCTGCTTTCCAAGTGCCCACGGCCTCCTTCCAGTCAGGGTCTCTAGCAGGAGCTGGGGCTGGTACTCCCTGGCTTTACTTAGGTGAAACTCAGCCATCCCCTGCCCTCTGTTCTGACTTCAAGCCCCAAACCCTTCTCCTCATGAGGGTCTCCAGCCAGATCCTCCTGCTAAATAGCTCATTTCTGTCACAGGTCACTTTGTCTCCCCTACGTGAGCCTTTCTCTCTGCCTCTGCCATTTTTCTGAACCTCCTCCATGTCACTACAGCCTTCTGCTGCTCTTTATAGGACAGTTACCTTGCGCTCCC
The DNA here is from genome assembly GCA_007922175.1 of Pelusios castaneus. Classification (NCBI taxonomy): domain Eukaryota; kingdom Metazoa; phylum Chordata; order Testudines; family Pelomedusidae; genus Pelusios; species Pelusios castaneus. The sequence continues at coordinate 7,962,332 of ML685777.1, forward strand.
CCAGGTTTGGCTCATTCTGTGATCAGATTAAGCTAGGTCCAGCCCTTAAGGGCCAGCCATCCTGTTCCACAGACCAGTGAAATACAAACACAAGATCAAGATTTCAAGAACTGCAGGATTCAGTTTTACTCTCTACTGCTAAGTCTATGGAGCTTCTGTCAAGTCTCCCAGTGTAACCGAGGCTATGTCTGCTCTTGCCATCTGGGGGATGTACTTCTCACCTGCCTACAGACATAAACCCACTAGCTCTGCGAAACCAGCACCTAAAAATAGGAGTGAGGCCCAGCCTGGCCAGGGGCTCATGCTAGCTGCTTGCATGCAATTCCACCTGAGCCCCTGGGTCCATTTTTGGACAGATGCCACCACAGCTGCATTGTCTTGAGCTGAGCTAGTGTGAATACATCTACCTGAACTGGGAATGATAATACCCAGCTGCTGTGTAGACATACTCTGAGAGTACAGGGTAGCACCCACTTTGTACATCGGGCTGTGGCAAAGCAGGATGAGCGGTGAAGTGTATAATGGCAAAACACCAACTTAGATATACAATATCTAGTTGACTTCAGTGGGGCTACTTACTTGGGTGACGAATGGCTGGCCCTAGAGGGAGAAGATGCAAAACTGAATTCAGTGCTGAGTTCCTTGTCTAGATTGCTGTGAACGGAAAAAGGGGATTTCACAATCAGAGTAATCACAGTCTTGCAGAACAAACAAAGAGTCTAGTGGCACTTTTAAAGACTAAAATAATGTATTTATCGCAAGAGCTCTTATGGGAGAAAATGCCACTTCGTCTAGATGCTTGAAGATGGAGAAGTACAGAGTGGGGGATTTTCTCCCATGGAAGCTCATGTGATAAATACATTTCTTAGTCTTTAAAAGTGCTACAAGACTCCTTGTTTGTTTTGCTGAACTACTAGACAAATATGGCTTCTCCTTTGAAACTTGCAGAAGTTAGAGATGGAAATGACATACTAGCTCATCTACTTCCCTGTCCATGCAGGATCCTTTCCCTGGTCCATCTGAAGACAAAAGGACGCCTCTCAGTGGCACTGGTAAATATGTTCCCAAGGGGTGGCTGTATTAGTCTAGGTCAGCGAAACAAACAAGGAGTCCTGTGGCACTTTTAAAGATTAACACATTTATTTATCGCATGAGCTTTCGTGGGAGAAAATCCCACTTGTGTCTGACGAAGTGGGATTTTCTCCCATGAAAGCTCATGTGGTAAATAAATTTGTTAGTCTTTTAAAGTGCCACAGGACTCTGTTTGTTTTGCTGGTAAATATGTTAGCGTTCTAAACATTACAAATAACAAAGTCCCAGCAGCAAGTCAGAGAGAACAAGCAGCTGCACAAATGAATTGGGCTTTTCCAGCTAATGCACTTTGTGGGAATGCACGAGAGGAAGGATGGCCTCCTAGGTAAGGTATTGGACTTGGGATGAGGACTTCTGTGGTCTGTTCCTGGCTCTGCCACACTTTCCCTGTGTGGCCTTGGCCAAGTCACCTCATCTCTCTCTGCCTTAATTTCTATCTGTAAAATGGAATAATACTTCCTGCCTCAGCCTTTGTCTGTCGTGTTGATTAAGACTTCAAGCCCACTGCTGCAAGGACACACACTCGCTGTGTGTACGTACAGCACTTAGCACAATGTGGCCTCAAGACACTTCTTTAATACAGCTAATAGTTATTATTGCATGTGGCTAACCACTGTAGCCACTTCTGTTTCCAGTCAGGAAATTGTAAAAATACATAGTTTCCACTGAGGGAAGGCTTGTGATTAAAATCATATGCTGGGACTTGCGGGATGTGGGATTTATTCCTGGCCCTGCCAGAGTCCACATATGGGAGAGTCACTTCCTCTCTCTGAGGATACTGAAGTATAGAGTAGCACTTACCCACATCACAGGGAGTGTGGGGTTAAATCCTCTCATGTTTGCAAAGTGCCTGGAGATCATTAAATGGATGGGGCTGGAGACACAAGACATTTCATTCTCCTCTCATCATTTATTATATCTACCAGGAAATTGGAAGAGGTCTTCAGAACTGCAAAGAGGCTGATGTCAGGGCTCCGTGAGGCGTATCTTATTTCAGAAACATTCTTTGCTGCTACCCTCGCTTCAAGCAAAGAATCCAACCTTTATCTTGCAAATGAGAATGTGAAGAACCCACTAGAGTCAGAGTAATGGCAATGGAGCTGTTTAAAATTTGAGGCCAATCCTGACCGAACTTTGGACAATACAAAGCAGTGGTTCCCCATCCTTTTTACCTTGTTGGCCACAGAAATTTTACTACCCTGAAGGGCCACCAGTCTCTGCCAGTCATCTCACTTAAGAACAGCTGAGCGGCCTTCACTCCCACTGGAGTCTAAGGGAACATCCTTCCTCCCATGCAGTCAGTCAGGGGTGGTGACTGCCGCACATGTAGACATGCCTGCGTTAGCTTTAATCCAGCTATCTTGGGCACCAATAATACACGGGCTTCAGTGCAGGCTGGCCAAAGCTGCTGGGGATCCCGGCACTCTCACGGGCAGCTAGGACATGCTCAATACCTGCTGCTGCAGCATCTTGGCTTTGGCACCTGCCTGAGTTAGATTAAAGCTAGCTCGGGTTGCAGTCACACCCCCTGCTTGCAGCCTAGCCCTCCCCTAAGAGAGAGTGCATGGCGCTCTGCAGGGTTGGGCTTGAAAAGCTTTGATAAGGCAAGCGCTGCCGAGGGGGGACTCCCACTTTCATTAGATTCTTGGCAGCAATTTCACTGCCTGGCTGGAGCACGGTTTAATTAAGATCGACTGCTGCTTCGTTCACGCTGGGCTCTTCGCAGCTCGAATTGCAGAGAGCGTCTGGTTTGAAATGCCATCCAAGAGACAACCTCCATCTGTTCGGCTGCTTGGCTGAGAATCTTAAACCTGGGTGGGGGATTTGTGATTCGCACACTGGTGCCACCCAGCAGTTGGCTCATCTCCAAGGTCTGAAGGTGACCATGGGAGGTGGGGGGCTGTGTTAAGGAAGCAGGAGAGCTTCTGGCTACTGAGAAAATGCCAGGGAGGGACTTAGGCCTGCTTTGAGTCCAAACTTGACAGGCTCCCCAGTGTTAGGATCTCTCCACCCAAGGGGGCAAAATGGCAGTGAGAAGCCAATAACCTCTCAAGAGGGACCGAGAGGGTGTGACCCTAAAACCCCATATGTTTTCACCCTACACACTATTGTAATAATCCTTGTACAAGGTATGCCTTGTACGGTGTTATCTGAAAAGTAATAACTCACTGATCAATAATATTATGGTCAAATGTGTGCAACAGCATCATCTGTAAAGTTATGAGTTTCCCATGTGATATTACTGGCACAGGTTCTAGACAGCCTAGCCTGGCTAAAGGTGTTAAACAGGTCTGGCCTATACAAAGGAATGTGGGTTCACCTCAGTTTATATATAAGCAGTAAACAGGACCAGCAAACTAACAAGAGGGGGCGACTGCAGGAATGGAACAATTTGCATGATAGCAAACACCAGCTTCCTTCACCACCAGACTCCATGTTGCCTTATTCACAGCTTGAATAAACTTTACTTTTGAAGGGTAATCCTCTGAAGAATCCATTTCAAAGGTTTGCTGGTGTAACAAAGAAAGGGGCCAGAACCTCAAGTTATTTCTTTCATCTAAGAAGGAAAGGAACCAGCACTTTGTTTTCCTGGAGGAGAGTCTGATGGAGAAGGGTGGAAGATGGGTGTGGGTGTGAGAGAAAAAAACATGTTAAAGAAAGCCTGTACATTGCTAGATTAAGTTTTAGTCTTTTGGGGTGTGTCTACACTTGTAAATTAAGTCGATTTAAGCTTGCTCTGCATCTACACTACACTACACTACACTACTCTGCGTCTACACTACACTTTCCTTAAGTCAACTTAAGCAAGCCGCTTAAGTCAACTTAAGGAAAATTAAGTCGACTTTATAAAACCTCCTTTTAAGTTGACTTTTGGCTTAAGTTGATTTTCTAAAGTTGACTTAAGCCAGTATAGACCTGGAGTAGCCCTAAATCGACTCTAAGTTGACTTAGGGCTCTCCAGGACACCCCCACTGCCCTCCCTGCCAGGGTGGCTGGCACAGGGAGAACCTGGCATGCCCCCCCACAGGGCAGGGCAGAGCCCTGCCCACCCTGCCCCTATGCCCTGTCAGGGACCCTGTCCCCCTTTGCCCCATTGTACCTTGGTACAATGGGGCAAAGGCTGAGCCCCCTGGCACTTGGCAAAGGGTGCCCCCTGCCACCATGGACCAGTCCCAGGTCCACCTAGCCCCTACAAGTCGACCTAGGTGTCCAGTGTGTGGACATTCTAGGTTGACTTTGTAGGGTCCCCCCAAAGTTGACTTAAAATTTAAGTGTTGACATGCTAAGTCGACTTAACAAAGTCAACTTAAAGTCAACTTTGTTAAGTCAATTTTGCTAAGTCGACTTAAATTAACAAGTGTAGACATAGCCTTAGATGTGTTTTTGCATTTGTATTTGCTTTTGACTGTTTCTAACTTAGGTTTATACTCAAACTCACTTAGGATCCTATCTCCTTTTGTTAGCAAACTTGTTTTACTTTTAATCTCAACCACTACAGTGCTGTGTTTGATTTAAAGTGGACATTGATTCCATTTAATGTGGCAAGCTGTTGAGTTTTGTTTCTTTAAAGGAGCAAATGGACCTGGTGATTCCTCTGAGTTTTACAAGAGAGGGCTGAACCTTCCAGAGCACATGGGTTTGGGACTGCGGGTGTGTTGGGGGTCACCTGCTAACATTAACCAAATCTGGGAAAGACAAGAGTGTATCTGTGAGTACCGTTGGCAGGCTGTTGGGTTCAAAGTGGTTGAATCCGACCCATACATCCTACAGAATGTGGAGTGCATGGTGGCTGTTTGATGTGTGTCTCTCTTCCTTGGCTGGGAGCACACAGGTCTATAATATAATTGGTGACACAACCTCTCACTGGTTGAGAGTGCGCCTTGGAATGTGATGGGGTCAAGATCAAGGAGGCCTTGGAGGGGAGAGGGAGGGTATGCAGGAAACTGACTTGGGGAGGAAGAATCCATTAACATGATGGAGAGCAAGGTCAAGGAATGTGCACTCAACCTCTCTTCTTTCCCAACCTGATCCATCTTCACTCCTTGACTGCTCCCTCTGGCCAGACTGGTCCAGGACATAGGGAGGTCGCATGCAGGGATCAGGCTGAGGATGTGGAAAACGCAGCACTAATTAGGTGGGAGGCCAGAGCTTTTGGTGCTGGCAGGTGGGCAGGGAACATGAAGCTCTCTACCTGATTGAGGGAGGGCACACACAGGGCACAACGGGTGGCATCAAAGCATTTTCTTGTCCCCTATTATCCAAGAGTGTAATAATCACAAACACCCCCATTGCCTTCTCATGACTGAGCAGAGCATGCTGAACTAACCTGCTTCGTGGGGCAGGAACTTCTGGGCTCCAATTCCCAATCTTTTCCCATCCCAGTGCACACAAGCAAGGAAAGGCTGAAGCCACCAGACATACAGGGCAGACTGAGACACCTCAACGCCCTGCCATCCAGAAGGGGAAGGATGAAAAAGTTACATTGGTATGTTGTATTGGCATATTGGTATGGTATCCCAACACATTGGAATGCTGTGATGCATCACATCACTGCTGTCACATGGGGGGCTACTTCAGGATATCATGGCTGGGCCTTTAAGAAGGGTCAAGACCCAGGTCTCACCCATGCCTGTGCTTGGCTTCTTCCCAGATCATGTGGCTGTTATCTACAACAGGGCCTACTGGGAAGGATATAGCAGGTGGGTCTTGTCATGTGGAGGTGGGGGAGAGTATACCTCCCCTTCTTGGGAAAACTGGAATGGATTTGGTCCTTTCTCGGTAAGTCTCTAAGAGATAATGACTACCTGGACTCAGTAACCTAGAGGAAAGTCTTGAGACTGTGTGGATGCCTAAGAGATTGCTCCTAGACTTTGGAACAGAAGGGTGAGTTGAACCTGAGAAGAAGGTGTGGATGGGGAGAGGTATATATGCTACTGCAGCAGGAAGCCAATCAGGAACTAGAAGCCTGATATAAGAGGGAGCTGCAGAAGCAGAGGAGTCACTTGTGTCCTGGGGCTCAAGCTGACTGGCTGGCTGATGGAGGAGGAGGAGGAGGAGTCAGCACTCTGGACAGTTCAGTGGCTGACCACAGGGAGCAAATAGGAGCCACAGCTTTGAGTTAAGAGTCGACACAGTGCTGAGGCTCCAGGGAAGTGCACCAGGACTGGACTGGAGGGAAGCGGCTCTGAGGTGAGGGTCGGCATGATCCTGGGGCTGCGGGGACGCGCCCCAGGAAATAGAGTGACCGGAGAGAGGCAGTGGTGCAGAGGTCATGGCACATAGGGTCCCTGGACTGGGGCATGTAGAAGTGGGTGGGCCTGGATCCCTCCTTGCTCTATTCATCTGGAAAACATTGAGTAACAGCACCAGAGAGGTTCATCAGGATCTGGCTCATTCAGGTGATTGGTTATGTCAGTCTGAGGAAGAAATCTGTTCCCTTCTGAGGCCTTGTGTTCCTATTGGTCATTAGCACAACAGGCTGAGATGACTTCTCTGGAGGGTGTTGGCATGTCTCTCTGGCTATGTCTACACTAGAAAAGTTAAGTCGACTTTATTAAGTCGACTTAAAGTCAACCGTATTAAGTCGACTTAACAAAAGTCGACTTAACTTTTCTAGTGTAGACATAGCCCCTTTTCGACCTTATTAAGTCGATTTAACACTTTAAGGTTGACTTAGGTGCTAATCCCCGTCCACACTGGCTTAAGTCGACCTAATAAGGTCGACTTAAGCGTTAAGTCGTTAAGTCGACCTAAAACAAGGTGTTATTGTAAGGAAATGTTGTAGGGAAATGCTTAAGTCGACTTAAGGAAAGCCCAGTGTGGTCGCAGAGTAGTTTAGTTCGATTTAAGCCTCCTTAAGTCGACCTAACTTGTAAGTGTAGATGCTCCCTCTGTGTGGGGGGGTCAATGCCTTAGTGGAAACATTGCTGTCTGTAATGCAGTACTGCTTCTCAGTAGCTAAAAACAGGGCCTTGTAATGGAAATGCTGACTGTGCCCCCTGGCTAGCAATGCAGCAGTCAGATCAAACTTAGTGACCGCTTCACTATGTCCTCCTGCTAGCTGTGGGGCTCCTTGATAAGATGTTTCTCCCAGGTTGATCACTCTGAGAAGTGCTGGAAGATGAAGCTATGATATAGTCTTGACTCAAGCTACCAAGAGAGTTACATGATTTTCTCTTGGTAGGATGTGGTGGCTTATTTAACTAAGAGGCATGCTCAGTCAGCAATTGCTGTGAGGAGGCATTCTGGCTTAGCCAGGCTGCCCCAAACGTAGAATGGTTCGGCTGGTCTGGATTTCAGACACTATCAGTGAGGGGAAGAGTTTTCTTTGTTTCTCAGCTGCAGTATGTCATGTGGTGGCTTGACTTGCCAATGGAATGACACTTCTGCTAATGGTGCACTATCGTCCATAAGAGTGGTATATTCTCAACACCTTTCGATTCTCCCCCATCCCAGCCCATCTTAAAAATCTGATCCAGACTCTACTCACCAATGTGATTGATCTGGAATGTGCTTGGGATGGGCCATGGTTGTCATGGAGACCTCTAGATTCCAAGCTGATGTTCCAGAGGCATCTTTGGCATAGATGTCAACAGCATGCAGCCAGGGACCGGCATTGAAAGGAGAGAGTGAACGGATTTTTTTGAGCTTGTTAACTGGGAAGTTGTTCAGGTTATAAGGGGTAGAGTGAGAGGGAAAGTGAGTATGGGGCATATGTGGAACAGAGGGAGTAAAAGGGCTGTAGGTTGAGACAAGGTAGACATTGACTTACTGACTCTTTCACGTGCAAAATACACTCGGTCCAAATCTCTAGCTACATACAGGATGTGTGTACCATGTGTTACACGTGCAATATCTAATTCAACATGCCTAAATACCAACAGATTCCTCATTTCCAAATAAACTTTATTAAAATAAGCGCTGCCCAGAGGAGTTGCTAAAGAATCACTGAACAGATGTAAGAGTAAATTTCTTTTCCAGTGGGGATTGGTACTTGTTAAATAATCAGCAGTGAACGGAGCAAGCCATACCTCCGACCTGTTCAAACTCACCTATTCTCCTACCGCTGAATCAGATTAAAATCACCCTTGTAGACTGAAAGAATCCCACTCTGCTTTTGCAGGTTAAACATCATAGAGATGAACAGCCTCCCAAAGTGACCTTTTCCAGGCATTTCCTGCCTTCGTGGCTGTGATGGGGTTTGCTCCCCACGCTCCCCCAATGGAATTAATGTAGGCCAGAGGAGTCAATTAACCTATTAGGCTGCAAGGTGGGCGCTATTTAGGCTGAGAGAGGAGTCCTAATTATGGAAGCTCCCCTGAGCATGCAGGGCTTCTATAAAACCAGGGAGCTGGTAGCAGAAGGCTGTGGTCACTGTCCTGGAGACAAGGGATTTGGACCTAAAGAGGAATGGCTTGTCTAGTGCACCTAGGAATTAAGATAGTAAGGTAGAGAAGGTGAGCCTGGGAGAGGCAAGGCAAGAAATACTCCAGGGGAGTTGTAGGAAGAGTTGTTCTAGTAACGGATCATGGCTGAAGGAGACAGGGCCTTGGATTGGAAGCCACAGCAAAGGGAGGGCAGGGGGTCCACTACCAGCCATTGAGCAAGTGGCACAATCTGGGTAGTGAACTTGAAAACTGTCTTGGTCTGTTTGTTCTAGCCACTGAGGGATTGGCTCGGCCAGGCCAGTGGATTTAAGGAGCGTGTAGGGTGGCACAGAGGACTGAAATAGTACCTGGGAAAGGGAGGACTCTTGTGATTTGGCCAGAGGACCAAATCATGAAGGGGGAGCAACCAAGTCATGAGGAGGGAGGTCACAGAGGGCAAAAGGGGGCATCAGACCTAAATGGCACTAATTCCTGTAGCAGCCAGAAGGAGTAAGCAGCAGAACCCTTACAGTGTCCTTGAATTCTACAAAGAGAGATGCAGAGTGGCTTGTTCAAGCTGGAGTGTGCAAGAGGAGGCTAGCAACTCAAACGGAATTGTGTCCAAAGAAAACTGATTGCTGCCTTCTAAAATTTGGCTCCAGAGTTGAGTCTACAGCCAACTGGTCCAATAACACCAGGAGACTGCAAGTTGTGCGGAACTGTCAGTTATAATATGTTTACACATTAGCACAACAGAGCCCAGTCTGAGACCATGAACGTAATATTAACGATTTGATAACATGCCAAAGTATCAGTGGTTTACCAAGAGCATCTGGTTGGCAATGCATAACTCTGACTCTAATGGATAAGCAGCCAAAATTGCCCAGTCTTTCTCCATTTTACTATGAGTCTGTGTCATGTTAATTAGATGTACATACTTCCTGTTCTGGAGCAGTCTGATACACATGAGATAGGTGCTTCTTATGTCTCTGGACTGCCCCTAAATACTCTCTTCTTTCTTGAATGTGCCTTTAAAAAAGGGATCAAAGTAAAGATTCCAAAAATTGCATATCGACCCACTCATCTGTTTCCCAGCCCTCCAGGGTGATGCCTGAGCAAACAGGTGGTATGTCTTACATGGCATGTCTATACTCAGTGAGCTCTGGCTCTGTATTGCCAGAGGAAGAAAACTGTGGTGCTCTCCATGGACAACTTTCTGCCTATAGGATCCAGGCTTTCAAAGTTGGTGACTCTATCAGCACAGCTGATGTCAAGCCTCTAAGGAAAGGTGTCTGGTGTCCCAGGATCCAGGCCATATGAGGGTTATCAGATCATAGAATCATAGAAGTTTAGGGCTGGAAGGGACCTCATGAGGTCATCTAGTCCAACCCCCTGCTAAAAGCAGGACCACTCCCACTAAATCATCCCAGCCAGGGTTTTGTCTAACCAATTCAAATGGCTTGAAGTAAATAGGGAACAACGCAGTTGCTGGAGAACTAATGTAACCTGACCTTGAGACTAGCACTGCCTAGCGAGCGGGTGATCGCATTCTACACCCGCTTTGAAGAGACCTTCACGGGTAGAGTGAGGCAGAAGAAACTTGTCCAAGTCAGTCTGCAGTCTGTGCAGGTGTAGATCGTGGTAGTGGGGGCTGGTTCTGACAGAGATGGTTGCAGTCCCTTTCCCAAGTGGTGGTGGGAAAAGGCTGTTTTGACCACTGTTGCCACCTTGGAATTTAGGAACAGCCTGGGATTCCAAAGCTCCTCCAGTAGGGAATGTCTTGAGCCAAGGGGGTCATACTATAACATGATGGACTAGAAAGGGACACTTGTTCTGATAATCTGTTCACAACAGCCCTAGGATTAGGACCCAATTGTGCAAACGTCTGGTGAGAGACATTCCCTGCCCAGAGAATTTATAGTCTCCTCTAAATAAACAAGGGTTTGATTCAAGGCCCAGAGACTTGGGCAAGAACACTGACAAGAATAGACTACAGCTCCCATGATTCCCAGGGAAGGGCTCTATTGTCCTACCAACCGAACCAGCTCCTTGGCTTACTAAAACCAACCAAAAAAACTCCCATGATTCCCAGGGAAGAGCTCTGTTGTCCTACCAACCAAACCAGCTCCCTGACTTACTAAAACCACCCAAAAAACCTCCCATGATTCCCACGGAAGGGCTCTATTGTCCTTCCAACTGAACCAGTTCCCTGGCTTACTAAAACCAACCAAAAAGTTCCCATGATTCCCAGGG
>ML685777.1:7973053-7992902 GCA_007922175.1 Pelusios castaneus
AACCAGCTCCCTGGCTTACTAAAACCAACCAAAAAGTTCCCATGATTTCCAGGGAAGTGCTCTATTGCCCTACCCACCGAACCACCTCCCGTGGCAGCAAAAAGCTGCTACTCATTCAAAATATGATGGGAGGCGGGACAGAGGAATTGGAGAAGGTTTTTTTAAAATCCCCCTTCTGTTACCATCGGACAAAAGGAGGCCGGCATGTGTTTCACACTTGTCGTTCGCGCTAATGCTTCTGTTTTACCACATATTATAAACAACATTCATTTAATGCCTTTGTTGCCTGAAACAAGATCAGGCAGAGGCTGTTAAATGCAAATGGATCAAGCACCAGACTGAGAGCTCCCCCCATTTAAATTTTCATACAGTTGATTAAGAGGTGGATCAGAGTTCGCTAAATTTTGCGTAAACAGCAGACAGATGGTCACTGTGACAGGAATTTATGATATCAGTGTGTTTATTCTGCCGCTAGAGCAGGCAACTGCAAACCAAATGTTGCTGGGTGGAGAACAGCAATTTTATTTCACATTTAATGGTTTATGGCCAGCTCTTCCTCTAAACATAGAGCCAGATCCCTGGTAGGTGTGAAATGCCCCACTTCTACTGGCTTCAATGGGGCCAGGCAGACTTAAACTTGTTGACCCAGAGTTTTGCTAGATACACTTTTTTGCATCAGCATTCCCCTCACCTAAGAGGAAAGCTCATCTCCTCCTCTGCCTGGGTTTGATTGATGTCACCTTGAGCAGTGTGACAACCATGGCCTACAAATGCCATATTACTTAGATAGGATCTTACCTTCAGCTTGGGTCAGGGGGAAAGACTCACGTTCATGTTTGGTATCAATATCTGTAGAGGTGTAATTGCTTAGAATGGGGCTATCCATTCTGTTGTGCGCTGTAATAAGGCAGGCAGCTGTACTAGGAGATCAGAGTTAATATCGCAGGACAAGCAGAGCTTTAAAAGGCAGCAGTTGGCAGAAGCAGTTCTGTTTACGGTGTCTGTTTCGTGTGTTTTATCTCCCAATAAATTACAGCACTTTATAATGTGAAGACTAGCTCCATGTAAACGGACGTCAGTGAATTAGTAGGCAATCATTCTCTTGCTTCTGTGAATTAGCAGGACTGCAGCTGCACCAGTCAAGAGCACTCGGGTGCAGGCTACAAAATCAGGGTGTCCTAGGCTATGTCTACACTTGTAAATTTAGGTCAACTTTAGCTAAGTCGACTTAGTTAAGTCGACTTAGCATGTCTACACTTAAATTTAAAACCAACTTGGGAGGAACTTACAAAGATGACCTAGAGTGTCCACATTGGATGCCTAGGTTGACTTCTAGGGGCTAGGGGGACATAGGGCAGGTCCATGGGGGCAGGAGAGCACCCCTTGCCCAGTGCCAGGGGGCTCAGCCTTTGCCCCATTGTACATGGGTACAATGGGGCAAAGGGGGACAGGGACCCTGGCAGGGCATAGGGGCAGGGTGGGCAGGGCTCTGCCCTGCCCTGTGGGGGGGCATGCCAGGCTCCCCTTGTGCCCCTCCCCCCCGGCAGGGAGGGCAGTAGTGGAGTCCTGGAGTAGCTCTAAGTCGACTTAGGGCTACTCCAGGTCTACACTGCCTTAAGTCGACTTGAAAAAGTCAACTTAAGCCTTAGTCGAATTAAAATGAAGTTTTATAAAGTTGACTTAATTTTCATTAAGTCGACTTTATTTTCCTTAAGTCGACTTAAGCAAGTTGTTTAAATTAAGTAAATTTAAGTAAATTAAGAGTAAATTAAGTCGACTTAAGCAAGCTTAAGTCGACTTAATTTACAAGTGTAGATGCAGCCCTAGATGGGAAGACCACACTGAACTGGCACACAACAAAGCCAATTGCAATTCCATTCCCCTTTCCTACACAGAAGTGGTCCACGGAGGTGACTGGCAGTAGCCTGTCTTGAGTCAATTGGAAGCTGCTCAGTTAAATAAGTCCATAACATGCTGAACCCTTCATCTCCATGGGCTGCCGTATGGCCTCCTTCTCAAACCCCGTTTCAGCCCCATCTTTGCGGAAATGGGGGAAATGTTTCTCACTTGAAATACACCACTCATCACTTCCTCTTTGTCCCTAAAGTAAAAATTTACCTCTGTAAATACCTAACTTTCAAAATCATTTGGATTCAGTTTCCTCAGGTTTTGCAGTTCTCTTTTGGTACAGGGCTAGACCACAACTGAGGTAAGTAGGTACAGAGGCACAGTTGACCCCTTACTGAAACTTAGCCATCTCTCAGCACCAAAGGAAACAGGGAAAGGTTGATGAGAAATGAGGGCCTGGAGACTGACAGTCCTCAAGGCCAATGGGGAGAGGCCAAGTCAGCCTGATTGACAGATCAGGCAGGCAATTGAGGGAGCCAGGAGGCCGGGGTTCCATCCTCCATGTCAGCTGGAGCTGCCTGGGAGTCGAGCGAAGGAGAGAACTGCACTCGGAGCCAGGGCGGCTGAGCTGGAGGCAGAGCGGCAGTAGCACTGTGGCAGGGCAGAGCTGGAGCCAGAGCCGTCTAGAGCTGGGTTCGGTGAGCAGCCGAGGAGATCGAGGGGGACCCTGGTCAGGGCTAGGCGCTGGGAGATGCCACCAGCCCAGAGGCTGCATAGGCTGGACCAGGAGGGGGAATCGTGACCCCAGGAGAGGGAGACGCTGGGGGTAAGGGTCCTGCCCCATTGAGACTGAGGAGACACCTTAGCCCTTGCCCTAAGTGACCATGACACGATTGGGGGTCAAGCCCCCAGGAATCCTGGGCTCAGCTTTGTCGGGGCTATAAAGACTCCGCTGCACAGGAAAGTAGGAGGGGAGTTCTCATGGTTGGGCAGACCCTGGGTAAAGAGAGTGGGGGCGAAGACTTGGATCCTTTGCTAACCAATCCCACCGGGGTAGTGTGTAAACCAGGAAAGTTCCCCACCGTAGCAGATCCTTTCCCTTCACTTACCCAGGCATAGCTCCCATGGCTTCAGTGAAGCTGTGCCAGCTTATACCTCCTGAGTGGAGTGGTTGCTCATGTGCTCCACTACCTGACGATAGCCACTGTTTATCTGGGAGAACCCAACGACCTGCCAAGCTCTGGAGCTGGCCACCAACTGAACCTCGCTGAAGATTCTAAAAAGTTTGGCCTTTCCTAAAGGCTCCCAACATTTTTTTTAGTGGCCACTGCACACTGAGTGGATGTTTTCAGAGAACCATCCACAGTAATGCCAAGATCTTGTCCTTGAGTGGTAACAGCTAATTTAGACCCCATCATTTGATATGTAGAGTTGGATTATGTTTGCCAATGGACTTAGGTTTGCATTTATCAACACTGAATTTCCATGTCGTTGCTCTGTCACCCAGTTTTGCGATACCCCTGTGTAACTCTTCGCAGTCTGCTTTGGACTTAACTATTGTGAGTAGTTCTGTATCATCTGCAAATTTTGCCACCTTGCTGTTTATCCCTTTTCCCCGATCATTTATGAATATGTCGGATCGTATTGGTCCTAGTACAAATCTGTGGGAGACACTATTTATTCCTATCCTTTGTTTCCTATCTTCTAACCAGTTACTGCTCCAGGACAGGACCTTCTCTCTTATCCCATGAGCACTTACTTTGCTTAAGGACCTTTGGTGAGGGACCTTGTCAAAGGCTTTCTGAAAATCTAAATACACTATATCCACTGGGTCATGGTTCAAAGGGGTAGCCGTGTTAGTCTATTGCAGAAAAACAACAGAGTCCTGTGGCACTTTTAAAGACTAACAGATTTATTTATCGCATGAGCTTTCGTGGGAGAAAAGCGTCTGACGAAGTGGGATTTTCTCCCACAAAAGCTCATGTGATAATAAATCTGTTAGTCTTTAAAAGTGCCACAGGACTCTGTTGTTTTTATATCCACTGGATCATCTTTGTCCACATACTTGTTGACCTCCCTCAAAGAATTCTAGTAGATTGGTGTGGCATGATTTCCCTTCACAAAAACCTTGTTAATTTCCCCCCCCCAAAATCATATCCATCTATGTATCTGATAAATCTGTGGGTTTTTTTACTATAGTTTAAACCAATTGGCCTGGTACTGAAATTGAGTTTACCAGCTGTAATTGCAGGGTTTGCCTCTGGAGCCTTTTATAAAAATTGGCATCACATTAGCTATCAGCCTGTCACCTGGTATAGAAGCTGATTTAAATGATAGGTTACATATCACAGTTAGTAGTTCTGCAATTTGATATTTGAGTTCCTTAAGAATTCTTGGGTGGATGCCATCTGGTTCTGGTGACTTATTCATGTTTAATTTATCACCTCAGTCTGGGACAGTTCAGATTTGTCACCTAAAAAAGATGGCTCAGGTTTGGGTATCTCCCTTATATCCTCAGCTGTGAAGATTGATGCAAAAATTAATTCAGTTTCTCTGTAATAACCTTATCTTCCTCGGGTGCTCATTTAGTATCCTGATTGTCCAGAGGTCCCACTAGTTCTTTCGCAGGCTTCCAGCTTCTGATGTACTTTTTTGCTGTTACTTTTAGAGGCTTTAGCTAGCTGTTCTTCAAATTCTTTTTTGGCCTTCCTAATTGTATTTTTACACTTCACTTGCCAGAGTTTATGCTCCTTTCTGTTTTCCTCAATAGGATTTAACTTCCAATTTTTAAAGGATGCCTTTTAGCCTCTAACTGCTTCTTTTACTTTGTTTAGCCACAGTCAGGGGCACATTTTTTGTCCTCTTACAATGTTTGTTTAACGTGGGATATACATTTCAATTGAGCCTCTAGTAGAGTGTCTTTAAAAAGTTTCCATGAAGTTTGCAGGGATTTCACTTTTGGCACTGAATCTTTTTCAATTTCTGTTCAATGAATGTATTCATTTTTTTGTAATTCCCCTTTCTGAAATTAAATGCTACCACGATGGGCTGTCTTCGTATCCCCCTCCTCCCACAGGGATGTTAAATTTTATTAAGTTTTGATCACTGTACACACCTGTTGGACCAAAGCTGTGTCCTACAAGAGTTGCCCCTTGTCTTGTGGGTTCCAAAACTAGCTGCTCCAAGAAGCAGTCATTGAGGGTTTCAAGGAGCTTCCTCTCTGCATCCCATTCTGAAGTGACATGTACCCAGTAATACGGGGAATATTGTATAAGATGGTGTCATTTAGACTTACAGAGCCCGATCCTCCAGTTTGTTCAGGGTGCCTTGTAACACCCTGATGCTGCCTTAGCTAGATTCTTCTTGTGCAGCGAGATCTTTGGTGTGACATATCCTGTGTTAACCCCATATCTCTGGCTCTTGGTGCAGCAGAGTGCTGGCTGGGGTGTCCCTGTGTAACTTTGGGGGTGGGGAGCAGAGCTGAAGTTTACTTAACTCCCTTCTCCAGTGCCTAAAAATCCAACTCCCACATAGCAGCACATGGAGGCCCTGAATTCAGTTCCTGAGGATGTTCAACAAGAGCTGCACAGGGTCAATCTCTTCATAATCAAGCCCCAAAAGAACAAAAGGAATGAACTCAATTCTGAAGTACCAACTTGATAGAATCCTCTAATAAAACAACATAATAAAAGCTTAGAACATAACATAGCTCTTTTACAATCCACAGATTGTCTCCAGTTCTACATAATTAAATCTGAACATCAGTCCTCATAGAAACACAACATAACATAGCTCCTTTACAATCCACATATTGTCTCCAGTTCTACATAATTAAATCTGAACATCAGTCCCCATAGAAACACAGTGAGAAGTAATCCAATCCCCAAAAGCGGAGTTCATCTGAGTCTTAGTCTTTGATCACCAGAATCCACATAGTCTGAGTCAAAAGCACTGCAACACTATCTTCTCCTGCTTGCTTGTACAAACCTCCTGCTGAAATCCCTGCAGACTCTTTCCCCCTCCTTTGCTGAAGTCACTGTTAGCTAACTAGCCAGCTAACAAATTAACCAAACGCTCAATTTAAGGATATAGATTAAAAAAAAAACCCTATTGCAAAATGCTTCGGTGTTAGGGGGAAACAAGTCTTCTTTCTGCTCCTGTGGCTCAGCTTCCTACCCACCCAAGGCACATGGTCTCTTGCAACACAGCTACTATTTACCCTCATGGAGGTTGTCTGGCAACAGAGAATCTATTGTGCACACCCCAAACGACCCCATTCAACTCAGAAACTTCTGGGTTTGGAGATCTAATTGTACATCTGTGTAGTAACAATGACCCAGACACTTCTCATTCCAACCCACCCCCTGCAATATTGCTCTTAAAAAGAGATCTCCCGATTAGGTGCATGGATTAGACCTGCACCCCGATAAGCCTTTTCTGCCGTAATGGCTCCTCGAGGACCTGGTTAGAGGACAGAGATTTGAGTATCCCTGAAGCTGTTCTAATTGGTTCCAGAGCCAGGTCTGGTGACTGACCCATCCCAGGGCTGCAGGTGTTCCCATTCAGGGATGGGGCACAAATCTAGTTTAGTAGCGATTGTATGATAGTGCTTGGCTATCCCTCGTAACAACCATCATTTTAGACTCCATTTACCCCTGTCCCCCTCCCAAGGGCTTTCTCTTGTTTCTATTACAGGTCCCCAGAAAACCTGGAGTTCTGGGACACCTTACCCCTGAGAGTCCTCCCTACCCATTTATTAGTCCTTACAGGCGGCACCATGGTCATGCAACCAGCACTGCGACTGAGGAGTCCACCATGAGACTTCCTCATCACTGGTGACCCACATGGCTGTTGCTGTGTGTCCCGATGTGTTATCATCCCCTAAGGAGCGGGTGTACCGCCTCCCACAGAGCAACAGCGTAGCTACCTGACCCCAGCAGTCTTCTCAATGGTCAACGGAGCTCAGCCGCAGCTCAGAGGATTCAAATAACTTGTGGCCTCTTTCTTTGCTCTTCCCTCACTTTAGCCTTTGCTTTATGTGTCCCTTTTACTTTTCTACCCCCCTCCCATTGCTTTTATATGCATCTTGGCCCTTGCTCCTTTAGCGGCATCCTCCACAGTTGTTCTGTTTATGATGCAGCCAAGTATGATCTATTTGCTGAGCAAGGTGCTGTTAATAAACTGGATGTATTACTAATTAGGGTAAATGTCTTCACAAGAGCACGCTGACATTGTTAGAATTAATGGCCCAAAGCATTACCACTTATAAGACCTTTCAAAGTTTATGGTATTGTATTAACTGAGCTGTTGGAGGGAGCGAGGGATGGGTAGTCTAGCACTCCTGAACATATTGCAGAGCACGTCCGTCATTACCTTAAGGCTAGAAGAGCATACAAATTCTTTATGTTTTAAAAAGTCGCTCCTGCACAGCCTTTTCTCAGATTAAAGGTTCAGGGATCTCTGGCTGACAGGTGAAAAATTCACCTGGATTCTAATGGCAGCTGCCCATGAAACAAAATGATATGAACTACCACCATCAGCATTCCTGAAAAAAAAGGGGGTAATGTCAGATTGTAAGATGCTGGCTTGTCCCCAGCCCACTGTCACACCTGGCAAAAAGCACAAACTCTTCCTCAGCCCCCTAGGGGTCTTTTCTCTCTTCTTCTTTGAAGGTTGGCCTTAATCTAAAACATGGGTTGACCTAGCTATGGTCCTGGAGGGGAAAGGGGTTATGAAAAATTCATCCCCCTGTGGGATGTAATCAAGCCAACCTAAGCCCTGGTGTAGACAGTGCTAGGCTTCCACTTCATGGAGAGATGGATTTACTACAGTGATGGAAGAACGCTGTACTAAGTGTAGACATATCATGATGGATGAACTCCACTAGATGGTTAGGTCGATCCAGCTACATCACTTGAAAATCCATACGCCCGGAGCAACACAGTTAAGTCCTGGTGTAGAGAACACCACATCAATGGATGAATTATTTTGTCAACCTAACTGCCACCTCTTGGAGTGGTTGAATAACTACAGCAACTGTGAGTGTCTACAATGAAGTGCTACAGTGCAGCAGCTATACGGCTGTAGCAGTAAATGTGGGCTGGCCTGAGTCTCTCCCACTTCAAGCCCTACTGCAGGATTTGTTCTTTGAGGTAAGAACCGCCTCTCAGGGCTTTCTCCCTGTAGACCCTTTCTCCTCTTCCTCACATGCTGTGTTCCCACGACTAGTCCCATTGACTTTACCTGACTACGGACAATTCAGCATGAATAATGGTGGCAAGGCTGGGCCCTTAGCATAGAGGACTCATACAAGGAAGTGTCAAGAAAGAATTGGGTTCTTCGGAACATTAGGCATATTCCTCAGTTGCAGGAGCAGTGGCTTTGCTCCTAAGGGTGGCCAATATTTTTCTGTCCTCTTTCTTTTTTCGGACAGAACGTTGGGTTTTTGACACAATGGGAAAATGTAATTGGAAGTGTCCATTTGTTTTCTTCTAAAACTTTCTATTTGCCTGTTGGAAAACCAGAAATACTTGTAAGGAAACTTCTGATTTTCAGACAGTGACAATTTCCTGCTGAAAATTTTGGCAAAACCAGGAAAACTTTCTTGTTTGTACAAAAGATTCCCGTGGGGTGGGGGAAATATACTATTGCCAGTTAAGGGGATGGATGGCTTTAGAGGTGTGATGATGGAAACTCTTCCTTTTGGATAATGATATAAACACCATCATGGGCTAGCAACCGAAGTTATGATATGACTGTGTTAACGTGACAGTGATGGTTTATTTGGTGTGGTCTAGTTCCAGATAAAAAATAACAATTTGGTACTGATGTAACAATGTCTGTCTTCTAAGAATAGCCCAAATATTCATTTTTCTTCACAGCATTACAGGGAGATAGGTAAGTATTACTGAAACCATTTTATAGGTGGGTAAACTGACCCTTGGTTAAAATGACATCTTGTTGGGTAACAGTAGGGGATGAATACCTTCCTGAAATCATGCTATAGTGTGCAGAAGGCCGGTTTATATTGAGACCCTTGCAGAATAGGCATTACGAGAAGTGCGAAGCAGTGTTTGGCGTATTCAGAAGCTGTGGCAATAAGTACTATGAGAATGCTTCTAAGGAACTAATATATCTTGTCTCTTCGTTGCTGTACGTTGCGCTGCAGCTAAAGGCCCCATGTAACTGCTGCTGAAGTACATTATCGAGCCATGTATCTAGAGCTGGCGTGCCACTCAGCATCAGTAAGCAGCAAAAGTGCGGGGGCGTTGTGCCTGTGTTCCGATTTTGACTTTGAAGAATATTAGAGTCACTTTATAGCTCTAGTTTGCCTCGTCCATTAAGGGGTCATTACTCACTGTCTACGCTGAATGGATGGAGTCCATGCCCTCTGTGTTTTCCTTTTAATAAATACCACTGACTGTTTTACAACATGCGCTCTGCTTAAAACACAAAGCCAAACCCCCACAGGAATCATTCAGAGGAAAAAATTGCCATGAATATAAGTCGTGAACAGCAATATGGGCCGCTGGAGACCAGTTTAAATACACGGTCAGTGTAAACAGGCAAAGAAGGGTCATCCCAGAGTGGCGAGAGCTACCCTTGGCATATGCCACCTTTTCCCTTGTTGCCAATGCCTGCAGGGCACGGTGTGTGTTGGGGGTGGAGAATGGACAGGTCTCCCTTACACACAGCAGCTTTATCAGCTTTTGGAGAAGTTAAGTGACTTGTCTAAAGTCAGATAGTGAATCAGTGGCAGAGCTAGGAATGGGTCACACCCTGTACCTGAACAACAAGACCACCCTCCCTTCCCTATTTGGCTGTTCCAATGGTTTCTCACCAGCCCTACACATTGTGATTCTGGATAAGGAGGCTGGGACCTCAGGTTCTTTCCCTCCTCCTGGCAGGTGGAGCTATCACATAGTCCAGGGGGACTCACTTGGTGTGAGAAAGAGGAGAAGAGAGGTAGCATGGCTGGCAGATAGTTGACTGTAGAGGTTCTTCCAGCCAGTGGAGTTGCAGGGGCATCAGCTTGCAAGACAGCTTCCCAGAATCAATGATTGTCATTTCAAAGTTTCATGTAATGGGGCTAAACTTGACGTAATTCCATTGATTTTGCCTGAGTTATTACTGATTTACAAGGGTGACTTTCCAGCTCTGTCACAGACTGTGTGTGACCTTGGGCAAGTCGTGTAATTGAGCTGTGTCTCAAATCCCCATTTTACTAATGTGGAAAATACTTTCTTTCTCCCATCCTTTGTCTGTGTTGTTTACTTAGGCCATAAGGCCTACACTACAACGTTATCTTGGTCAGGGGTGTGGAAAAACAGACCACCTAGCCAAAACTCCCAGTGTAGAGGGGGTTTCTGTTGGTATAGTGAATGATGTTGTGGGATGATAGTATACCATCAGAACGCCTCCTTTCGTCAGTATACATTGCGTCTACACTAGGTGCTATGTCGGTTTATACTTAGGGATTAACGTAAGCGGTACTCACGCATGGCCCTGCATTTAAAATGTGCACTTCAAAGAGGCCACAAACTCACAGATGAGTACCTGCAGGACAGCACTAGCCAGGTAAGCCGCCCCGGGGGCTCGCAGCTGCTGTCCCTCTCCCTCCCGGCTCCTGCTCCTCGCAGAGATCAGGCAGCCGTCTCATTCCTCCCGCCCTGCTTCTGGCTCCGTGCTGGGCTCAGGCTTTGGGGGACACCACTCCCCCACCAGCCTGGCTCCACACTGGGACCAGGCAGCGGGAGATGCAACTCCCCCCCGCCTGTATCTTCCTTCCACTGCCAACAAAGCAGTACCTTTTGTTAGGGTTGTAGAATTTATTTATTTCCATCCACATCCAGGAGGGAATCCACAAAAGTGGGTCTTTGGATATCCATCTGATAGCCGAGTACCCAACCATTTCTGCTGGTCCTCATTTGAGAACCTGATCTGAAAAATGATGTCAATACTGTGTCAGTAGAGCCTCTGTAGAAGACACGAGGCCTAATCTCTGGGGCAGGACCTGACTGCCTTTCTCTACATGGACGTACAGTGCTTAGGTCAAAGAAACGTCTAGACGTTCCACTATTAGACACCGACAAATTGTAACTGTCAAGATGTGTGTTCCAAGAATCCTTCCCGTGTCCTCCTCAGTATATTCCCTAGATCTGATAAACTCCAATTTTTATCTTCATTTTCCTTACAGCTGGAGTATAGATTTTTATTTGAACCTGGTGTTTTATGTATCTTGATGAGAAGTGCCCAATTTTTTCAGTAACCATTTCTGTTGTTGCTTGGCCATTATCTAACCTTCTCCCTACAAGATATACGATCTCTGCCATAGCTTTCAGACTTCTTCCTTCTCTGCCGAGATGCAGGAAAAGTTTAAAAAGCCAAGAAAACACTTCCCCTACTTCATAAATTCCACTACTTTATTGCTTGCTGTCTCCAATTCACTCCTATCTATTTTAGTGGAATAATTTTCCACTTTCAGTCTGCCTGTTGCAGATCTGTTTGCAGAGCGCTACATTTCTAAAATACTCTCCATAGATCTGATACCTAGTATCTCTTCTTGCTATTTTAATAATATTCCTAGCTCACTTCTCTTTTATTTTAGATACTTCATATTTTTAACCATAATTCTCTTTTTATTGCTTGTAGTTCTCTTCATATTCTCACCTAACCGTGTTAGCCCCAGATGCGTTAGCTTTAATTTCCAGTCTAGACTCTTGTAATGAAATATAGCGCTCCAGGCCACAGACACAATTACCATATAAACCACCCACCCACACATAAGAAAAGATCCAGGATTAGGACCATGATCCACATTCTCCACAAACGACAGGACTCGCCTAATTGAGCAAACAGAACCTCCCTCAGATACTACTTGGGCCTTCCCTCTTTTGTGAGCTGACAAGATCACACACACATCTATCTGCAAAGAGTCTAATCCAAGTTGTTGGAACCCAAGGTGATGGGTAGAGTATAAGACTAGCTCAGGCTTTCTATTGACTTCAATGTGGAGAGGAAAGGAGGTTCTCACCATGCAGAAATGCTTGCGGCGCTCTGAATGCAGATTTAGAGATTTAAAGGTACAGGGCACAAAAAAAGTACCACAATTTCCTAGTGCCATAATAGCAAAGCAAGGAAAATAGCCTGAAACCGAAAAAGAACTTCATCACTAGGGCAAACATATTAGCAAACTCCAGTGACCTAATCCACTGAGGATGAGGTTTCCTGGGAGCCAGGTCACAGGCCCTGTGACTGAACACCCAAAAGCCCTATTGAGCACTCCATCGTTATTTACCTTGTGCATGGCAAGTGTGAGCAGGATGTGAAATATTCCCACTGGGGGAAGGGAGTACAGCTTTCTGTGTTGAGCATTATACCTCCCTGGGCATTCCGCTTGTCAGGCGTTAGTGACGACAAGGCGCAGGTCAATGGAGAATCAGGCTGAAGAATCCACTGTGTGGAACTAAGTCCTCGACAAGGATCAGTATTGGAACTTAATAGAATTCGTGTAATCAACTCCCCAATAGCTGACAGGTCTGCTTAGCTGGGATGACTGCCAACGACCCTATTTAATTCTGCGCAGGTCACTGACTCTGCACAATAGATAAATGGCACAGTGTTCCTCGTCCATTTAAATGTCATACCTAGTGCTGTCTGCAAGGGTCTCCACAGAATATGTGCTAAAAAATGATAACGTCTCCTGTAATCCCAGCTGTAGCAGTTTTCCCATGGTCCAGTGAAGGAAGGGCAGACTCAGGATTTCATGCAATGAAGGAGCAGCAGCTGCTTGTCTCAGCTTGCTGACCCCTTATTTATTAGGGGCAGTAAACAAGCTACCTTATTACCTCATGCTACTACACAATGCAATGACTAACCTACACATGGCCAGCAATTAGGCAATACTCAGTGCTCTCCATCACGTACCCTCTATCACGTACTCCCCTCACGAGGGGCTCATGCAGAGATCACGCAGAGGTCTCATGTCCTGCCTCCCGGCTGTCCAGGTGTGCCCGGATGTGCCATGTCCGCAGGGCCAGACTCCCATAATCCCTACAGTCCAGCCACTTTCTTATCCGCCACGAGCTTTCCTGAATGCAATGAAATCTTTTAGTTCGGTCCAGAATTATTGGGAGGGAGGGAGAGGGAATCTCCCCTCAAATAACTTGTTAACAGTGCTCAGATGAAAATGCAGGATAAAAGCAAATCTGTATTGCAGCACTTGTTCTGTAACCCAGTTTCGCATCTTGTAGCCTCACTAGGCAATGCAGACAAAGGTGAGAACCAGTCTGATGAGGTTCCAGTGAAGTCCCAAGAAGAGCCAGGTGGCTGAAATATTGCGATATTAGTTTGCAGAGCAGAACTCTTGAGAAATAATAACATCTCCTTTAAGGGTAGAAAAAGATGTTCCAATATTACACCACCTTCCTAGTGCTTGGAAGTTACAGTTGTGCTTCTAAGAGGCTGTGCAAGCATTGGGATGTGTCCTCTGACTCATCCTACTTTGCTTTGTTGCTCTTACTTTAAAAGCAGGCTCTTTGGTTTCACAGTATAATTAAAGCCCATGAGTGATCATTTCTCTGGCAGGTCATTTACGCAGGAAAGGTCTTTTGCTTAGAAGAGGAGAATAGAAATGAGAGGTCGTGGGTAGATCTGGTCAAAAATTTTTTGACAATGGAGCAAGAGAGACCCCGATGACCCCAGAATAGCAACAAGCCTGGCCTTTGCCTGATTTGGAGCAGGGTCTTGACCCTGGATCTCATGTTCCCAGCCTGTACCCTAATCAGTGGGCTCTTCTAAGGTAAACGCTTTTGTGCTTTTGCTGACCTAATAAAATTTCTTAGGCATTCTACAAAGCAGAACATCTCTAACAGAGGGCGAGAGAGAGAGAGACTGATGCTGTAACGCACTGGTTAGGGCATCGGCTCGGGACAGGAGTTCAAATCCTTGCTGTGGAGCTGGGATTTGAACCCACTTCCCGTATTCATAGATTCCACGACCAGAAGGGACCATAGTAATAATTGCGTGTGACCTCCCGTATAAGACGGCCCATAGAATCCTCTAATATAATCTCTAGAGCAGGGCCAGACATCCAATCTTGATTTAAAAACTGGCCATGATGGAGAATCCACCACAACCCTTGGTAAGTTGTTCCAATGGTTAATTACCCTCATTGTCAAATTATTTTGTCTGATTTCTAGTCTGAATTTGTCAAGCTTTACCTTTCAGCTGTTGGATCATGTTAGACTTTTCTCTGCTAGACTCAAGAGTCCATAATTAAATTTTTGTTCCCCATGGAGACACTTGACTGTAATCAAGTTACCTCTTAACCTTCTCTTTAAGTTAAATAGATTGAATTCTTTGGTTATGTCTACACCATAAAAAGTTAGGTCGACTTTGTTAAGTTGACTTAATAAGGTCGACTTTAGGTTGACTTTACAAAGTGGTTTCCCTTAACCGGGACTTAGTAATTCGACCCAACTTCCCTTAGGTCGACCTAAGAAGGTGGACTTATGTGTCCACACTGGGCTTAGGTCGACCTAAGGAAGGATTAGGTCGACCTAAGGAGGGTTAGTTCGAATATTCCGCGGTTCTTATTAAGTCAACCTTAGCGTTCATTAGGTCGACATAAGGAAGCCCCTTAAGTTGACTTAATGAAAGCCTACTGTGGACATGGATTAAGTTAGATCGATTTAAGCCTCCTTAAGTCGACCTAACTTGCCAGTGTGGACATAGCCTTTGAGTCTATCTCTGGAAGGTATGTTTGCTAATTCTTTAATCATATTCATGGCTCTTTTATTAATTCTATGCAATTTATCAACCTCCGTCTTACACTGGGGCCACAGTGGTTGCTGGAGTGCCAAATACAGAGGTAAAATTCTACCCCCTCTCAAGAGGTCCCTGTTTATGCACCCCAGGATCAGACTTAGCTCCTTTGGCCACAGCATCACACTGGGAGCTCATCTTCAGCTGATTATGCATCATGGGTTGCAGCTCCCCAGGGTAGAGTCCCCCATCCTGTAAGCATGGCTTATGTTCTGTTATCCTGGTTGTACACAGTTGGCTATATTAAAACACACATTGTTTGCTCGTGTCCACATGATCAAGATCCCTCTGAATCAATGATCTTCCCTCTTCATTATTTACCCACTCCCACAATTTTTGTGTCATCTGCAATCTTTATCAGCCTTTGACTTTATTTTCTTCCAGGTCCTTGATTAAAAATGTTAAATAGTATAGAGGGCCAAGAGCTGATTCCTATCAGACCCCGTTGAACGCACACCCACTTCATGACAATTCTCCAATTACAATTCTATTTTGATGCTTTTCCATTAGCCAGTTTATAATCCATTTAATATATGTATTACTAATTTTATATTTGTCTAGTTTTTAAAAACAATCTTGTGGTAGGTCTCTCTATTTTTAATGAAAAATGTCAGGGTTCAGTATCATTTTGCATGAGAACAAAAGCCATTTTGAAACCTCATTTTAGTGGAATGGAATGATATTTTCTGGCCAGCTCTACCTCTGGGTCTGTGTTTATTCAGAACCAAATTATGCCAGGCAAACTTGACTGCATGCGCGCACGTGCATGTGTGTTTTAAGAATATCATGACAAAAATACAACCGAGGAGTCCTGTGGCACATTGCAAAACTAATCGATGAAGGGAAGAACAGAGTATATGGAATAGAATAAAATAATTGTGATGGTATCTCATTAAATCTTTCTAGCAAAATGAATTTAACCATGGGCTTGGAGACAAATGCTGCACCATGTTTTCAGGGGCAGACCTGGGGTTTTTAGAAAGCTGAAAGCATCCTGCTATAAATGGCCAATGGTTAGCTTGATTGGAAGAGATGAAAACAAAAGTATGGGAAAAATTTAAGAGTGCCTAAGTCCCAAAAAGGGCATAAGACCCAGATCCTCAAATGTATGTATGTGCCCGACGCCCATTGATTCCCCTGATGCCCTTTGATTTTTTTTTTTAAGACACCTTTGAAAATCTTAGTCCCAGTGTACCATACTTTGTGGATAGCGAGGGATAAAACCTAACACCAAAAGTCATGGGAAAGCTGAGAGCATGTGGTTTTCAACTTTATGGAGCAATATTTTCTAGCCCTCGGGGCTTCAGAGCCACCTGACCTTAAAAGTCACATCATTCCAATCACCACAATGCTTCCCATCCCCCACTCCTACCATTCACTTCACTTCTACTCTGGTCTTAGTAGCTGCTGTCTTGAGAACTGGCAGACTGAAGCAATGGTGCATGCCACTTGGAAGTTTGCAACCCCAACCTTCATGTGCAGGAAAGGATTAATCTTCACTCTAGGAGTTTGTGGAACTAGACGCGCAGTGCTCTCCAACCTTTCGCCAGCAGATGGCGCAACCGTCATAGGTTTCAATGGCCACTGCCTGTCAGAAGTAGATCACCATCTACTGCAGTCAGAGACGGCCCAAGCATTTTTGGCACCCTAAGCCAACTATGTCTTTGGTTTCTCCCCACCCCATATTATAAGAGATAACCTATTAATGTATTTTTTTTAAATAAAAAAAATCACTTTTTTTTGGATGCCCCTTAAAGTTTGATGCCCGTGGCGACCGCCTAGTTCACCTATATGGTAGGGCCGGCCAGGGGTTAAAGTAAGGGTGAACACACTGGAACGCAGTTCTGGGGCCCAAAAATTTGAGTTCCAGAGTTCCAGGGCCCCTAAAAATAGAAAAATCCAGCAGAACGCATGTTCCACCCTGCCCTGGCTCCTGGCAGGTCCTACACCCCACCATTGTTAATCACAATATTTATTGTGTGATGCAGTGTTTGCTAGTTTGTGACAATAATTGCTATAGACATAAACACCATATAAAATTATAAATATTTTTATGAACGATAACTGATGCATGTGGTACTGAGAAGTGATTGCAAATGCCTACCTGAGCTGGGGCCCACACATGCATGAAGGGGGCCCAGACAATATGGCAAGGGGGCCCAGAGATTAGGAGGGTTCCAGGGCCCATCAAATTATACTTTAACCACTGGGGCCGGCCCTGACTGTGTGGTTTTCAGCTGGTGTTTCACAGCACTCTGGTGTGCCATGAGAACTGTCCAAGTGTGCCATGAGATTTTGTACAAAGGTAGTGAAAATCAATGTAAAAAATATTGTTTCAACTTAAACAATAGTCTATCCAACCAAAATGACAACGAATAAAACTCGTGAAAATTAATCATCCTGTTAAAAGCGAGGTATCGGTCTTTTCGATTCCAAAATGTGAACATTCTAAACACAGGTGGCCAACGGGCGAAACCGAGATGACGTGTATTTTTTTCCGGTGGATTTGAAACATGAATGCATTTGATCCTTCTTTATCTTGTTGTACGCACTATGTTGCAAACCTCTCTAGTAAGGCAGTAACCATAGTAAATGTAAGTAAATTGTGATGTCTATGAGCAATCAATTCCGCTGAAAAAAGTGGGTGTGCCACGGAATTGTTTGTCTCAATGAAGTGTGCCGTGCTACTGAAAAGACTGGGAACCACTGATCTACTGGTTGGGGACCACTAGAAGCTGCTAAAATTATGCTGGAATTGTAGTGGGAAGAAAGAGGAAACAAGATGGATATCGGAACGAGGCTATTTTTAGATTAGTGGGTCTCATCCACTTCATGAAAAAAGAATTTAAGTATTTTTGTTATTGAATTTTATTTACATCAAACATCCCAGTATTTCACAACTTCAAAGAAGTTAATCTTTATCTATGGCTAATGCCATAAGCAATTCCTATTTCTATGTTCAAGATGAGCAAAAATCGCCAATGAAGACGAGCAGAGAAAATATTAGATTTGAGTGGGCCAGATTTTTACAATGGTAGGAATGTCTAGATAGAGTAAGATACATGGCATGGAACTCAAATGGTTCTCGAACACTGAGGGAGAAAGGAATTGTCATCAAATAACATCGGTCATATACCAGTATGCAGGGCCATCCCTTGGGGGGAGCGGGGCCCTGGGCCAATAGGCCTACATGGAGCCCCGCCCACCCATGCTGCAGGGGAGCATGGTGGGCCCACCGGCCCGCTCTGCCCCCCAGGGAGCTGGATCTGGAGGCTGAGGCCACAGGCGAGGGGGCCAGGATGCCGAGGCTGTAGGTGCAGGGAGCCGGCGCCAGCCCCGGCGGAGGAAGCCGGCTCTGGCCTCGGCCTTGGTCCCGGTCCCGGCCCAGAAGGCCACTGGTGGGGGGACCCGTCTCTGGCCCGGGTCGCCGAGGCCGCAGGTGCAGGGAGCTGGCTCCAGCTTCGGCCCCGGCCCCAGCCCGGGAGGCCGAGGCTGCTGGCGGAGAGCCGGCCACATGCGGCTGTGTGGGGCATGCCGGCCCAGAGGCCAGGCTCCCCCATGTGCTCCGCCCCTGGGTCTGCCTGCTCCACCCTGGGGGTGGGGAGGGCCACCCAGGGGCCAGGCATAGTGTTCCTGGCCTGCCCCACCCCGCTGCCTTCAGCTTGCTGCCGAAGGCAGTGGGGAGGGTTGCAGGAGGAAGCAGCTGTGGTGGGGGGGCTGCGGCACGGGACCCGCACTGCCCCACTGGGAGTAACCACGGGGCCTGAGGTGGTTGCCCCCCTCTCCCCCCCCCCCCCCCAGGGATGGCTCTGACAGTATGACATTTTGGACAAATTGCTTAACTTCTGTGTATTTCATCATAACGCTCTATGAAATTGGGAAAATAAATATCTCATGATAGTCAATTTCAATGGAAGTTAAAATCAAGAATTATTATCCTGGGAGGTAAATAGAAATAATTTCTTTTTGCCTTAAGAGACAATGCATCAAGATATTCAGTGAAACAGTAAGTCCTAAAGTTAATGGACTGGTACATGGATTCTGAATGTCTTCATCAAAAGTATCTGGAAATGTCTTCATGTCCAAGAAAATAACCAGCCTCATGAATGGGCGGTACTCTTTGCCTCATGTGCATATTATAGCTGCCCCAAATTCACATCATTAAACCTGCCATTACTTATTCAGTACATACTCGATCTCTACAAACACATGCAAGAGTACTAGATAGGATATATTACACTATCCCTTAAGTATGAGAAATTCCAAAGGGGTAGCCATGTTAGTCTATTGTAGAAAGACAACAGAGTCTTGTGGCATTTTTAAAGACTAACAGATTTATTTATCGCATGAGCTGCGATAAATAAATCTGTTAGTCTTTAAAAGTGCCACAGGACTCTGTTGCCTTAAGTATGAGGGCATTGAAGGGTTTGCAGCTGTGAACACTGGAAAGCTGCAGAGCCCCTTTCATAAATAACTTGTATGTGGTAATGTTCTCTCTATTTAATAAGGCAATATACTGATCTACAGCAGCAAATGATACTTTTTGAATGTTTAAGTAACACATACTTCCACATGGCTTCCAATTTATGAGGCAATTTAAGACTTCCATGGGCTCACTGATGCTTACTGAATGTCTGGTGGAAGGCGTTTATCAGCATGAAGCCGAGCAAAGTTTTACTGCTATTTTATAACCAGTGAGGGAGCAAAATTTCCTTTTAGAATTCTTCCTCTTCCCCATCTACTTTGGATGTTTTCAGATCATACCCAGTCCTGACAAACAAATCCAAGATAAATGGATTGAGTTTGGCGAGGTTCATTAGAAGAAGGCTGTGTTAGACATAGGAGGCCCAACGGGGTCAGAATGCCAGATAGCTGCAGCTGGAAACTCTATAAAATGTACCTTCTGCAAGGTGATTGGGTAAGAAGATGGTTCTGTAAGTGTTCATTCATTTGTGTGTGTTAGCATTAATTGCATTTGAACATTCGGGCAATTTGGTTTTCATTCCACCCAGGGACTAACCCCTGAAGTCAACAGTCCTCAGTGTGGGTGGTCATGACCATGGAACCCAGGCTATGTCTACACTTGTTAAGTTGACTCTGTTAAGTCGATTTAAAAAGGTCGACTTGTAAAGTTGACTTAACAGAGTGGCTACACTTTAAGTCGACCTTGTTAAGT